>VXAY01006273.1:198847-251296 GCA_013399855.1 Oxyruncus cristatus
TAGATAGATAGATAGATAGATAGATAGATAGATAGATAGATAGATAGATAGATAGATAGATAGATAGATAGATAGATAGATAGATAGATAGATAGATGTCAATAAGAGGCAGATGAGACTGTCTATACGAGTACAATGTTCATTCCATAGGCCCAGGTGTTGTCTTCAGAGGTGTTTTGTCCTGATTCTGGACCTTTCATCTGGGCCATCAGTGATTCAAATTGGGGCAAATCATCAGCATTAAAAAGGCCTCTGTTTTGGGGAATAAACCTCAAAAATAAGCCTTTCATTTGAAAGTACAAATGGGATCTTCCCCAATTTCGATATCCTACCTTTAAATTGAGTTTATTGTTTCTACCAGAGTGAGACTGGCTGTTAACATAATTTGATTTCACATTCCATGTTAAGTTTGCAGACAGTTTTAAAAATGTAAGATGAGGAAAGGGTGTCAGATGACGCTAGAAACCAGCTACTGGCTGTTCTCTGATGCAGCAGGGTTACCTGGGATGCTTGTAGGCCCCCAAGAAGTGCTGGAGAAGAAGTTGCTAATTCCTCATTCATAGTGTATGTATATGCACAGATACAGTTGTGTACATTATTTTTGTCCCTTTCTTACATAAAGCAAGTGCTGTGGCATGGCGAGGCAAGATTATAAAGTCCAGAAAACTAAGAGGATTGGGAGCTACTGTCCATTTAGGATGGATGTGCTTCTGGGTGAAAGGAGTTCCATCAGCACCAGTCAGAATAGACTGAGGTGATTTGCTGCGCAGTCACAGCAGGACATTTAACTGCTGGCAGATAGCTGGTGTCAGACTTTCACAGACTTTTATGTAGAGAATGGAGAGGTCCAACAATCAAGGCACCTGTATGGAATTAATAGAGAAACCAGTCAACAGGGCACAACTTCCATTCCAGTCTTCCAAATCCTTTCTCTGGTCTTTAAAGTCTAAAATAAAATTTTAACACAATTTGTAGCAGCACTAGAGTTAACAGCGATTTATCACAACTTGGTATTTAAGCAAGGAGCCTTAGCTGTTCCCAGCAAAGTCAATAACTCTGCTGCCATGCAGAGAAACGAGCACCAGCCAAGCCACTATCAGAAACCTCCACAGAAATGATCCAGGGAGACTGTTTTTCACCTTTCTAGTGGTTGTCATGGTCTTCAAAAGGCACAGTTTCCAAACTAATTGTGTGTCTCACAATAACTCCTATAAAACATTTTTAGAATGCATTATTACACATCAGTAAGTAAAAGTGGCACTGCCTTACTCAAAAAAAATCTGTTTCCTGTGTGTATTCGGATTGATGCGTTCAGCCTTGGTTAGCTAAAATAGTTTTGTTGCTTGTTCTTCCCCTCAGCTCTGTAGATGCAGCACAGCTGACAGTTGATTGTCTCACGTGTTAACTGAGGTTGGACAGGTCAGGCACTTGGACTAGATGATCACTGTGGGTCCCTTCCAGCAGAACTGTGCTTTCAGTGAAAACCTTGCTCTTCTGCATTACTAATCAAATTTTGAGGTCCCATATACCTGCAGGTACCTCCCAGGTTTCTTGGTATTCCCACTGTAGCCAGCAGTAAGGATCTCCTGAGAGCAATCAGGTTTGAAGCTGGTGCCCAGAGGCAGGGGCCTGGCTCAGCACTGCGGAGACAGTCTGCAGACATAAAATAGGTAAAAGCAGCAGGTGTCTAAAAATAGTTGCATTAATCTGGGCCACACTTGCATTTGCAAGACCTTTGCTGGTACAGCAGCCCAAAAATACCACGCGTGGTAGGTAGACTTCGGGTTGAATGTGTTGTATAATGTGAGTAGCTCATGCTGTGTGGTGGTGAACAGATATTTCAAACAATTTGTTGCCATCACCTTCAGTGGTACTTTTGCCCTGGTCTTTGGTAGATGACTCAGTGGGGTTTCAGAATGGATCCAGATCCTTACCACAGATTTTAAAGACCATGTGGGGAGATCTAATTGTACTTTCAGCTATGAGAAGCACATAAGGCTGTGTCTTCACCTTGACTTTAGTGGAGAAGGTTACCAAGCTTTCCAAAAACCTCTTAGAGGCTACTACAAAGGTTTTGGAAACACAATCTCGGAACAGGATGCAAAAACATGGTCTCAAAACTGTTTTTCTTGTTAGATCAGGTGAACTGGAGTTTTGTAAAGATATTAGCCACTCAATCATGAGCTAATATCCTAGACTCTTGTCCTGCAGGCAGTCTGCTCTCTGGGAATAAGGGTCATCTTCTTTAAAGGTTGTTGCAAATGATATCTCTGCATGGTGGTATGGATGAGTTGCTGGATTTGCAGGATGTAGGTATTTAGTCATAATCACTTGTGGTTATTTTATGTATATAGTCATGATTGGTAGATTTTGTGTGAGATACATATATACACCGATATGTTTGTCGTGGCATTTTAGCTAGAGTTATTGTAGACACGTAGCCTGTCTTGATTCCAGACACAGAACCTGTCTATATTTTGCATTTTTTGTGCGAAAGTGTTTTTAAAGTGTTGTGCATGCCTCCGAGCACCTCACGTTGTCAGAGCAGAGATGACGGCTGTCTAGTGGTAGACACGGGGAGCTCCTTTGTTCGTGGGCAGATGAGTGTGCGATTGTGCACTTGGTTTGTGGAGCACGCCTGGATGACCTGCACCCTAGAGAAGCAAGCTAATCACTGTTCATTAAAATTTGTTTTAAGATCATATACACATATAGACTTCAATTTCTGTATGTTCTACTTTGACTCCAAATCAGTACCATAAATGAAACTGAGTAATTTACTGTTAGCTGACAGTATGTTTTTCAAGTATCTAAATTTGAATATCAGGACTATAACTGCAGTGCATATTTTTCCCATGTAGTTTCAAATGGCATATGCTCTGTTTGTTTAATCCCTACTTCTGTGATTACAAAATAGCCAGGTTACATAAAAACAACTAAATTATATATTTGCATACAATACTGCTGTGGCTCTGCAGAAGCCATTTTGGGCTGTTCAGTGCTAACAATTTCTTTCATTAAAAGGCCTTGTTATTTCACCAGCAGTACTGCCGAGTTCTTCCAGTCTTTTGCCTGGAAACATTGTTTTCATCATTCTACTCCAATTCCTGCAAATGAAGTAAATAATTTTTAGTAAAATAAGTAATAAAAGACAATAAACCAAAGCACTGCTAATGTAGTTCTTTCTGCCATTTAAACCTATGGGATTTTTGCAAGTTGGATTTCAGAGTCTTTGGGCAGAAACCAGCCTTTATTTAAGTGTTTGAATAGCACAGTGGGACCCCAGTTCATGGCTGGGCACTGACAAAGTAATGGTACTAAAAATAGTTTTCAGAGTTGGGCCCTTCAGTAGCTAAAGAAAAGTCAGAGAATGCATAATTTCAAGAAATGCCCTGGCTGTTGCCAGTGGGTCTGCTGTTCCTATTGTTATTTAAAACCAGAATTAGCTGTGCCTGTTATCTACAGCACAGTCTATCCATTCGCAGCCTGCTGGCTTCGTTCTTTATTACCTTTCTAAATCGAGTTAAAACATCGATGTTCTTTGAGAGATCACAGTCAGCATTTGGGGAGACACAAGCTAGGACTCCACATTATGAATACTTCAGCTGCTGCTGCCCATGGCCATTCCTCCTGCTCCCTGCTAGGATCACTCTAGCTGTGTTGGAGCTCTGAAGCAGATCTGGGAAAGGAATTGGTTTAAAGCTTTGGCCTGGCTTTTCTCATGGGCTTATTTCACAGGTCCATTGTACTGTGCAGAGTTGGCCCAGCAGCAGGGCAGTGGAAGAAGGGAAGCAAAAATTGGAGAAGCGTCTCCACCACTGTGTGATTCATCATGCAGAATTGTGTTCCCAGTATTGTGTGCATGCTGGAAGCAGAGCTGTGGTCTTCAGCTCACAGGCAGAAGGGGAATCTCTCCATTGCTGAAGAGTGTAAAGAGAAAGCCGGTTTGGCAGTGAAGAGAGCGACTCCCCTTAGGCACCCTGAAGGGACACTGAACGTGCACACTCCGCCAGTAGATATCCCAAAATACCGTGTGGAGTTTGCATAGGTAGGGATATTCCCAATCCCAGTGTTGCATTAAACATGCACTTTACCATAAGAGGCTAGAACACAAATTAAAACTTGCTGTCCAGGGGAGAAGAGTAGAACTGTTGGATCACTTCTTTTATATCCCAGATTCACAAGTCTTACCTTTTTACCGGGTTATTTACTGGTGAAATTCTTGAGACTGAACCAAAAGCAAAAGTTTTTTTTAAAAGCTTTTTTTTTTCTTTCAACATAAAGCCATTAGTATCTGCAAGATGAAAATCTGGGGTGGATTTTTAGCAGTGGATTTAGAAGTACTCACTGGGGTGCTCTGGTCTGTGTAATAGCGATGAACAATATTCCTATGCAATGAAGAAACACCTTTCAGCTATATCAGAAGATGTAATATCCTGAGATATTAGAATGAATTTCTCATCTGGAATCTGGGCCAAGAGGTTAGAAACAAAAGTTCTTGTTGGCAGGCGGTGCCCAGTGATCACAGAGACATCTCCAGGATGCTCCATTCGGGCCACAGATACAGTAATCTTACAGGATTCTCTAACCAGAGAAAGCCGGAAAAAACAGGGAGTCTTGAGCTGCAGCAGCATGTTGTAGTTACGCCCTGATGAGGTGAGATCATTTCTCTTTGTAATCTCAGAATGGAAAGTAGAAGCTGAATGATAGTGTCATTAAGAAGTTGATATTTAACACATTTACAGCTCTTCCCAGTGCCTGTACCCTTCAGGGCCAGTCCTGAAATCTGGGACTTTTCCAGAGAAAACCCTTCATTAGTGGGGCACACCAAGTCGCTGTTCCTGAATGACACACTGCTTTCTGTCAAGGCTGCTGTTCAGTTTTGCAGTCTCTGCACCATGGCTTCCTTTTTTTCCATTTAGGTATTTTATGTGTACAATGTTTAAATACCGCCTCTCCAGAAACCTCAGGCATGGGTCCTCCTAGCTAACCTCTTAGCCAACCAGTGCCAGCATCCATTTCTTCGTGATGCACCCAGCCTGGTGCAGCTTAAGTGTGGATGAGCACCAAACACAAAATCCTTGAAGGGTGGGTTGGAGGTGACCGCAAACAGGTTAAAAAATGGCTTAGTGAAAGATGTTCTGTCCGTGTTTGTTCTTGGGCAGTGTGTGATGGTGGCTGGGCTTGTGAAACAAATTTGACAGTGTGGCCACCTGAGCCAGGTAACAGTGAGGCAACTGGAAGATGGAGTGTGAATGCTGGACATGCATTCTATGCTCCTCTTCAGTGACTGTGCGCCGAGCTGCCCTGCGCTTACCGCGGGGTGAGGGCGCACACGGACGGCTGTGGCAGAGCATCTGTTCTGCTGTGAATGCAGACGCCTGTTCCCTCGCAGTAATGTGTTCACAGAGGCATGCCCTTAATTACCCTAAATAGACAAATGCACGATGCAGACTGAAGATTCCAGACATATGGACGTGCCAGAAGTTTTGTGTCTCTTGTGGGTGAGGTTTTAAAAATGTCTTGAGGGGTTACCAAAACTTGTTGCTACTCCAGATCTGCTTTTGAATGATGTGTCAGCACTTGTTTAAGATAAATATTGAAAGACTTGTAGGAATCATCAGAGAAAATTTTCACAAGTAACTCAGAAATCAAAGTCTTGTTGACTTCTAATGAGACTTTGGTGTGCAAATCACTTGGGAGTTTTTGAAAATCTTGCCCATCTTCTTTCTAGCCAAAATGCTCCAGTAGCAGAATTCTTTTTCTTTCTTTCTTTCTTTCTTTCTTTCTTTCTTTCTTTCTTTCTCTCTTTCTTTCTTTCTCTCTTTCTCTCTTTCTCTCTTTCTCTCTTTCTCTCTTTCTTTCTTTCTCTCTTTCTCTCTTTCGCTCTTTCGCTCTTTCGCTCTTTCTCTCTTTTGCTCTTTCTATCTCTCTTTCGCTCTTTCTGTCTCTCTTTCTGTGTCTTTCTTTCTTTCTCTCTCTCTTTTGCTCTTTCTTTCTCTTTTTCTCTCTCCTTCCCTCTTTCTTTCTTCTTTCATTTTTCTTCCTTCCTCCCTTTAATTGGGATCCTTACTTTTCTGGCACTGGAAGAGAAATACCACATCCCATTAGATATTTTTCCCTTATTTTAGAGGCACAGAAGGTTGTCTGTACATGAATTGTGATAACTGTTTGGCCTAAGATAAAACGGTAGAACTTTTCCAGTTACAAATTCTTACCAACCTAATTTACTACCATAGCTAAAATATCAAAAGTGTTTAATAATAAACAAACCATTATTTTTTGTTTACTCAAATTTTACTTACCCATGTGAATTTCTTGATTGTGATGTTCATTTTTTCATATATTGCAAGTGGAAACGAAAAGCAAATCAGTGGCAAATTGAAACAATTTGGCAGCATAGACACAATAAATTATCCAGCTACAAAATGATACCGATAGTGCTAAGTAAATAATTCCTCTACGAAACTTTATTACTTTGTGGATTGTTTGCAGGAAACATCTCATTATCTCAGCTATGTGTTTGAATTTCTAAGGAGATTATTTGGTGTGTAATTTCTTTGTCAAATTCCAATATCCAAGGCCTCAAAGGAATTTAGGGCTCTTATCCCTTACCGGAATCTATATCATTCTTTATTTCAGTAGAAATGTAAGCATTAAACATGCTAATCCTGAACATTGTGGTACCTACATTTCACATGCTAATTGGAAATTGTAACAGTCAAATTAAGCATGAAGTTGCAATTCCTGTCACCTCTTGTTTGCCATTTAATTCCTGGATACCTACTCTGAGCTCATCATTCATCTTCTTTGGTAATCACTGAAGAGAGGAGCTGCCAAAGAATCGTTTATCCAATATGACAAGTAAGTAGGTGGGTCACTCTTCTAAGGGCCCTCTCTTTCTCTACTGCTTGTTGAAGAAGCCTAGATAACTGTGGAGGCTGGTTGTCTGTCTGGGATTGGTGACATGAGTTTGTGCAGCCACCACGGAAACTTCAGAGCCAAGTGAGCTGGTGCTCTGCACAGGGAGTTACTTCTCATAGCTCAGCACAGGCGGGGATGGATTCTCCCATGCCACTTCTGTCTGTGATTTTGCATTTATCTGGGGTTACAGTCTGCAATTATGTGTGGAAGTACCCAGCTAGCTTTAATCAGGTTATCTGTAGAAGTTCAAGTGAATCGTCTCAGAAATCCACAGAAGCTTATTTATTTACATCTCTAACCTTAAAGACGAGCTTCGGGTGGGAAAGAGCTAAGTTCTATGTCTTTTTTTCATGCTGTTCTACTTTGTGCAGAACAATTATGTATTTATTTAACTAGACAGCAAAGGGAAGTCTAGAAGTCCATGATATGGCAGATAAGGCCTTCACCATAACCAGTGAGTTGCTTCTCTGCTGCATATTTCACTTCCTTGCATCCATAAGTCCATACTGGTGTGTTCTGCAAGCAAAGAATCTGAATGATGAATGAAAGTCTTTTTCCTTGATATGACACCTAGACCAAATCCCCTGTCTTTAAAGTGACATGATGCCCTTCCGTCTGACTTTTAAAGGTCAGCTTCTACCTGGTATTGAATTATTTCTGCCACATTGGTCCCATCCTTGACTTACACTGGGTATGCCCCTGCTACAGCACCTGAGAGTATGTTCCAGCCCAGGGTGCTGGATGCCCAGCCTGGCTGCTGATGACTGCACATGAGGCTGAGGATGGAGAGTGCACCATCTTCCAGGCATGGGCTTCCTTTGGAAGGAAAACTGGTTTTACAGGCAGCCAGGGTGATATGGAGTACTCCAGCAGGTTCTGTAAACTGCCCCACAGTATATGGCTGATGCCACTTAGTTTTGACAAAGGGAAACATTACACAACATCTTGCTTGAGCTGGCAGCAACCACATACAGCATCATCTCCACAGCAAGTGGTGGGCTCTGTCACCACTGTATATATTTCTGTGCAATCATATTTTCAGGAACATGTGTGTGATGCAAAAAGAGACAGAAAAATACTCAGGTGCTTTGGATAGCCTCCAAATTAAAATGATAGGAAAGGGGCAAATCAGAGTAAAGCACAATTTGCAACCCATCAGACAGTTCCTGTGCTGATCAGGAACTCCCCCAAACCCTGAATGACTGAATAGCTCATGCATTCTGAACACTGGCTAGATGTTCTTTGTTTCATACCTGTCATGTTTTCATGAATGACTTGTTTTCTTGGCTCTATGGTCAATACAGCCCACATAATTTCAGTACTTGGACTTCATGCCTGACTTAAGAACTTGTTACAGTCTGCCCATCCTTCATTTATCAAGCCCTTCTGCTGAGGCGGCATTACTGGTATTTAAGGTCTCCAGTGAGTATTCATCCAGATACAGTCTTAGTAATCACCTAGGGGACTCTTCAAATGTGGTAACTTTTGATCTCTGTAGTTCACTTTCCAGCTGCCCAGAGAGAGACATGAAGCCTGATGTGCAGAGTGGTGAGCCCTCTCTGCTGCCTGCCTTGTCACAGCATCAGTTGCAGGGTGGAAGAGGATCCCTGCTTTAGATGGGACCTGCCCTCACTGCACCTCTCTCCCTGGGCTTGGTCCTGCAGCTGGGAGAATTAGACCAGGGGCCTTTGATTTTATCTTATTTTTAAAACAGTAGTGGTGTATGCACCGTGCTAATTTTTCTGTAGACCTTTCTGTGGGTGCCTGGCAAGACTTGGTCGTAACGAGATTGATGAGGATAAAATGGTGACTGTTTTTTTCCTGCACAACCTAGTGGCTGTGGAGGGCCATGCTGGATTATAACATTGATGATCCAGAAATTTCTTCTTCAGACAACAATCATTAAGGGACAATTTCCAGATAAAATCAGACTTTGGCCAGATTTGGAGAAGGCATCATTGGAAGCATATTGAGAAGTCTTCACAGATGAACAAACCTAGACTTTGCCATCTTTATGGTCCTGCTCGTACCCCACTTGCAGCTCCAACTTGCAGACCTAGAGTATGTATTCCAGCAGCCTCCTCAAACCCCCTTTCCTTCATAGGGTTTTCACCTGAGTCAGGATCCCCACATGGCTCTGACAGCCTGAAGCTCTTGTTGGGGATATAGGAGCTGGACAGACAGCATCAGTGCAGCCTTGTAACTCTCTTTGTGCCTAACTGAGAACCGTAAAACAAGGCCATGTCTTCTCCCTGACGTATTTTGAAATTGAGACCTTTTTTTGGTGTGAAATAGTTAGGCACTGTGTCCATGAGAATAGCAATAATTGTATTCCAGATGGAGGCTGGACATTGTTTATTAAATGAAGTGGTGGGGCACATGCTGAACTGCAAGAATAAAGCAAGTACCAAGTGGTACAGACAGAATGCCCTTTCTCTGCATTCTGTCTGTTTGGTGCTCAGAACAGTGCAAGGGTTCTGTGTAAAACACAATGATAACGGGATGTGGTGGTACAGGTAAAGGGTACCTATTGATTCATTCCTGCAAAAAGCTATTAAATAAAGTTGCTTGTTTAACAAATTAAGGGGTGAGAACTGGTTTTGTAGGCTTCATGGTGTGTATTTGCTTTGTTTTGTGGTAGCTGTGTGTGTGTGCATGTATGCAGTCTTTTAGGTGTTTTAGTAGGTATAATTTCCCTTTTTGCTTGATTAATCAATTCACAGAATGGAAATTTTTGTTTCAGGGAACCTCACAGTGAATATCTCCCTAAAGGTGGATAGTTAGTTCCACCTATTAATCCTGCATAAGCTCTGCATAACCAGCAAGGGAGTTGTAGCTCCAGAGAGTTTCCAAACGTTTTTGCTCTAATACTTTGATTTTTCTAGTGAAGTCTTTGGTTTCATCTGATTATGTTTCTTAACTCATTGCATATTTGACTGAGGATCCTAAAGCAAGTAATAGGATGATATAATGCACAGAACTAAATCCAAAATGCTGCTACACACTTATGAACAAGGGTTTGGCATGAAAGTATCCTGCAGAATCTGCAGAAGAAATGCAAATACAAGTTCCGGGTGATGATCAGAGCAGCCACCAAAAAACCACTGCAAGCCGCTGGGGACTGTGTGGTTAAGCACCTTATGTGCATGCTGAAGATACCACTAAAGGCTGTGTCTTTTTTAAGTTCACTCAGTTTGTGCAGTTCCTGGTGCTTCATATTAAAACCCAGTCTCTGGAGACAAAAGCAATAGATATGCAAAGACTCACAATGCAGTGCAAATGGCTATACAGAGCCACAGCGTGTGGAATGCCATTCATCTGTGACAACCTTTTTCACTTCCTGCAGAGCACCCCACAAGGACTTGCAAGACCAAGAGCTGATTACAAGAAGTGAGTGAGAGACATGCATGATGAGGCATAAAGTCAGCAATCTCATATGCATTTTCAGTTTCAGACAGCACCAGCTGAGACTATCAGAGTCCTTAGCATTACACTCCTTTAAATCTTTCTGCTTGCTACAGTTTGAGTCTCTAGAGCAGGATGCTGCTGGATAGCCAGTTCACTGTTCACAATGATGGGTAAGTGTGCAGTGGATCAAGAGAATTCTTTGAAAGAACCTATAAACACTAAGGAAGCAGTTACATGCACTTTTTCAAAATATTTTAACTGCTTGTTAGTTCAAGGAAGTCATTATGATCTGTTGAATGCAAAAGCGTTTTCTGTTTTCCTTGAATGCTTGCAGCAGCAGGTGGGTGGTGGGAGGTATGAAGCATCTTGGGTTGAGATGAATTAACCATTTTGAAAGAAGAGAAAGTGTCTCCCAGGATTTTTCTTGATTTTTGAATCAGACTTCTAAACTTGGGAAATTTTCACATGCTTGTTAGGCACAGACATGAAAAGGACATAATTTCTTGGGACAGATTTTTATTTTGAGGTTTCCAGATTGCACTGTAAAATCAAGTTCAGAAGGTGTAAAAGGCTTTTAAGATATTTTTTGGAACAAGGCTAGAGTGTGAGCTCAAGCCCTTTAGAGAGTTGTCCACCAAGAAGTCTAATTTTTGAAGGAAGGTTCAAGGAACTGAAATTCCTGCATAAATCATCTGTGCATGGAATCAGTATGTGTCTTCATTTTGTTTAACTTAGTGAAATTGCTGAGAGATTTGATTTGGTAGGGAAGCTGGGATTGTGTGTGACTTGTGAAGAGACTCTTGGCGAATATGACAATTTGAGGGCATTGAATAGCTTAGTGAAACACATTTTGGACAACTACATTTTCAACCCATCCTGTGTGAACCAACTGGGTTCCACAGAGCAGCTGTGATAACCTCTGACTAATTGGCTTTTCAGAAGGTTACCTGCTGAGAGCATCTGCCATGACATCCATTCTCCCAGAAATGTTTCATCTCAGGATTGCCTGATGCAGGCTATAGAGCCCAGCGTCACAGGCAGGAAGTGAGTTATCTCTTGAGTCAGAATACAGAGGAAAGGATTTGCCTGACCTTGTTGACTGTTCATCATCTGTCTTGAAGCTCTGAGCATCCTGCCTAAGAAGCCTTTTGAAGGCCACCCTGAAGCCTTCCCTGAGGTGTGTCACTGATCCAGACAGTGAATCTGTGAGCGAGCCAAGATCCCACATACCCACGTCCTCAATGACTTATTGTGGCTTTCCCGCAGTGCCAGGCCCAGCGCCGTGCCCAGGCAGGCTGTGCACAAGCTGAATGCCAGCTGCCACCTCTAAGCCCTCGTGTGGACCTGGGACTGCTCAGAGTGAGCACTGTAGCAATACATAAATAACACCAAGGAGTTTATTGCATGTAAAGTCATTCTCTCTCCCCTAGATCTCATACAAGAATATTTATTCAGGAGCATATTTGTGGTGATGGTATCAACAGATATTAAAACTATATCCAGGAGGATTAAGAGTACCTGCTTGTGGGAGCAAGTTGTCCAGAAGAAAAAAAAGAAATCATGAATTTATCCTTGCAGAAATAGCAATTCATGTGTCAGCTGCTGTTTGTTTTAAAGACTCTGCTCTTGGAGTCTTGTGAAGGTACATCAATGTCCGTGATCATTTCAACAAAGGATATCTTATTTCATGGTTGAGTTTCATAGTTCATGACAAATATCCTAAGTGGATCATAAAAAAGTAGGGGCAAAGGGGTAACAACATTTATTTTTAATTCTATGTATTTTCAGCTTTTATAATTATTTTGCATGGCCTCAATAATGAATATTGAATGCTTGGGATTAGGATTACTCTGTTTGATGCTAGGTGTTGTGCTCATAGATCCACTTTTTTTGTCAAGCTACTCTAAAACCAAAATCTTAGTTTCCTGCTTGGCAATCAAATTAAAAAATCAAAGTAAGAAGAGACTTCCTTCCTTTCCTTTCCCCCTTGGTATTTTTCCACCGTATTAACAACTGCATTTGACAAACAACATTAAATAACCTTCAAGACTGTGTCAGCTACCTGTTCTTAGTAATGTGAGGAAAATCAGGCAAATCAGACCAAGACATGACTGGTTGGGAATCAAAACAAAATTGACAGTCTTATCAAAAACCATCCACATCCCTGTATTCTCTCTCGGCTGCTGGGTGTTGCACTCAGTCCATTGATTAACGTGTCACCGCTTAACAGGGGCTGCTGGGCTGTGACTCGTGCAGGGAGGCAGTTTACTGAATCTGTGCAGCCCTGAGGCCTGACTTGGTGCCTGTGCAGGACGGAGCTGCTCCGATGGGAGGAGGCAGCTGGAGGTGGTTGGAGCAGGCTTCTCTGGGCTGGCTCCAGCTACACGCCTGCAATAGTTTGAGGTAACCTTGGATCTCTGGCATTGTTGACTCGGGTTATCAGTGACCTTGTTAGGTAATAAGGATGTGCAGCAATAACTGCATTTACCTTCAGGTTAAAAGAGCTGGTGCTACTGTCCACCCAGAACAGTAATGGGAAGGTTTAGTGATAGAGTGAAACCATATGCTGGTACGATTGCAGTCTCATCTGGCCTGGGGTGAATGGTTCATGGCCTTGCCAAGGCTGCCCCATGGCAGCACTTCCCAGCAGCTGCTAATCCTCCTTCCGCCACGGTGACTGACTGGGATCAGTTCCACAAGCAGTATTTTGCTTTTACAGTAACTTCCATAAGCCTCAGAGAGACACCTCATGCTCTCACACCTCAGTGATAATAATTCAATGCGCAATAAAGAAAAGGGTAAATCTACAAATGGGCTGCCAGACATTTTCTTTTACCCGTGTACAAAATTCTTCAGAGGTAACAGTATCTGTTGGGGGCCCCACAGCTGGACACAGACACGACCTGGAGTATTGTGTCCAGCTCTGGAGTTCCCGGTACAAGAAAGACCTGGACCTGTTGGAGTGAGCCCAGAGGGGGGCCATTAGGTTGATCACAGGGCTGAAACACTTCTCCTGTCAAGACAAGCTGAATTGCAGCTGTTCAGCCTGGAAAAGAGGAGGGTTCAGGGAGACCTTATAACACCTTCCAGTACCTCAAAGGGGTCCTACAGTGACGCTGGAGAGGGACTTTTCACAGGGGCATGTAGTGACAGGAAAAGGGGCAATGGCCTTAAGCTTTAAAGGGCAGGTTTAGATCAGATATTAGGAAGAAGTTCTATACTATAGGGGTCGTGAGACACTGGAACAGGTTGCCCAGAGAAGTGGCGGCTGCCCCATCCCTGGAATTGTTCAAGGCCAGGCTGGATGGCACTCTGAGTAACCTGGTCTAGTGGAAGATTCTGTTTTCCCTGGCCACAGAAGGGGGTTTGGAACTACATGATCCTTCAGGTCCCTTCCAACCCCAACCGCTCGATGATTCTGTGAACTCTAATTAGGAAATAGCAAGATGCAACAAGTCTGCAATAATGTACAGCATATTATAATGTCTTAAGTGACATAAGATGTATGAAATGAGATACCTGAGGCCTTTCTAACACAGGAAAAATACTACTAAACGTAGCTGTGAATGCAGTTTTTCACAGACTCCAAGGAATAGTTGGTAGGTGGATGTTTGGAAGTAGGCATTTTTCATTATAATCCCATGTTTGAAATGTGCTGACTTTAGAAATATAGTATAAAATTAGTTCCAGGAGAATAAACCTAGCAAAGGTAATAGATGCTTGTTTTCTTTATCAGAATCCCTCAATTGTGAAAATGTGACAAATAGGTAATACCTCTAGGTTGCCTTGAATTAACATATGTTTAAATGAATGTAAAATATGTCCCTACCCGAGTTAGACAAAAATCTCACAGTACAGGTACTCAAAAACTCAAATACATCTCTGGCTTTGAAATTATTGTTGTCTTTCTACAGCAGCTTCTTGAAAATGTCATGTGAGATTAGATCTGTGCTCCGTTGTGTTGGTAAGCGCACGAACCCCCTGCAAAGGGCGCTCTTTGTTCCAAGAGCTCAGGCAAGATTTTCAAAGACAACTGCTCGTTTTTGATACCTTTTATGAAGATCTTACTTTCAGAAAGCTGGATATGTACTGTTAGAAGACCTGAGATGAGGTACCTTAGAGGAGTCTCCAGCTGGGCACCCAAAATTTTATAGGTAATGAGGAAGTAAGTGCTTCTAACATGCTGTCCTCAAAAGACAAAGTGAGAGGAGTAGAAACAGGATAGATGACCACTAAATCCTCAGTTTTCTTGCTCTGAATAAAGAGCCTGACAGAATTACTACTATTCCCTTGCTCAGTGTTTGCAGTTGTATCCAGATACCTCTGCTAGGTGTCCTGTGTGGCTCAGAGTGGTTGTGCTCCCTCTGCAGTGTGGACAGAGCTCAGGTTGGGATCAGTCCCATTTCTCCTCATTCATGAGTTTCTGTCTGAAGGGCCAGTTGACTCATTTCAAACTTAAGTACGAGTACAGGCTGATGGCTGAGACAATCATAGAATCATAGAATCATAGAATCAGACGGGTTGGAAAGGACCTCAGAGATCATCAAGTCCAACCCTTGATCCAACCCCACTATGGTTACTAGACTATGGCATTAAGTGCCACGTCCAGCCTCGTCTTGAAAACCTCCAGGGATGGAGAATCCACCACTTCCCTGGGCAGCCCATTCCAATGGCTGATTACTCTCTCTGTAAAGAATTTCTTTCTGATATCTAACCTAAACCTCCCCTGGCACAGCTTAAGGCCATGCCCTCTTGTCTTACGGCTGATTGCCTGGGAGAAGAGACCAACCCCCACCTGGCTACAACCTCCTTTCAGATAGTTGTAGAGAGCAATGAGGTCTCCCCTGAGCCTTCTCTTCTCCAGGCTAAACAACCCCAGCTCCTTCAGCCTCTCCTCATAGGACTTGTGTTCAAGTCCCTTCACCAGCCTCGTTGCTCTCCTCTGCACCTGCTCCAGCACCTCAATATCCNTCCTCATTCATGAGTTTCTGTCTGAAGGGCCAGTTGACTCATTTCAAACTTAAGTACGAGTACAGGCTGATGGCTGAGACAATGTGGATGATTGGAGAATTTCAGTGTGAGTGCAATCCTGAGGCCTGACCTGATATAATTAGCCAGTTTACCCATTTGATTTTAGTCTTGCAACTCTGTGGCTAGGCAAGGTATTTTCCATTGTTTGGGAGAGCTTTTCAAACTTTCCCTTCTTTGCAGCAGATGAGCTCAAAAAAAGTCCTGTTTCTCCTTTGTGAGATGAGCCTGTCTCTGTTGATGCTACACAGATAAGAGACATCCTCTAGTTCACCTGGAATCAAACAAATCTGAGATGAGGTACCAGTTTGATTCTCTCCAAGTTTAAAACCTCCCCACAGATTTCCCCTTTACCTTCAAACCTGCTTAATGTCACCATTGCTTTCTTTGCTGTCCTGGAGGACACAGTCAGTTATCCATCTAGACCAGCTGCAGGCACAAAACCTTCCCTTTATTCCAGGGAATAAAACAGTTGCTTGGTCCCAAATGCGAGTCTTTCTCAGATACCTACTGACATGGGTATCTTATGTAGAAGGTGACAGTAGGTGGTGGTGGGAACATTGCCCTAGAGAACCTGGAGAATAAAAGCAAGGCAGGTGTAAAAACAGAAATGAAGGATAGCACTGTAGTTGGGTAAATATGCCCACATAAGGAGGGAAATAACTGAGCAGACTGGTTGTTATTGCTCTTCTGTTTCATAGGGCATATTTACACTGAGGGGTCAAGTGTTCATGGCTGGGTGTGGGTGGGTTTTTTTAGTCTTATGCAACACCTACTGATTTATCATCCCATGCTTTGCCTGCTTGATCAGACCTTCATGTCCATTGCTACAAGAGTTTGGGGTTGGGAGAGGCAAATATGGGCAAAGTGACAGCTTGGCAGAGGCAGTCAGCCCACACTGCACAGAGAAGAGCCCACCAGGCATGATTTTGAAGGAGTGAGAAGCAGAAATCCACTGCCAGCCTGAGTTTCAGCTGACGTGAATGCTGCCTTGGCAGCATCAGTATCCCATTAGCTTCGCAATTTGGAATCTGTCCCAAAAACCAGCTCTTCCCACACATGCAGACACATACATTCATGAAAGAAGCAGGGTATCAGCTGGAAAGGGTGCAGCCCCACCCTGATGAGTCCCATCCCAGCACTGGCCTGGTCAGAGACAGGGTCCATGAAACTGGTGATGGGTGAGGGCTGTGTAATAAACCAAGCTGCGTCCCATAACATTTTTGTGGTGGAGTTGGCAGTGCTGGGTTAAGGGTTGGACTCGATAATCATGATGGTCTTTTCCAACATAAATGATTCCATGATTCTATGAAATAACACGGTGAACTTGTCTCTGCATGGCTTCTTGGCCCCAGAGGCCTGAGCCTGTGATGGGTTTACATGCATTTACGTGCTACAGAGTGAATAAACAACTGAATGTGCTTCAGCGTGAGCAGTCCTGCATGGGCACTCATCTCCTGTTCAGAGAGGCAGAACGGGGAGCACAAATCTCCATCAGAAAAAATGTACAATCATAAAAATATTTAGGTTGGGAGAAGCTTCAGGAGATGGTTTCAGTCAACTGTGCTCAGAGCAGGGCCATGTTAGGTTGTGTGGGGCCTCATCTGGTTGAGTTGCAAATATCTCCACAGGTGGAGGTCTCACAGCCTGGTCAGGTAACTTGTTCCAAAATTTAACCACCCTTACTAGGAAGCCTTTTTCCTTGCATCTGACTGGAATCTCTCTTGTTGCATCTTGTGTCCATTGCCTCTTGTTGTTTTGCTGTGCTTCTCGAAGAAAAGTTTGGGTGAAGGGGAGGAGAAATTACAAGTAGCCTCCACATTCTCTTCCTTTATGGTGTGATCGTGTTACACCTTTGCAAGGGTTTCAGGCACAGAATAGCAGCCACCAACATTGAACATACTGAACTGCTTTTAGCAGGGAAAAAAGAAACTCTGCAACCCTTCTCGTTATGGGTTCTGAAGGGAGGAAGGATGTGGGTGAGCTGTTTTCACATCTTGTACGCACCAATGGCCAATTCTCACCATCCTGGCCAGCAGAAATGGTCAGGGAATATTAAATCCTACTTGGGCATTTGGCAGAGCCTTTCCAGCGTTTGGCTATCAAGCCTTCAGGAGTCAATGCAAATCCAACTAAACAGAAGAGCCTGCTCTGTGGGCCTCAGACTACAGGAAGAGTAAGCAGTGCTTTCACATGAGGCAATAAAATTTAAGTAGGATTTGTTAAATCATGAAAATGATTGCTGGTCTGCACTTTATATTTATCTAAGAAATTGATTAAGCACCGATTTTTTTGGTTGGTGAGTAAAGTTGATTAAAAAAAGTACTAGGGTCACAATATATATTTTAGGAGTACACTTACTGAGCTCAAACCTGACTTTTTTTTAATTTTAGGTGAAATACATGATAATGTTTTATACTCACTGTCTGGTTTTGAATTCCTGTTTTGTTTCTTACAGCCCCAGCAGAGAGCTCTCCATAAACATTTCCAGCCTCTAAAGCTGCTGTCCTGCCACTTGATATGAAAGTGAACTTTCCTTCATGAAAAAACCACAATAAATGGCGCTGCCAGAAAATGACCATGGAGGATTGAAGACAAACTTGAAGTAAAATCAGCAGACTCAGATGATGCATTCTGGGAAGACCTGGTTTGCTGTGGAGTAAAAACGTGGTGCAAAATATCCAGTGCTAATTTGTTGAAAATGGTCATTTACAGACCTTTAGCTGGAAAATTTCTTCCAGTTTTCATCACTGTGCATAACTTTTGAGTTCCCTTTAGGGGACTGTCTATGCCCTTCACTAGAAGTCCTGTTTTAGCATGGCAACTACTGGATTCTTTTATTATGTATGCAGATGGCATGATGTTTTAGGAAAAACTTACAGCAATTCTCCGATCTCAGTGGATATGTTCACACTATTACACCCTGATAGGAATGTAAACGTCTTGTATGTGTTAGTTTTGCAGTCTAATGGTATTCTGTTAAACAATATCAGCACTTCATATGTGCTTTCCTCACAGAACTAGCACAGTCCATATATATATAAATATATAATGGTCTTTTTTTAAAATACTGAAGATATGTTTCAGTATTTGTGCTGAGACTGCATCCAAACTGAAGCCCACTACTATCATCCCTTCACCAATTCACATTAGATTGTGTAGATAGATTTGCACGTGGCAGAGATGTGACTTCTTTTATCAAGACTTAGAGAACAGCTGTCACAGACGTAGACAAGAACAGGGTAGGTTGAATGAGCTGTAGGACACTGTCTGCTCTCCCTCTCATCCACCAAATATCAAAGGTTCTCATTTCTAGTGTGCCAATGTGTTTTCTTACTCGGAGAGGGAGAGGCAAGGGAGAGAGCCTTTCTCAGAAATGTGTGTGACCCTGGGTTTGGTCTACAGTGAAACCAGAATAAACTGGAAGAATTCAGGCTCTTTATGCTGGCCACCATTTATGTTTTGGGCAGGGCTGGGGAATCATAGTCCAAACCAAACTCTCTGAAAAAGGTAAAGTGTAAGATTATACTTCTGAGGAGCAAGACACTCCCTTTGGAGAGGGCAGACTTCTTCATTAACTTTTTCCACTTTCTATCCAAAACAGTATTTTGGTAGGAACTGGGAATAAGCAAATGGTTCCAATAAGCCTTTCAATATACTGTAGCAGGCTCAAGACTGTTGCATTCAATCTGAACACTGTTTTCTGTTCAGTCTCTGAATGGCCGGCCTCATCACTGGTTGTATCACAGCTGGCTGTGGTACTGTTTCTTCAGTGGGGACTCAGTGGAATTAATGTCTGTCACTCACATCAGGACCTTCTTGACACACTCTTTATAATGAACTGATGTCATCAACATACTGAGGGGGCTTGCCTATTTGTTCCTTCTTTCTTTGAAATCAAAGGTAGTTGTTTTTGTGTATTTAAAGACTCTCTCTCTCTCCAGCCTGATAGACAGGTACTATAGAGTTGCAGTTAGCATTTATTCCAAACTGGGTGAGACACAAAACTGGTGTGAAGATGCAGTGATGGAGAGAGTGTGCAGCTAGAGTAAATCAAAGGCAACATTCTAGAGGAAGCTCCTGTGTTACAATTCTTTAAAACTATTATGGAGTTCATTTCTAGAGAATGGAAGGTCAACCACTGAGGGTGCCCGTACAACAAACAGATAATTATCTTCAGGGTTTAATTTTTTTCAGATGGTTATGGGCTTAGGTTTCAGCTCTCCACCCATCTCAGATTAAGCATGTTGGATACTTCTACAATATTAAGTCCAAAAGAAAATTATTTTTACTGATGACCAGGATTTTCAGAAGTCATTAGTGACTTCTAATGGTTTGGGTCTTTCCACAGGTTCTCAAATGGTAGCTTCCAAGAATACAAAGCAGTAAACTTCTACATTCTCTTTCTGAAAGTCCTGGTCCCTAATTTTAAATTAATTGGTGTAAAAATTCTTCTTAAGACATGAGAATCTTTGCCAACAGCAACATTTGCACTTTTTAGAGCTTTTCGTAGGGTTGCAGGTTGGAATCTGATACCAATAGAGCCAGTCATGCACATGGCACAGGTCCACTGTAAGCTTCAGCAATTTTTACAGCTTTTTCTGCTACAGGTTTTAAAAATGCACTCTGGCAACTGACATCAATTTCATGTTGGTACAGCAATTGAAAAATAAAATACTTTGATTGTTATGTTATATTAAAAGGAGAATGCTTTACTTCTACAGTAGGAATTCTCTTATTTTACTACCCAGATAAAAAATCCAGTTAAATAATTTGAATGATAAAAGAAGAGTTTATCAGAGAGTGTTATCTTAAAAGGATGTATGAGAAGAAGTTGCGTTAGGCAGAGAGCCACTAGGAGCTTTTTTTGTATCAATGTTAGTTCTGAACATCTTCCAGTATATGGGCATGAATTTAGATGTGTGCACTTCTCCTGTTAAAACAGTTTGTTTTAAAAGCTTCCCAGGATTTTAGCTATGGTGACCTAGAAAAGCAGTGTTATAGGCCCTGAGAAATGTGAAAATCAAGTCCAGATCCTTGAGTAGCCAGACTCGGTGAGAAGTCTGCTGTAGGTGCCTATCGGACAAATCTTCTTTGAAGCTGGTGTAGGTCTCCATCCTGCAGCCAGCCTATGCATGTGGATAACTGCAAGCATAGTTCCCCCGGGCCCCGTGACACTTCTCACGTGTGTATCTGTCTGCCAGAGCCATAAGGAAAGAACTGTACTTTTTGGCTTGTATTTAACTATTCATTGTGTTTGGATTTTTTTTAATCACTGTTATGCTCCCAAAGTAGGCCATGCTTCCTCAGGGATATTTATGGAATCGTTCTACATCTCCTGAACAACTATCAGGATCCCAGCGTGTTCTTCTGAAAACTTTTTAATATAAATAAACGCATGGGAGAGATTTTTGTTGTTATGAATGGGGGCAGGTACTGTGTTCTCGGAAAGGCTGTTGAGTGCAGACAATCAAGTCTATTGCATTTTTTATGCTGAACACCTTATTAATAGCAGACATATCCGCTTTTGCCTGGGTCATAGGAACAGTTCAGGGGAAAGAATGCTTTATCTCTAGTCAATAAATCATTTATGTCGAGAGTGCCAAAGACCAAGTCAACATGAAAGGAAGCAAATAAGTTATTCCGGCAAAGGAAGTCAATTTAAATATGTTCAGAGCCATTAGTTCGGTGTGAAAGAGTGGGAGACTAATGCTATTTTCATCAAGCAGCCATTATCAGCCCTGTGGAGATAGATAAATTCACAAAGGCCAGTGCTGCTGTTACATTGATCACTAGTTATTACCTCTGAGACAAGGCAGTGCTGCCATCAGGACACTGTTCCCCTGTGCAGACCTGCAGCCTCCTCCTCTCCCTGGCACCACGCTTGCCTAGGTTTTTTTGTGTCCAGAAAGATTGCAGCATCAGACCCTACTAAGAATTCCCTGACAGAAGCGCCTTTCCAAGTGCTTCAAACCATGAGAAGTCCTCCACCAGAAACCTGAAGGAATTGCTCACTCCAGAGAAAGCATGCTGCAGCTGAAGGCATCCTTTGCACTGTTTTGTTCCTTGTTTTTTTTTCATCTGTGTGGCTTTCTGTGCCTGAACACCCATCATTTATTCTGTTAAGGGAAATGCAGCCTTCAAGGAGGGGAGTTTGAAAAAGCTCCACAAGCTCTTTGGTTTTGTTTGCCCAGATGTGTAGCAATGCTTTAATAGTGAGTTCATCCCTCCCTGTCTGTTCTTTAAGGGTAAATGTTGTCACTCGACAACTTTATAGGGAAATGAAACCATTAAAAATTATACAATTCTGGTCTGGTTTTGCCCTTAACTTTCAGAAGACCCAAGGCCAGGCCCCAGTGGACTTACATTGGTGCTACTCCATCAGTGTCTCCACAGATGTGTCTGTCAGTGCCAGCCATGGATCCAGGACTGGGGTGGTTTTTTTTGTCGTCGCCAAAAATGAACCTCCCTCCAGCAGCCACAAAGCCACAAAATCTGTGTTATTCAAAGTAAAGCAAAGTAAACCTCTGAATCTTTCACATTGGTCCCCTTTAATAGTTGCCATCTCTGCCATCCGAGTCTCCTTGAATGGCCCCGCTGCAGGACTGTGCTGCAATTGACCCTGGTATATATAGGCTGTGGTCAATAAGAGTTTAATTTAAAAAGAGAAGGTCCTTTGGTATAATTAAAATTGATGTGTGAGGGGAAATTATTACCAGCATTACCTGCAACCTCCTATAGTAAAATTCAGGAGAGTAATCTGGAGTGCAGAAAAAGCCACCAACATAATGTATGGGTGATTAAGCAGGCTCATGAGGATAAATCAGCAAGGAAGGAAAGTAGATGTTTAATGAAGGAAGCCAAAAAAGTATGGGAAGTCAGTGGCGAATAGGCTAGGGCTAGTTAGACCAGAGGCTTTACATATATCCTAATAAATACTGTCATAGCAAAGCTGAGTCTGATGTTAGACAGGCCCAGCACAGTGATTGTTCACAGTACATTGAAAACCCAACAAATAGTCTTGTTTTGTCTTTGAAAGCAGTAGAAGGAGGGAGTCAAATTGCCCATTAAAATGTAATTCCTCCTACTCCATCAGTAATTATGGGTAATATTAAGCAGCAACTATCCAAACATAATTTTAAATTTGTAGAATCCATTAGCTGAATCCAAAAGTGAAGGAAAATTTGACTAGGACGCTTCAGAACCAGGAAGCACAAAAGAAGCTTCAAATGACACCAAAACCAAAATAAGTCAAAAGAATGAGAGGTTTGGTCCAGAAAACTATAGGCTCATTAGCCTATCAGTCTTAGGCAAAATCATGGAAAAGTTGATATAGCATAATCATTAAATCAATTAAAACTTGATAAAACCCTCCAAATTATTTTTATGGATTTGTATCATGCCAAATAATTTTCTATCATTTTCCATGGTATGAAAGTCTTGTTGAGAAAAGAAGCTCTGCTAGCATACTATACTTAGCCTCCTATAGAGCATTTGATTCTGATAAAAAACAAAATAGTACAATGCAAAATCAATATCACCCATATCAAGTGGATTAAAACTGATTACAGGCTAGATAAAAAAAAATAGCAGTAAATATGAAATTATCCTCAGCTAGACTATTTCTGATGAGGCCCTCCCAAGGTATGCTTCATTTTCAATATACCTCCCAGGGGAAGAGAAGATTACTGTTGGCAACAGCGAGAGATGACAAAAACAGAGAGGCAGTAAATAATAATATGAGCAAGTTAGTGGTGGAGAGTAACCCGGAGGACAGAAAAGTCAGAAATCTGGGAGACATGGCAGCAAGTCCCATTTAGAAGCATGGGGAGTATATCTGGAATAATAAAGTGGCTGCAAAGGTGCAGTAAGTAATCCATTCAACATCAGCCCTAGAGATGCTCTTGCCAGCTGGGATGTAGGACCTGGCAATAGTGATGCTATTCCAGTTCATGTGGTTACTGTCAGTCTTTCAAAAAGGGTATTGACAACTTGGAGAGATTATTTTCAATAGCTCCCAGTGTCATTCAAGGGCAGGAAAATAGGTCTTATTATAGTGTCAGACTAATGAAGCTCAAGCTATTAATTTATCAGAGGCAATTTGAAGAGGTGACTTGATCTCTATCTGCAATCACAATCTTCTACCTGGGCAGGGAAGTGCTGTCTGAGGGCAGGTACCTCTTCTGGTTAGAAGAAAAGGGAATGATATGCTCTACTGGTTGGAAACTGATTTCAGGCTAGAAATTAAGAGCAAATACTCAACAGGGAGGATAATTACCCATGGAGACAACTTACTTAGTTACCTGGCATGTTCTCCATCCCATAAAGTCCTTAAACATATGCAGACTATTTTTCTAAGTCAATAAGCTCTACCTCAAACTGAAATCCAGGCTCAGTGCAGCAATTACTGGATGAAGTCATTAGGCATGTGTTATGCAAGGATTAGACTAGATCATCAGATGTAATTTCTGAATTAAAAATACCTTGAAGTTTCCAATATTACAAGAAGGCAGAGCAACCTATATCAGGTGTGGGGGTTTTTTCTTCACAAAATGGTCTTAATTTAAACAGCTTTTATGAAAAGCTCTGCATGCTAACATTTGGTATGAGCATCAGTAGGTCTGCTCACAGTTTTTAGGTTCTATAATTAAAGGAAGAAAGGACAACAGAACCCTTGGACACACTGAGAAAGTCTATTGCCTTTCATTAATAGCAGCCTGGAACAAAATGCTGCATGCAGATGATGGGGCCATGTGGACGTGTAGTCTGAGCAAGCAATAACATCTGTGGGTTTGCCTCTTAAGAAGGTAGGACCTTGCTGGCAAGAAACAGATTTTCCTGCCTTCAACAACTGGCAGAGAGGCTGCAGTGCTGATTGAGAAGGCGATCATATCTCTGTGCAGCTGAGCATGGTACACAAGTCCCTTGCTTCAAACACAGCAAACTGTTCTGCTCTCATGACGAGCCCCATTGGAGCTGGTTAATAAAGCCCTGGAAGTGAAATTACATCAGTGGGATTACCCAGAGTAATGACAGCTGCTCCCAGCAGTGGGTTTTTGCAAGATTGGGCCCTGTTACCATCAGCTGGTTTGAATGTTTTATTTTAGAAAAAGCACTGGACTACTCAGTGTCTGATTCAGGTTTCACAAAACCGCTGTCAATAGGTGCCAGTGTCAATCTCTGGAGCATCTTCCAAGTTCTTCACCGATCAGTGGGGAATGGCACGAATAGGGATGTGCAGTCTGAAGAGTAAACAGTTCACACAAACAAGAGAAACTATAAAAGCAATACTTACTGCAGATTGGTATTGAATCAACATCAAGAAGCTAAAGCACGAATGAGCTAGCTACGGCCAGAGCTAAGAAGATAAAGATCTTTGGGGATTCTTGCTCTAATCCAGTGTGAAATCCTAAGAAAATGAGTTTGGGCTAGATTTATTGTTAAAAGAACATGGGTACATGCTTACTGCCTGTTGAATAAATTCTGAAGAGTCACTGGCTTCGGTGTGTGATGGCTTATGAGTATCCTCACACGGCTGAGACACTGTGCAGCCCTGGAGAGGAACATTCTATAATGGGCATGTCTGGGATCCAGCTGGGCAGGGAAGAAGCTGAACTTGCACATGAGTGGAATTGCCAGCATTATTATAACACAACCAGGCTTAGTCTGAGAATGAGATGAAAATCTCCTTTCTGATACTAATTCCAAATATATCTAAATAGTTTTTCAGAAGAAAAAATCCTCTGTAGGTTCTGTTACATCTCTAATCACATTCTTTCTGTTAAGTAACTTGCCTTGAATTTATCTATTTAATATCATAAGTCACTAAATTAAATAGCAAAACACAGGGTTTTTTTTTTAAAGCAGGGAGATTGGTATTGCAGCAGAACAGCTTGTAAGCAATAAGAAGCTGTGCAGGGGAGGAAAAAACCCAACAATTTGTCCCATCAGATGCTTAGGGGACTTGACTGGTTGGTTGACTTTGTTTCAATATCGAGAGCAAGGTTTAACATCTAGACAGAAGTTTTCCTTACTGAACCAGACTTCGGTAGTGTTGGGAGTCCTCTTAGCACTTATTCTGCATCCCTTGTATTCAAGAGGCTCCTTCTCTGTACTTCTTTTGAGAAAGGTAGAAAAGAGATTAAGTGACAGTAGAGAAAACACAGAGGGACAGGAGCTTCCAGCCTATGCAAAGCACCTCAGCATGAGACCTGATCTCAGCCTTCTGCCCTGGCTCCAACACTGCTGACGGAGGGGAGGAATCGGGCCGTGCTGGGCTAACCTGCGAGTTCAGCCTGTCCTGATCCGTGCTGCTCTCTTGCAGCCATTGCAGGAGACATTACCTGGCAGAACTGGACAATGCCCTGGCAATGGGAGTGACCATCATTTCCACGAAGAGTCCGCATGCTCTGAGGAGAAGACTCCTTTGCTTTGCACTGAGCTATTGGGCTGCTTGTGAAGGCTAAAGCGGCGTATTTTAAAATTTCTCAGTTATTGCAGAATCTGAAAGTGTCAGGGCCATACTTTGGGATGTGCTGGGCTTTGCTTTCAGCTTTGCAGCCATCTGGACCTACCCCACAATTATTATTTCTTTTTCACTAGTGGGGATAAGATGGGAGGAATGCCTGCCTGGCTCTGCACATCATAAACCACCAAAGGTGGCTCTAAATTTGGGGTTCTCTGTTTTGGAGAGTTGAATTTAAAGGTTGTTTGAATGTGACCCTGAAGAGAGCAGTAACTGAAAGCTGGAATTGCAGCCACACCTGAGTTGTCTCCAAAGGTTGCCCTCTAATGAGCAGCCCATGGACAGAATCAGATGCCAGGCTGTGCTGGTGCATCAGCATCGGCCTCTGATGATGGACATGAGCTGCAGGGAGCAAGAGATGCTGGGATCAAGGTCCTGGGAGACCTGGTCACCTAATCCAGGATAGCTGAATGCAGAAGGCTGACTGCAAGCCCATGGTCATGCTGTCTGGTCAAAACAGTCTCCTGAAGCCAGCAAGATGTGTCGGTCCTGCTGCCTTTGGAGTCAGTTCTGGTTTACATTCACTAAGGAAATATTCTGAGCAAGTGATTTCCTTTTAACGTTAACTTGGTTGATAATCTAGGAAGATGCCAGCACTCTAATGCTTAAGAAGTGACACACTATTATTCTCAGTACATCTATGACTGAACTTTTTAATGATGGAGCCAAATGAGGTGACATGACATGAAAGTGTGCCTTTTTGTTTGATGTACTCTGCGTTTCCCCAGGCATCCAAGGTGTTCATCTGCACAGCAGTGCTTTTTACCCAAAACAGAAATTATCATGCAATCTAATTTGTAATATATGAAGTGGCCATCACTGTTAATTCCACCTTACAGTTTTTATATTTAGTCTTTAATTCCTTCCGTTTTCAAAAATCAACAAAAAATAAAACCCGTGTGGGAGGGAGGAATTCTTTTAAACAATAAAATTAAAATCAGTATCAAAGTTTTTGGTATCTTTGGGCAGAATCTCTGGAAGCTTTGGGTATCTGCTTTATCATTTTGTATATTTGACAATTTTGTACTCTACATTGTTTGACTTCATTTGTGCATGGCGATGTATTAAAACATGGAATTTTTATTATACAGTAAAAGTATGTTGTTTGATTTAAAAAAGGTCAGGGATTGATCCAGTTCAGGAACAGAAGGGGAAAAAAACCAGAGGTTTTTGCCAGCAACAACTCACCTGACAGTCCAACCAGTCTCATTCGGGTGGTTTCCAGCACCTGCAGGTGGGCAGAGCTTTTTGCCCACCTTCAAATCTTCTTCCCCAGCTGCGGTCCTTGGGCCTGTGCAGTGGTTTGTTGTATGGGGTGCAGGTGCTACCTAAGTGCAGCACAAGACAGGTGTTACAGAAGGTGTTAACCAAGCAAAGGGCTCTGCTCTGCTGGGCATGGTTTGTGTGTAAGTCGAGACCAGTTCTACTGATCCTGCCTGATTTACCCTGGATTTAGTGCAGTGTAATGTCAAGCAGACACTGCACAGGGTGAGGAAGAATCCTCCTTCACTGCCTTTATTTCTTCAGACTCGGGGAATGCCCCTGCCAGCAGTGAAGCATCCTCTAAAGGGACCAAATTGCCAAAGGAGCAGGGACTAGACTGTTTATGGTGCAAGGCATTTCACTTCCATCCCACCTGCCCCCATTTATTCTTGACATTTGTGGCATGTGAGTGATTTAAAAGTCAGTGGATTAGGTAGTTTTTGGAAAAATGCTGAAGTGCTGCAGTTCCAGCATGATATTATGCTCTCCATATATGTGGGTTTTTTTTTCTTTTCAGACATAATTCTGAATGCTCTTACATTTGTAAGGCAGAGACTGATCACATGTTTTGGTCAAACACAAAATACTGGGCTTAATACAAAATAATAGAACAAAATTATATAGTGTGGGCTATAACTGACAAAGTCAAGATAAATTGTCTTCTAAAAAATCATAAATCATGTTTTTTTATTGTGATGGGGCTGCAATTTACTAAATTCTGTTTATATCTTTAAAAAGCTTTCTACTCCATAAACTTTGTCAGCGAGAAGAATATGTTAGCAGGGAAAACTCTGCTTTTGATCAGATCTGTGCACGTTACTTCTCAGACTGAAGAAAATTAGAACCATCATACAAGAAAAGAAGTTGCTATGTCACATACCCTTTTCACCATCGGGTCACTGTAGGGGTTACTGTGGCGCCATATTATTATTACACCTCGATTTGCTGCACACTAAGATTATTTCCATTATAAACAACATGCCACGTGAATCAGATGCAATATTCCTCCCTGGAGACAGAGAAAATAGTTACTGAGGCTGTGGAGAAGGAGTTTCCATGTGTGCTTATACGGGGTTTGCATTACAAATCGTAGCGAATGAAGCACAACCCTAGAAACACAAGCAATGCTCACAGTCCCATCTGATCTGTTTTATGTGAAAGAACAAGTTCCCTCACATTGTCTCTTCATGTCCCACCTCCTTATCTGTAAAACTGGAACTACATTTACCTGTCACTGCTAAACCTTGAAACTCAACAGAGGAACTGTAAGTCTTCCAAGAAGATTGTGTTGCAAGTCGGATTGATTTGAACAGACCAGGCACCTTGGTGCCAAAGAGACACCTTATTTGGGAGACAAGAAGATGCCGTCCACAGCTCATGCTTATCTGACATTCCTCTCTCACTGCAGCCAGGCACTGATCTGTCAGAGTCTCAGTGCATGGCGTGACACTTTCACGGGTGAGGGATCGTATCATCCTGGTGTCGGTTTGTCTGAGGTCTCTTCCTCTTTTGTGCACTCCTCCGTCTCATTCACGGCGCTGCCTTGTCATTGCCTTCTTGCTTTTCTACACCTGACAGGGTTTCTTGACTTCTACTGTTATTAGCATCACATGGGAAATACACTGAACTACTTCACATGAAAAACATGCTGCCAAATAAAAGAGTTTTCTTTAAAACAAATGGCACCAGGGCACTGGCCTTAGGAGATAAAGCAGAGGACAGATTGCTACAGGTTTGTTATAGGGAAGCATGGGGATTAACCTCATCTCCCATCAGTGTTGGAGTGAGAGACTGAAATGGCAGCAAGAAGGATGCACACTGTATGCTAGAAAAAGCTTTCTAGAAAGAGGGATACTGAAGCAGCAGCAACTACTTAAAGAGGTGGAGAACAGCTTTGACCAGCATCGCTCAGCAATCCTGACTCTGTGGTAGGGTGGGAGGATGAACCTGTTGTTTACCAAAATCTCAGTTCAATTTTCCTGCAAGTAAGACTTGAATGGGAAGCAAAAAGTTACCTCTGTTAATTATCATCACTTTACATTTCAAGTTCAACAAGGGAAAGTGTTGGATTCTGCACCTGGTATGGGACAACCCTGGGTGTTCATTGTCTTGGTTTGAGACCATTTGGAGGGGCAGAGACCTCGGACAGAATTCTCCTCCCTCGGATTTAATGCCCCTGGTTTCTCCAATACTGAGAGGGAGACCAAATACATCCAGATGTAAGTGAAAAAAATAACTCTTTACCAAGAATGATAAAACTGAGTTAAACCAGCCGATGAGAAGCCCTGCCCACCAGACCCAATCAAGATGGCAGCTGGCCTTTTCCACAGGGAGAAAACACGCGTGGCCACAGGACAGAGACAAGGTGGCCACCTTTCCACATGGTTCTCCCCCATGCCTGGAAGACCTGGCAGGAGCTGTTGGAGAGTCAGCGCTGGCAGGATTATATACCGGCAGACACCTGCGTGGCACTGGAGCAAGGTTGAAGTACAGGCAGTCGGAGCAGGGCTGTGAACACCCCCAGCCACTGGAGGGACCACGAAACCCACTGGATTTGAGACTTGGTTGTTGCAATTTCAATGTTCATTGGTCAAAGTGGTTGTCGCAGTCCTGTCAACATGGTAGTCACAGTCCAGATCCATTGAGGTGGTGGTGGAAGCCCCGTCTGGTAAAAAAAGCCTCGTGGGGTGGACGAAGAACACCCCATGTGAAGTGGTGTTGGTGAAGTCCAAGTATGGCTTAGGCTGGGTGGGAATTCCCCCAGTACCTCCCTTCAGGTGGGGAGTTCTACACTGGATGATATAATACTGGATCATGGCACATTTCAGGAGTCTGAAGAAGTCTTCTAAGATGTTACAGCTGCCTGTTATGCCCGCACAGGTGGATCCATTACGGCCCATCAGCAGAGAGGAGTATCTTCAGGCCATGTGTGTGAATGGTACAGGTTCTTCCCTGGAGGGGAGTTATCACAGCTGAGTCATTTGTGTAAGGACAGGATTTGCCTCTCTCCTTATCTTGTTCCAACACCCAGCTTGTAGCCTGAGGTGGCAGGTGTGCACGCCCTCAGCACCTGGGTGGCCACTCTGCACATTGTTAGCAAAGCACACTGTTGCTGATTGCACCTTTAGCACCAGTAGTCCAGGCTCTAACAGCAGGTGGTCAAATGTTTGAGTCATTAATCACTAGCAGTTCAGTCTCTTTAAAAAAAAAGACAAAAAACCAAAAAGCCAAAAAGACATATTTGGACAAAAAAGAAAAGGAAAGGTGGATACCAGAATTTTTGTGTAACCCAGGTCATTCGTACAGACTGGGGAACAGGAGGCTGGAGAGCAGTGCCAGGGAAAGGGACCTGGGGGTCCTGGTCAGTGGCAAGTTGAATATAAGTCAGCAGTGCCCTGGCAGCCAGAAGGGCCAACCGTGTCCGGGGGGGCATCAGGCAAAGCATCACCAGCCGGTTGAGGGAGGGGATTGTCCTGCTCTGCTCTGCTCTGCACTGGGGCAGCCTTGCCTTGAATACTGGGGCAGTGTTGGGAACTGCAATATAAGATATTAAGCTCTTATAGAGTGTCCAAAGGAGGGCAGTGAAGATGGTGAAGGGCCTTGAGGGGAAGCCGTATGAGGAGCAGCTGAGGGCACTTGGTCTGTTCAGCCTGGAGAAGAGGAGACTGAGGGGAGACCCCATTGCAGTTACAACTTCCTTGTGAGGGGAAGAGGAGGGGCAGGCACTGATCTCTTCTCTGTGGTGACCTGTGTCAGGACCCAAGAGAACAGCCTGAAATTGTGCCAGGGGAGGTTTAGGTTGGATATTAGAAGAAGGTTCTTCACCCAGAGGGTGGTTGGGCACTGGAACAGGCTCCCCAGGGAAGTGGTCACAGCACCAAGCCTGACAGAGTTCAAGAAGCATTTGGACAACACTCTCAGGCACTTGGGGTGACTCTTGGGGATGGTCCTGTGCAGGGCCAGGAGTTGATGATCCTTGTGGGTCCCTTCCAACTTGGCATATTCTGTGAATTTAGGTCTTCTTTTTCTACCTCTTTGAGGTAAAAACCTGTTCTTCTATGAGTAAGTCCAGACTCATTTAAGTCAGTAGGTCTGGCTATCAGCTGAGAAACTGGGATACGTCCCCTGCTGTGGCCAGTCCAGATGAAGAGCCAGAGGCCAGGGTGACAGCAGGGTCCAGGCCCACCTTCTCATCCAAAATCACCACACTTAGAGAGAGCCCAATTCCTGTACAGTCACAAACAGCAGCAGTTAGTGAGACTGAAGAACACAAAATGGGTGGTGCCCTTCAGGGCCAGGGTCAACCCATCTCCGACATCCAGGCTTTCATCTGGTCTTTACTAGGTAACAGCAGGGTATAAGGGCTAGGTGGAGAAAAGCCTTGGAACAAAAATCATATTGAGCCCAATTATGAGCTGAAGAGAGGCAGCATTTTATAGCCAGCTGCCAGAAGCCTTGAGAGCTTCATCCATCCATTACAGAGGGCAGGATGACATGGCCGCCTCTGGCCTCCACCAACAGCTCTAGGCAGATTAGGAAAACTGCTTCTCCTTTGCTGGGGAGTTTTACTGCAGAGAAGCGAAGCTTTTTAGGGCACATCATAAGTCTCAGCTTGAAGACTCTGCTCTGGCACTTTCCAGGCGAGGTGGGAGAGCGTGGTTAGTGCTGAGCGCCGGATGCTCAGCCCGAGGGGCGCTTTGACTCTCCTCTGTGCTGTGAAATGGGACGGAGACGCAGACCATGTGGGAGGTAAATTGTTTTATGGAAAATATGGGGAACCATTGTACTAAGCTGATTAACTCATTTTAACAAATCTATTTAGCTGCAAGAGTTGCCCCACATGAAAAGTGCAGCTGCAAGCATTTGCACGAGAAAACGCTCCCATATGCAGGAAAGCCAGATAAGCCTGTCGTCATTACAGCCAGAAATTTTAGTACTTTGGGGACATTACAGGGTTATTTTTGCCTCTGTTTAAGTTTTATCTCAGAGCATGAAGGGTACTCTCATGCTAACATAACAGTTTTGTACGTGTTGCTCACATCCAGGACTCAGACTGGTTTAAGCAATTCTTGGCAGGTATAACTTTGTCAGAAACATGAGAAATTGCAGGAACCAGGGCTCCCACTGCTTAATTCCACCTGGAGACAACAGCTGCTTGTTTTACCCCAAGGCAATATCTCTTCTGCCCTCACTTCCCTGAGTTGTACAGTATTAGGCAGGGGAAATGAGGCTTTCCTCATGCTTCCCTTCTTTGTCTGTGTTATTAGTCCCATAACAAGCTGCATCTTAATCCCAAAATATGGACCTTTTGGACAGTGTTCTGCTAATCCCATGAGGGACTTGGCAACCAACAGGAAAACCAAGATTGTCTGGAATATTATCCAAACACGTCGGACCAAGGACCACCCTCAGCCTTCAGCATTTCTCTTGGGTCACCAGTCACACACCCCTCTGCGTTAAATTAAAACCATTCTAAAAGCAGTGTGGTTTCAAGCACTAGCAGCAGGGCATTTATATGGGATTTTCAGACTGATACTTCTCCACGGGCAAGTTTGGGATCCCCTGAGTGTAGGATATTGTCTCAAAATATTCCCTGAAAGCCATCAAGAAGCACTGGTATCTGAGCACATAAGTAATAGTTCTGCCATCTCTGAAAGCATGAGCTGCAAATCAGTTTTACCCTCTCTAGACGTTTTGGAGCTCATGGCTGGTGCTTTTGCTCCAATTTCCTATGCTCCCAATTACAGACTTGAAGCAGCAGCAGACCTCCATCAGGAACAGGAGCTGGGGGTGGGCTGCGCGATCACTCAATGCCAGCCAAGGCACAGAGCTGCCTGGGCTACAATGTAGTCAACCAGAAACTGTGGGCACGCATCTCCTTGGAAATAGGGGCTTGGGAAGATCAGAGCGATGCTGAGGGTGACATTCTGCCATTCATTTTGTTCTGCATGGTAACACTGTAAAAATCAATAAGGCACTTTTAAAATGGATTAAGAGGCAGTTAAATGACAGGTCTCCCAAGAGGAGTTGCGCATGCAGAGTGATCCCATGGGAGTTTTTATAGAGGGAATATTCAGGAAGCTATTCTTGGCTGTTTACCTAAGAGGTCACAATAGATAAACAATTGAATACAAGTTTCATGTGTGATGCTCTTGTTAAAGGGGCTAATATGACCCTAGGATGTATAAATGAGAATATTGAGTGGTAGGGGTAACATATTAGCTCTACACATGACATTAATGAGAAAAAACAAGTCCAGTTCATCTGTCAACACTTAAAAATTGTGTTGTAAAACTGAGGATGGTTGGGGAAGAGCTATAAGACTGATTGAAAGCATATCTTACAATGACCCAAAGGATCATAGTCCATTTATATTATCAAAGAGGAGTATAAGAGATAAATTGATCTGTAAGTATCTACACATGAAGGAGTAATACACTGTCAGAGATTACTTAACCTAGCAGACAAAGGCATATAAACCAGGAAGACTGGAGCTAAAAAAAAATCAAGTTGAAAGTGAGGCACATTTTTCTCCTTAATGGCCTTGTAATTAACCACTGGAGGAGCTGACATGGGATATGGTAGGTTCTCCATCACCCCAAAAGATATTTAAATTAAGCATGGATGTCTTTCTACATGGTGTAGCTCATGTGTCGGTGTGGGAATTGCTGGGCAAAACTCCATGGTCTGCATTACGCAGGAGGGCAGAGGAAACCACCATGGTGGTGCCTTCTGGCTGTGAAATCTATGAAACTATCAAAGTGATGACATCTGTGTATCACATCCCAGCAGCATCCTGCCTGTTTATGCAACATATGTTATGAAAAGACTCTTTTAGGGATATTTAGAGGGCTTTAAATATTTTATTAGAGGTTTTTTAATATACTCTGCCTGCAAAACCAGATAGATGAAATAAACCTTAAAAAAAAAAAAAATCCTGAAATAGATTTTCTATACCCCCAAATCCCAGTCTTAAAATAAATATCTGAGGATACTCCGGGCTTTCAATGTGGTGCTCCAAGGATTCAGCCCTTTATCATAGTTTAAAGCTTCTATTTCACAGATTTATAGATGCTAAACTCGGGAGGGACTTCTGTGAACATCTAATCTGGCCTTGTACATAACAGAGGCCACAGGGCATCCCTCAACTACTTCCAGGCCACAATGAAGCCTTCCAGACTCTTCCTTCATAGCATAGCTGAGACAGCCTTCCCCTCTGTCCACGTGGCTAAACTTCACATCATCTCACGTCTCACCGCAACATCCTTCCTTCCATCCCGGACAAATTCAATCCTTCCTGGCACATGTCCATTCAAATTGCTGCTACAAAGATCATTTGCCATTCCTTTGTCTCCTTGCTGGCTCTCCCTTTTGCCTTTCCACCACCACATCTCCTGTTCCTCACAGCCTTGTCTTTACCTCTGCCATTTGGTATCAGCTCATTCCTGCCTCTTATGGCCCACTTTGCTACCTTTTTTTTTACCCCCTTCTTTTTTCCTGAACAAGCCTCCTCTGGTGTAGCACCAGTACATGGGGAGGGACCCTAAGTTACACCAGTGCTGCTAAATAAAAATATTCTGGGAGCATTTGCACCCATCAGGGGAACGGGGGTTGTGGTCATTTCATCACACGTTGTCTCTGCTGCTTCTTCCTCCTCAGGAGGGCGGCTCATCACTCTTCCAGCATGAGGTCCCTCCTATGGGAGACAGTTCTCCTTGAGCTTCTCCAACATGAGTGCTTCCCATGGGCTGCAGTTCTTCACACACTGCTCCAGTGTGGATCCCTTATGGGGTCACAAGTCCTGCCATCGAACCTTCTCCAGCATAGGCTCCTCTTTCCATGGATCTGCAGGTCCTGACAGGAGCCTCTTCCAGCATAGGTTTCCCATGGATTCTCTTTGGGCATCCACGTGCTCCAGCGGGGGCTCCTCCAGGGGCTGCAGGTGGATCTCTGCTCCCCTGTGGACCTCCATGGGCTTCAGAGGCACAGCTGCCTCCCCAGGAGCTGCACCACGGGCTGCAGAGGAATCTATGCTCTGGTGCCTGGAGCACCTCCTCCCACTCCTTCCTCTCTGACCTTGGTGTCTGCAGAGGTGACACATATTCTCGGTCCTCCTCTGCTGCTCTTATTCTGAACTGAACAGGATTTTTTCTCTTTCTTGAATAAGTTATCCCAGAAGTGCTACCACTGTGGCTGTTGAGCTCACACTTGGCCAATGTTGGGTCCATCTCAGAGCCACCTCGTGTTGGCACTGTCAGACACAGGGAAAGCTTCTGACAGTTTCTCACAGAAGCCACCCCTGTAGTGCCTTGCCACACAAACCCAGTACAGTGTGTTAGTGACAGACCTGGATTCTTGTGCAGGGAGAAATCATTCATGTTAATTATTAAATGCCTGTGTATCATTCTAAGACAGTGGGGTACAGTTTGCATCTAGAAAAAGCCTGTATTGTAACGCTCCTCATCCTTCTTGAAGAACCCAGCTTGATAAACTTGAGTGCGGGAGACAGGCATTATGGAACTGTGAACAAGGGTGAGCTGAGGCAAGGGACAGGAGGTGCCATAGCAGGAGAGCAGGCTGTGCAGGAGGAAAAGTCAGACCATGGATAAGCTCATCCCAGACTTCGCTTTTCGGAGAAGAGCTTCTTGCCTTCTGTGTGTGAGCGATGCTCTGTCTGGGGTGACTGGTAAGTGAGGAGAAAGGATGCACAGAAGCAATCTACTGCCTTCACTGTTTCTGCTCTATGAAAACTGAAAAATATCCGCTTTACAAAGCCTCAGTGCACAGATTTTTTTTAATCTAATACTGCTCTACACAATTGCACAAGGTTGCCTTACTTTGTGTTACAGCAGAGTTTAATCCTTCTGGAGCCAAACTGCATAAAATTGCCAAAAGCTGACACACGTCTCCGCTCAGCATTGCCTATTGACAAGCAGGCACCTCTGGCCACAGCGAGAGGAAAACATCTGTCAGTAGGTGTTAATGAGACCATCACATGTAGCAGGCAAGACCCAACCAGCTCAGCAAGATCTGACAAAATTCATGTTCTCATCGGGTGATCACAGCTACCTATGGTTGCACTCAGCTGTCAGGGGCCCACTGGCACACATCCTTCCTCACGTGGATATTTTATGAATTTTAGAGTTAGCAGGATGCAAATCTGCCCTTTGAGGCTCGTCTATCAAAAGCAGAGCTTTGGCCAGTACCTCGCAGAGGCTTCTGCAGGAAAACAAAGCGATATTAAAGAATGTTGCAAGTGTCCATCTCTCCCAGCCAGCACAGTTGAAGCCTGGGGCGAGAAGTATGTTTTTTATCAAAGATGTAAAATTAAATGCCCCGTTACTTGTACCTGGTCCTGATATCATGTTGTTTTTGCAGAAAGTCATGGGCAGCTTCAATCTTCCTGTCTGCCAGTGGTCCTGAATGAAGTGCTGCTGCTGGAGAAGGTGAGCAGCATGTTTTCAGGTTGTCAGGCAATGGCATCATGGCTTTGAACACTGGTGAGTTAAAGCAGAAGGAAGGGAAGGAGTGGTGGGAAAGGGAGAGAGGGGAGGCAGTAATTCACGGAGAATATTTTCATTTAATTCACTGATTATTTACATCTCACTGTACAAATCAGAGCTAAGTATATCCATCTATGCCAATGTATATGACTCACAGTTTGTCAAATAGATATTCTGGAAGTGAGAAGTTACAGAAATAAAAGTCATGAATTATCAGTTGTTCTTTTATGACTTGTGGACAGCATCTTTTATTACACATAAATTCCATTTATAACCATTGCAAACAGGAAAAAATAGCTAAAGTCAAGTTTGTATGAATAGAAAAATGACACAACAAGAAACTGAGTCTAAAGATGGATTCTGGCCTGTTGTTTCAGTGGATCCACCTGACCAGCAGTAAACACCTGCAATGTCTGTTTATGGGTTCTACTTGGGGATTCTCCATCCCAGTCTAAAACAGGCAGCTGCAATGCCAAAGCACACCCTCAAAGCTGCCATTTCCCTCTGTTGACCATCAGAGGAAGGTCAGATAAAAACTGTAATTTACTAAAGTTAATAAAACACAGATGGAGCCTACTCGCTAATGCTTCTTGAAGCCAAGTTCATAGACAAGTTCCTAAAAATGTTGAGAACTTCCAATGAGATAGCTGGATTGATGCATGAGCCCTTCTCTGAAGTATGCTGAGCTCTTGCCGTACTACCAACAAAGATAAAAGCGGCAAGTGCATCTCCACACACGTGTCTAAAAGCCACACTGCAGAATCTGAGCTGAACAGCTGAAAAAATGGCTCATTTTTAATGTGAGGTCCATGTAAGGTTCACTGTGGGCATAACTCAGCCTTGTCCTCCTCTTGAGAGCCAACATGGGGTTTTTGCCATGGTTTGTTGGGAGGACACGTGGTTCACCTGCAGAGGTAGTAAGCTTATTTGTCAGTGGTTCTTTAACATGTCAAGAAATGTCAAGGGTGTGCACAGTGGGAAAAGGAGCCCCATCCCAAAACATTTCAGGTGAAGCACCCCTGATAAGGCAGCTCCTGCCTCATGTCAGTCTTTTCTAAAGATGCACCAAACAGGAATCTAAAGATTACACTGTGTATTTCTTTTATTATCTCTGGAGCACATCTATCAAGTCATCGAACGAGTGGATATAAAGTTAGTTGTTTAAATGACTCAACTGTTTAGAAGTTTAACAAATGTACATACTACTAGGTAGCTGGAAAATACTGTTTTCTGTCTGGGGCAGCAAAATGAATGGAGAGCAATATCCAAACACTGAAAGTTAGCAGACTAGGGACAAAAATATATCAGTTGCTAGGAGATGGCATTTAATCTGGAATTTTAGGCCATAAATAAAAATTAAGTTGCAAGAAGAAATATTGTTTAGGGCAGAAATCAACTTCAAGCAAGTGGTTGTTTATGAGAGGGAGCAAAGCAAGGATGCTGCCCCAAAACACGCCATGGGGACAGAGGTGAATGGGAAGGTTATTGACTTGACCGTGGGAACAAAACCCCTGCAAGTGAAAGACAGCAAGAACAAAACTCTTTTCTAGTTGAAGTTGCTGGGAGAGGAGGCACTAAAGTAAATAAAGGCTGTACTTCAACCTGCAAACACCACCTTTGCCTGCAATGGAAGCCCAACCAGAACCTAAAATCCTGTGAAATTCAGCTCGTTACCTCCGGTCCTGAAAATTACAGGAAAATCAGGAAAAGTTCATTGCTTGTGAAGTTAGATCCCCAAATCCACCAGAATCTGCTGGTTTCTTTCCCCATTAAAGAAAGCCCTACTTTCTTAATAGTATTAGAACTGATAAATGCTGTTGTTTGAGACTAGAATGTCTTGTGAAGCCATCCAGGCTTCAACAGCAAGGCCAGCAGGGAGTGAGGTTGGCTGCTCCTTACAGCAGCCTAGCCCTTGGTGGCAACTGTCAAAGTGGGATTTTAGTCCTGTTGAAATCAAGGGCAAAATGGCAACAGCTCTCAAAAGGTCATTTTCTCCCACACACGCCCAGGTAAAGGTTTGCGTGTAACGTAGTCCAGCACATGGTAATCATCTGCACCTTTTGGTGTAGGTAACCATCTACACCTCTCCTGGTTCCTGTAACTGTGAGTATATGCAGGTATTAGAAGCAGCATTTGCCTCAGCACCACCCCTGGGTAATTTCCATCTCAGACATCCCTTTGACCTAGGCTGGTAAGCATTTCTACAATATTTGGTCACAGTGATTACATTCATTATTCAGATCAAACCACTGGGGTCATGAGGCCAAGATGGAAATTCAGACCTTTCACAGCTTTAATACTACCTGTAATCCCGACACTGGAGCACTACTTGTTTAGACTTGCTTACTTGCTTAGGACAGTGCTTGTCAAAGTGATTAATAATTTTCTCTCGGCAGCAGCCAAAGATCAGAGCCCATGCTGACATCTGCAATCTGCCAGAAGGATTTGATATTGTCAACAGGGGTATGGTCAAGCCTAAATAACCACTGGTTGAGGGGATATATTGTCCTCGCTCAGAAATCCAAAGGACTGTCCTCTCTGCTGGCCCAGCTTGTCTTCCAAAGGATAACTGCTGATTGCAGGCATTGCTGGCTGCTTCACTGGCCTCTGCAGGACAAAGTTGCTGGGAGAAAGGCAGTAATTTGTGCTGGTACATCAGCACTGCTGGTGGCACTGGCATCTCCTCTTCATGCAGCCTGGAGAGCAGAAATGGTACCATCACATGTGGATCTGCATACTTGCCAGGGTCCTCTGCAGTGAGGAGGGGCTGGACAAGGACTTGTTGGTTGTTGTTCAGTTCCTCTGATTGATCCCACTGGTTGGGTGGGAGAGTATCAGCCACTGAGGGTTGGCTGAATTTTTGTCATTCCCTGTGGTTTTGCTCTGTGGTTAAGAGCCCAACCACCACAGGCACTGACTGCATCTCTCTTACTTTATCATCTGTAGATGACTCTGCTTGAGTGGAAGGACTGGACCAGATGCCCTCCAGAGGTCCTTTTCAACCTCAGTCATCCTATGATTCTCTGATTTTTATGCCAGCAATGATTGCTGAATTTACGGAGCTCAATGTAAAGCCCAGTCAATGAGAGACCTCACCTTTGGGAACCTGCTCCTTCCATACCTGTGAAAGGCCCAGCCTGTGCTGTAATGTTTTCCATTTGCACTGGAGGGACTAAGGTAAGATATTAATGGTGATGTACCCCTAGTACAGGAGAGCATGGGCCCTTGCAGCAGTGTGGTGATACACTTGGGATACAACAACCCCATGCGATACTCCAGGCTTGGGACTGAGTGGCTGGGAAGTTGTCCAGTGGGAAAGGACTGAGAGTGCTGTTTGATAGCAACTGAGAATGAGACAGGCTAGGTAGCCAAAAGTCCAGTGGCATCCTGGCTTCTATCTGAAATAGTGTGACCAGCAGGACCAGGTCAGTGATTGTCCCCCTGTATTTGGCACTGGTGAGGCTGCACCTTGAATCCTGGGTTCAGTTTTGGGCCCCTCGTTACATGAAGGACATTGAGGTGCTGAGGCATGTCCAGAGAAGGACAGAGAAGCTGGTGAAGGGTCTGGAGCACAAGTCTTATAAGAAGCGACTCAGGTCACTTCATGTGTTCAGCCTGGAGAAGAGGAGGCTCAGGGGTAACCGTATCGCTCTCTACAACCACCTCCTCCCAAGTGAAAAGTGACAGGACAAGAGGAAGTAGCCTCAGGTTGTGCCAGGGGAGGTTTGGATTGGATATTAGGAAAAATTTCTTCAGTGAAAGGGCTGTTGAGCATTGGAACAGGTTACCCAGGGAAGTGGTGGAGTCATCACCCCTGGAAGTATTTAAAAGACGTGTAGATGCGGCACTTAGGGACATGGTTTAGTGGTGAACTTGTCAGCGCTCGGTTAACAGTTGGACCTGATGATCTTAGAGGTCTTTTCCAACCTAAATGATTCTCCAGTTCCACGATGGCATGGCCATTCTAGGCTGCAGCGGGCTTTTCTCCCAAAAGGACTGGAACTGCCTTTGCTTCTGCTGGCAGCAAGCACAGATCTATCAGCGGGTGATGGAGGCAGTAACCTCCATCTCTACTGTGTCAGGTGGGAAGGGCCAGCTGCTCACACTGTCCATCTGCCCACACTGTGGTCGTGCCTGGGGCTCCTTTCAGCCCAACATGGGGTTTGAATGAAGATGAGAAAGAAAGAGAAACATAAAAGAGGCTTGTGGGAAGCGCATGATTTCTTCAGTTTATTTTTAAAGGAGTATGTTCCTGGGCTTCCAAGGCCCAGCGAGAGGGTCTTGTCCATATGAAGGTCACAATGTGAAAGAGTTTCCCAGAGCACCCTTACTCTTCAGTGTGTAATTATTTGCAGTGATTACAAGCTGGCAAAGTGTGCCAAAGTAAACCATATCCTGGGCTACATAAGAAATGTGGCCATCAGATGATGTAGGAGGCGATGTTCCCCTTCTGTTCTGCCCTTGTAAGACCTCCCCTGGAGTACTGCATCCAGCTCTGAGATCTCAAGTAATGGAAAGGCATGGACCTGTTGGAGAAAGTACAGAGGAGGGCCACGAATATGAGTAGAGGGGTGGTGCACCTCTCCTCTGAAGACAGGATGAGAGATTTGGGCTGTTCAGCCTGGAGAAGAGAAGGCTTCAGGAAGACCTTTCAGCAGCCTTTCAGTACCTACAGGAGTTTCATAGGAAAGACGGGGACTTTTTACCAGGGCCTATAGTGACAGAACAAGGGGTAATGGTTTTAAACTGAAAAATTGGTAGATTTAGATTAGATATGTGGTGACTTGACCTGGGCTGGATGCCAAGTGTCCACTAAAGCCACTCTATGATTCTCCTCCTCCCCTGGACAGGGGAGAGAAAATACAATAAAAGGTTCATGGGTTACATCAGGCAAAGCATTGCCAGCCAGTCAAGGGAGGGGACTGCTCTGCACTGGGGCAGCCTTACCTTGAATATTGTGTGTAGTTCTGGTCATCACAATATAAGAAAGATATTAAACTATTAGAGAGTCCAAAGGAGGGCAATGAGGGTGGTGAAGGGCCTTGAGGGGAAGGCATTATGAGGAGTGGCTGAGGGCACTTGGTCTGTTCAGCCTGGAGGAGACTGAAGGGAGACCTCACTGTAGTTACAACTTCCTTGTGAGGAGCAGAGGAGGGGCAGACACTGATCTCTTCTCTGTGGTGACCAGTGACAGGGTCTGAACAGCCTGAAATTGTGTCAGGGGAGGGTTAGGTTGGATATTAGAAGAAGGTTTTTCACCCAGCGGGGGGTTGGGCACTGGAACAGGCTCCCCAGGGAAGTGGTCACAACACCAAGCCTGACAGAGTTCAAGAAGCGTTTGGACAACACTCCCAGGCACGTGGGGTGACTCTTGGGGATGGTCCTGTGCAGGGCCAGGAGTTGGACTCAATGATCCTTGTGGATCCCTTCCAATTCAGCATATTCCGTGATTCCATGATTCTGTGAAATAAGAACAGGGAGACATCACTCAGCAAGTACCATCATGGGCAAAACAGACTCAACTTGGGGAAATTAGTTGAATTTATTACCAATCAAAATCTGCCAGAATAACAATAAGTAAACCAGTTCTTAAAAAAAACTTCCCCCACCCCCACCCCCTACTTCTTGGGCTTAACTTTTTTCCCCTTTCTCTACTTCTTTCCCTCCAGCAGTGCAGGGAGATGGGAGTTATGGCCAGTTCATCACATGTTTCTTCTGCCACTCCTTCCTCCTCAGGGAAAGGAATCCTTCCCCTGCTCCAGCATGGAGTCCCTTCCATGGGAGACAGTCTTCCATGAACTTCTCCAGTGTGAGTCTTTCCCATGGGCTACAGTTCTCCACAAACTGCTTTAGTGTGGGTTCCTTCCATAGGGGTCAGTCCTTCAGGAATAGGATGCTCCAATCTGAGTTCCCCACAGGGTTGCAAGTCCTACCAGCAAACCTGCTCCAGCGTGGATTCGTCTCTCCACGGGGCCTCTCTCCAGACAGGAGCCTGCTCCAGCACAGGCTTTCCATGGAATCACAATCTTCTCTGGGCATCCACCTGCTCTGGCATGGGGTTCTCCATGAACAGCAGGTAGATCTCTGCACCCTCATGGACCTCCATGGGCTGCAGGGGCAAAACATGCCTGAACATGGTCTGCACCACAGGCTGCAGGGGAATCTCTGCTCCAGCACTTGGAGCACCTCCTCCCCTCCTTTTTTACTGACCTTTGTGTCTGCAGGGCTGTATCTCTCACATATTCTCACTTCTCTCTTCTCTGGCTGTAGTTACTTCTGTGCAATAACTTTTTTGTTGCCCTTCTAAAATATGTTATCACAGAGGGTCATGGGCTTGGCCTTGGCCAGTGGCGGGTCCATCCTGGAGTTGTCTGGCATTGGCTCTGCCAGACATGGGAGAGCTTCCAGCAGCTTCTCAGAGAAGCCACCCCTATAGCCCACTTGCAAACCCAATACAGATATTGGGAAGAAAGTCTTTTCTGTGAGGGTGGTGAGATAATGGAAGTGGTTGCCCAGAGAAGTTGTGATGCTCCATCCCTGAAAATGTTTAAGGTCAATTTGAGTGGGGCTTTGAGCTTTTGAGCAACCTGATCTAGTGCAAGATGACCCTTCCCATGGCATGGGGTTAGACTAGATATTTGTTGAAGGTCCCTTCCATCCCAAACCAAGACAGCACAATCTTAAGCTCTGCCAGGGGATGTTTAGGTTGGATATTAGGAAGAAATTTTTTACAGAGAGAGTAAATCAGACATTGGAATGGGCTGCCCAGGGAGGTGGTGGATTCTCCGTCCCTGGAGGTTTTTAAGATAAGACTGGATGCGGCGCTCAGTGCCATGGTCTCCTGACCATGGCAGTGTTGGATTAAGGGTTGGACTTGATGATCTCAGAGGTCTTTTCCAACCTGGCTGATTCTGTGATTCTATGATTTGACTTTTAAGCCCTGTGTACTGGGGGCTTTGCAAACATTTAAGTCAGCAACACAACTCCTAAGAGGTCTGGGAAGAGACCTGTTTCTTTTCTGGTATCTAGGGCTGAAAATAAAAAAAACACTTGATGAGATAAGTACTCTCCAAATCCAGGGACTGGCACACAGACCAGTCAGTGAAACCAGCAGCCACAGGACTTCTCTGTTGCAGCTCACCTCTGAGTCACTGCTAAGCAGCATTTTCCAAAAATTAACAGTGATGTCTATTGGCCTTCAGTGAAATTCACCCAGTACATGGACTGTGGGCCAGTTGGGCCTGCTTAACTCTGATACCATTGAAATGCAAAGCCTGATACAGTCTGGTGCCCTGTGTGAGCTTAGCAAAACCAGAGTAAGTGCTGCTGTTCCAGTAACAGCTGAAGAGGGAAGCACAGGGCACTGCCAGGGTCCGATGCCAGCACTGTGTGAATTGAAAAAAAGTATGAAAGGAGTTAGATTCTGTTACCACTTTCCCTCAAGTTTCCTATTTCTCTTCTAAAATTGAATGTTGAGGAGATGTGTCCTGCTGTAACCCCAACTGTAAATCAATGTGCAGGTCTGGGGAACTGAGGGGAGAGAGGGAGAGGTTGGTGTGCTTTTCAAGTGTGAAAAATGAGACAGGAACCCAGGGCAAAATATTTCTGAGGCCCACTAAAGGCTTAAGGGGAATCCCAAACACCACCTAACTCATTGGTTTAATGCCGCAGAAACCAGCTGTGCACACCCTGAAGGGACTGAGGTCACGGCAGTGAATAGAAGTGACTGCTAAAGGCTCCCTCTCCACAGCAGCATGGCTCACAGAACCTGGGGAGCCTGAAGAGCTGAGCTCAGCCCAGCCCAGCCCAAGGATTCTCCACTTCTCTGGCTGAGCTTTAAGGAGTCTTCTTACTTCCTCAGCAGATGCTTTGGGTTTACACTCACCACCTACCTATGGAAATGGGGATGGGGACTCACACCCACGTACTCCATGCAGCAGAGCAGGCTGCTTGGAGAAGATAGATTACTTTCATCTTCGTGATTGCATTTTACCTTTTGATGCCCTGGATGTTTATTCCTTTATCATGTATTAATTATTGGCATTCTCTAGGCTTCCTTCTGTCTTAATCTGATTTAAAACAGACATTTGCATTTGAAAAGTAGCTAGCATGTATAGCAAATCCTTTCCCTTGGTTTGCTATTAGTGCAGCCAGCTTTGATGTATTATATTAATGCTGTTTGCCAGGGGTGAAATCAGCACACCACCTATGGAGAGGCACTTCATGGTGAACCTACTGCTTTTACCCACAGGCAAAGCATCTACCTCCCCTGGTGCAAAATCTGGATGCTGACTGCAGCAGCATGGTCACACAACTGCTCCTCTCCCTGCTGCCATCAACTAGCTTTTGGAAGGCCCAGAGGCTCTGCACCATGCCCGTGGCACAGGGTGCCTCATGCAAACCCCAGCCTGCTGAACTGCCACCAGAGAAGGATGAATTTACAGGAGAGGGATTAGACATCCATTGCAATGGAAGAAGTGAGAGCTAAACACACTACAGTGCACCAAACCAGCAGCTGAGGGTTGTTCAGGGAATGAGGCAGGTGAACTGCAGAGGAACTCATGGCAAGAAGAAGACTGGATGAGGTCAGAATTTGCCTAATGGTCTTCCCAAGGGTTATAAGCATGGAGGCTGAAATACACAAGTGCTTCAAAACCTTTTTGTGCCAGTTGACGAACAGAATAAATCAGTCCTCTGGTGAGTGAGTTCAGTATCAGTATTTCCTTTTTTTTTTTTGATTGCACTGTATCACTTACATAACATAGTTGCTCTGAACCCGATTGATCTGTTTGAACTGGTGCAAAGGGCACATGGAACCACTGCTGTAACCCACTCGGGCTGGGTTAACTGCAGTGGTGAGTGGTGGGCACAGGACCAGGTGACCAAAGGTGCTGCGCTCGGCTCACTGATGTGACCATAGCAGAGCTGGCTCCAGTCACCAATCTCAACACACCGTGGCTGCTTGTGCAGGCTTTTTCCCTCTGCTCTGTTGAGGTCTGACAGTAAAACTGCATGGAACAGCCTCTCTTCACTCTGCTCCAGCACAATATTCCAGATCAGCTGTGACTCCTGGAACAGGAAGGTTTGCTCACCTGGCTCCTGCTGTCAGGACTGGGTGACAAGCAGTACTTCTGTGTGGCAGAGCTGGGGAGGGGATGGCCTTTGGCAAGGGGCAGGGCCGAGCAGCAGGGGCTGGAAACCAGGCTCTCCCAGAACAGCATGTCTGATCACAGCGTTGGGTGATGAAGAACAGCTCAAAGTGAACTTGTTTCTTCCTAAATGCTCACATACAGTTTTGTACCAGGTTGACTTGGTTTTAAAAGCATTTAAGTTAAATTATTACAACTTCTGCTCCCGGGCGAGATTTAAAGCAGCTTCCAGAACTCATTTACGAAAGGGGTTGGAAAAGTTATTTCAAGTTAACAGCCTACATTACAGTAGTAGTTATTTGAACAGGTGGGGACCGGGGGAAGTAGGGACATTAGCCAAATCATGAATCATAAGCTAATCAGATTGCCACCCATGTTTGCACCAAAAGGAAAAAAAGCCGTGCATGAAAATACACATACTGCCAGCTACAGAACCAACTTAGCAAGGACCTAAACTTTCGCTGGGGATTTTTGGGGTGAGTGGCTACACTTTTACTTGGTAGGGCAGGAGGTCTCTCTAGAAGCCACCAGGGAGGCTGGTTCTCCTCTTACTCTACCAACTCTGAAGGCCTGGGTCTCCTTAGTGCTCTTTGCTCCTCATAGCATTCCTGCTCCATCCAAACAATGAGTTTGGGGCCTTACACTCTTTAACTTTACCCTTCACTGGGTCTATTCTGCCAGCCCTCAGATTTGAGGCTCTTTCCACAGATGAACAGGCAAAACAAAGGGCCCAACTTCAGATGTCCCAAAAGGGCACCCCAAGAACAGCTGTAGCCTCCATCTCCTCCAGGGAAGCTCCTCTCTCTCTGGTGCAATAGGATGTGTTTGGCTGTCTGGGAAGAAGTGGGTCACAGAGCTGTTCCTTGACCTGTTCAAAACCCAGGTGAAGGGCTGTGCAGAACTATGCCATGGCCCAGCTATGCTGGGCAGCACAGGCTGCAGCAGGCACGCACTACCCATGCACTGGGGTAGGGGTTTGTCTCCAGAAGTGCAGTCACTGAGAAGTGCCTGGGGTAAAAAAAAAAAAAGGAGATTTAACTGTATTTAAAATAAAATAAAACTACACTATTGAAACTCTGTTGATGTTAGTGGAATTCCTTGTGTCTTACACCAGCAGGCAGAAAATCAGATCTAAAGTGCTGAGGCTGCTGGCAGATACTTGCCTGTTTGTGTGTGCAGTGGAGAAAAGTGCTTGTTTGGTGCTGATTGCAGACTATGGAATAAGAGCAATTTCTCATCCCACCTCCACAGAAGCTATTTAAATAGTTCTACACCCACTTTGAAATATGCTCAGTTAAAAAGGGAGTAAATCTGGAAGTTATTACTCCTCAAAGAAAGAAGCACCAATAAATAGGCTTTGCTAAGACTGCCGGTGCTCTTGGGGATGGCACCCGCCTAAGAGCCTTCCCTCCGCCAGCCTGCCTTTGCTGTGAAACAGTTTTTATTAGGCAGCCTGCAGAGAAAACACACGCTGCAGGAAAGAGCCCTGTCGTTTGTGTCTGAGGAGCCCTTGGAGCCGACCCTTTGTCCCAGTGAGGCTTGGGGCCAAAGCCCAGCTTGGCTACATGCAGACGCCTTGCAGGCTGCACAAGCCCCCACGTGCTCCCCATCCAGCACAGGAGGGGAGGGAACAACCAGCAAAATGCAAGGACATGCCAGCCAAAGCAATAGGCAGAGCACTAATTAAAAAAGCCCTTAGGAAATACTGGGGATAGAGTGGCATCACATGCGGTCATTCAATGCCTCCCTTTCCCCTCCTTGGGGACTCATAGCTACAAACTTACTCACAAAGTGAAAGCATTTGCCAACTCTTTCCCAAAACTGGTGGTGGAGATTTAACCAGTGGCACAGCACCTCTGCAGGGCTTCTGGCAGGATGCTGCCCACCACCTGGCCACCTTCCCAGTGCCCATGTCCTGTGTCTCACTCCCTCTTTGCCAGCCCTCCTACCCAGCAGGACAGTGTAGGGTGATGCCCTTCCCCAGAGCAGTTGCTGGCCAAGTGTCTTCCAGAGGCTATGAAGGGAAAAGTTGAACTCGGGTGTGAAACTGGGCCACCAGCTCCGTGCAGGGAGAGCCAGCTGGGACCTGGGGACCTTGCTGCTGGTCACCCCCAAGCCACCTGCAATGCTGGTCACACCTGAGAGCAGGTATTCAGGCAGCCCGGGAGCCTTCCCCAATCCCACCACATTAGATGTTCGTGGATTTAAGGCGTTTCCAAGTTAGGCTGCACCCTAAGAGAGAGTTTTATGAATTGATTGCACTCAAAATAGCCACAGAGTGCTAAGTCCTCTGATGAATCTCATACAAAGCTACTGTCAGAGCCAGCTGCTTGTATTCAGACCCACTTAACACAGTCATCCTGCTTCCATAACGCAGCACACCGGGGCCCCGACCCTAGAGCGAGTTACAGGCAAAGCCTTGTTTGTCTCTGGCTTTCCCCAGCAGAGCTCTGCTGTGAGATTAAGATCTTAATATTTATAAGTCTCTGGTTTTACTATTTGTTTAATGTCACAGTAAATCAGGTGCCTACATTGCTATCCCTCCATCCCACCTGAAACTCTCACCTTCTTAGCAAAGGGCAGTTATGTTTTCCCTTAAAAGTAAACTAATTATAAACCCACTGATTTTCTCACATTTAAACAGCCTCTGTAACAGCCAGTTAATTCCGAGGACATAAGAAACAGCTGTTGCAATGTCAAAGCTTGAACAGTTACATATCTGCTATTTCAATGGATAAGACTTGATATTTTTATTCCCATGTGGTATTACCAAGACATGATAAATAGCCACAGCATTAGTCTTAATTTGTGGAGCAAAGACCATTTTAATTTGCTCCAAGATGAGGAATAATTTTAACAGAATATTACCATTCCACAAACAACTATTTGAAAGCCTTTCTGTCTTTCCCTCCTTTCCCCCCTTCCTTTTTTTTATGATAAAGCAACACAACTTTGGCCAAGGGCTATTTGAAGGCAGAGACAGACATTTGTAAGCCAGACTTAACTCTTTCCAGACTGGTGAGTGGGCTTCAAAAAATGCTTTTCAAAGTTTAACCTGGCCTTGTCATTACTGAATAAAAGGAGAACACTGAGTTTGCCTCCGGGGGCCTTCTTTGCTCCCACCAGAAGTTGAGCAAACACCACTCAGGAGTTGATCCTCTCCGCCAGCCTTTAGGTGATGACTTCTGTTAAAAGCTTTACTCTTCAATCTGCATATAATCGCCCAAACCAAAGTGGCATCTGCAGGTCCTCAGTGGAAACCAGGCTCACAAACACAGCCAAGCCTGCCAGCTCTGCAAGGTTTTGCTTAGTTCTTCAGAAATCCTCGTTACTTTTCACCATGGAAAAGCACACTGTGGCACAAAGAATAGCGGGTTGAGCTAATTAAGCAGCAGAGTAACAATTTTTAACTGCACTATCAATAAGTCCTTCCAAACATCTTAGCTCCACTGTGTTTTTATGCTGCTTTTTTTCCTAGGATCATGACACACTTGACAATGGTGATAAATCAGCTCTCAAGCTGTCCTATTAGCCAGGAAAGCATTATCATGCCCACTTAGCTGGAAATGTGAGGCCTCCAGGTAATCTAATAGGGTGATTGCCCCAGGTGGTTACCTATAACAAACCAGTCTCAGGAAGGGGAATTCCGCTTCACCCATTCTGGAAGGATGCGATCCTGGAAGGCAGGCGGGTGATTCTAGGTCCCCTACTTGGGGAAACACCTTAAGCACAGAGTTACCAGAATAAAAAAAAGGGGGAGGGGAGGTTGGGGCAGGTGAGCAAGTGACAGCATTTCAGCATTTTCCTCTTATGTTTTGAACGGATTTCAATCCAAGGAGAAAGTTTTTTCATTCAGGTTTGAACCTGATAGAGAAACATCCAACGTCCGGTCAAGGGCATTACTCAACAGCATCAAAACTAACACTCATCCAGGTGGGCCAAGTAGCAGGAAGTTTTTCACATTAAAAAAGAGGAAGGTACCACAGATTTAAGTGGCAACTGAGCCAGGAACTCTGAGGAACTGAATTCTGAAGGCATCTAAAGCTACAGCCAGAGACCAAGAGAAACACTCAAAATGAGGAGTACACACTAACCCACCTCTCTAAGAATTTGGCCCCAAGTGACTTGCCACAGATTGGGCAGGTGTTAAGTTGCAAAGCCAGAAATAGAAAACCAATTCCCTCTTCTGGCCTTTCATTTGAAGGCTTGGACAGGTTCCCAGACAACTGCCAGACATATGAAGATATAAATTATTTGGAAGAGTGCAAAGGGTAATGAACCAGGGTCAAGAGGCACCTGCAACCTTGCAGATCCTTAGCAGACAGCACTGACCAGAGCAAACCTGTGGGTTGTGACTCGTGTACTTGCCATGTGGATACACTGAAATACCCTTTCACCACAGAATCTTCCTTTTGTCCAGGCATGATATGCATTACACTGGTTTGTGCTCCACCATCCACCTGCCTGGTAGTAGATGCAGACGTATTTATTACCATAGAAAAAGGTTACGCTTTCATTTCTGGAGCACTCTGCTTCTACCTCCTGCCCAGGCTGTGGATGACTATCCAGCTGAAGAGCCAAAGGCAGGCTGTACGATTCCTGCCGCCTGCCACATTGCCCACAGGGCCCAAGCAACAGCAATGAAATGGGCTGGAAACAGACTGAGATCAGCCTGGCACACAGGAAAATTACAAACAGTGGGTGATGGCTTAGAAAGGTCTTTAAAAAGGGAAGTGACCCCCAAAGCCACTCTCTACCCAGTTACAGGCATGCACACGCCTCCCTAAGTAGGTCTTGCCTTCCACAATGGCAACCAGATCTCTCTGGGGCAATCATGCCACAACTCAGGAATCCTATGGATAAAGCCTGCAGTGATCTACAGAGATTTATTTCTCTGTGATCTAAAATAACAGCCTCTCTGCCTCTTTCCAGATCCAAATATTTTAAAGCTGAAATAGTCACTGGTGCTGTGAAGTGGGCAACAGCCTGGGTGCCTCAAATGCAGGGCAGTGCAGCTGGAAACCCAACAGCTTTCACTTCCCTATTGTGGAAAGCAGCATTTTGGTATCACAGGCTCACAATCACCCCATCCTCAAAAATCTATTTGTAACAGCTACTGTCCTTGGCACAGGCAGCAAAGCTCACAGCCTTCTTTTTCTGTTTGAAACTGGTCCCCAGTGGCTTAATTTGCAGACAGTAATGGGATTCCACCTTCCTGCGCCTGACAGAAGGTGCCTCTGTGAGCAGCCTTGGTTCACCTTTCAAGAAGCTGACCTGTTTTTTTTCCTGAACAGCATCCCAGTTTTTGTATGTGGGCTGTATGTTTCAGAGAAAGATTACAGGGTTAACAAATAGATGAATATTAAATCCCACTTCCCCACTTAGGTCATTGTCCACAGCTTCTATTCCCCGTACCTAAATCTACTCTGGCCATAGATACGGCTTTCTTCTTACTATTCCTAACCTTTTTCTTCAACAGTCCTCCCTACAATCAAATTATTTTGGAAGGGATTTACCTTCTCTTGGCTCCAACTACGGGATTGACCCTCATTTTCTATCAGTAATGCACCCTTCTGTAGTAGGCTCTCACCTCTTTCACTGAAGAGGCACACTGTCTTCACCCACATTACCTCACATTTCTCCTCCTCAATTCAGTGTTAAGCACAGGGAGAAGAGGAAAGGATACAAGAGTAGCCTCAGCTCATTCCTAGGACATGCATGGAAGAGCACAGGGATGGGGAAGCTTTTGGCCAATATGGGGTTTCTGTCCCTCAGGTGGCGTAAGACTCCTCTGTATCCAGCAGCAGGAGAGGGGGATTGCAACCCAGAGCAGGCAGATCCGTTACAGTTTTAGTGCTGGATACAAGCAACAAGGAAAGGACGTTGGGACAGCTTGGGATAATTTCTTGGTATCCAGGATCTTGTGCAAGCACCTTGAAGCCCATCGCAGTTAATTTCCCCACTATTATTTGCTAAGCTAGCAGGACTGCAACACATACGCTCACCCGCGGTGCAATCACCCCTTCCAGCAATTCGGGGCTCCCAGCTGCGCTCCTGCCACCCTCTCCAGCCTGGGTTCACCACACAGACCAGCCTGAGAGACAAGGACTCTCCCAGGAACAGAGGCTGCTAGCGATGAACTGAATGCCAAGGAGCGGGTGAGGTTCGGCACAAACACATCGCTGCAGGGATGGCTGGGTGCTGAGGCAGCTCCCTACAGACCCCTCGCTCATCAGCATCGTTTCACCGCCTGCCAGCCCCGAGGAGCCGCCCCAGGGGGGCACAGGGCCTGCTCCCGGGGAACACCGACACAACTCACCCCGGCCGGGGCCGGAGACGGCGGGAGCGCCGGGATCCCGGCAGCCCCAGCACGGGCAGCGGAGCCGCGTCCCCCCCTCTCCCTGCCTTCCCCGCCGGGGAGAGCGGCCACAGTCACGGCTCCCGGCCCTGCCCGCGCCATACAGGGCGGCTGTTCCCAGGCCCCTCGCAACTAGGTTTCTGGGTCTCCGCCACCGTTTTGTGCCCGCTCCCCCGGCGCGCAGCCGAGCCCCGGGGCGGCTCCAGCACAGCGACGGCGCCGCGCTCGGCAGGGGGCGGCAGCGGCGGCGCCGGCACCGCTGGCAGAGAGTGGGGTCGGGCCGCCCCCGGC
>VXAY01006273.1:252429-302468 GCA_013399855.1 Oxyruncus cristatus
GGGACGCCAGCGCCGGCCTCTACCGCGGGCGCCGCTGCCGCATGGAGTCCTGCTTCGACTTCGCCCAGTGCCGGAAAAACGGCTTCAAGGTCTACGTGTACCCGCAACAGAAGGGGGAGAAGATCGCCGAGAGCTACCAGAACGTCCTGGGCGCTATCGAGGGCTCCCGCTTCTACACCTCAGACCCCGGGCAGGCCTGCCTCTTCGTCCTCAGCCTGGACACGCTGGACCGGGACCAGCTCTCCCCCCAGTACGTGCACAACCTCCGCTCCAAGGTGCAGAGCCTCCACCTGTGGAACAACGGCAGAAACCACCTGATTTTTAATTTATACTCCGGCACCTGGCCCGATTACACCGAGGATGTGGGGTTCGACATTGGCCAGGCCATGCTGGCCAAAGCCAGCATCAGTACTGAAAACTTCAGACCCAACTTTGACGTTTCTATCCCACTCTTTTCTAAGGATCACCCTAGGACAGGAGGGGAGAAGGGATTTTTGAGGTTTAACACCATCCCTCCTCTCAGGAAGTACATGTTGGTATTCAAGGGGAAAAGGTACCTGACGGGGATAGGGTCAGACACCAGGAATGCCTTATATCACGTCCATAACGGAGAGGATGTTGTCCTCCTGACCACCTGCAAGCATGGCAAAGACTGGCAAAAGCACAAGGATTCGCGCTGCGATCGAGACAACGCCGAATACGAAAAGTAAGTGAGCGGTGCTCCTTTCCCCGTGCTCGTGTCCCCAGGGACACGCCGGCGTGCCCGGCGCTGCAGGCGGCCCCGGCCACCGGGCAGATAAGAGCAGATGTGTGCAGATGTGTGCCGATGCGCATTCGGTGGCCAGAGGAAAGCCTCTCCTTCGGGCAGGTCGGTGGCTTCCCCGGTCCCCTTAGGCTGCTGGCTGGCTCGGTGCTGCCTTGGCCGGGGGAGCCGGCGGGGAGGCGTTGAAGGGCGATGCGGTGTCCTGCAGCCGTGGCGTTGCTTGCCCAGGGACTGATGACCTGCATCCGCAGCCCCGCTTTTCAAACTGGCCAGCGGCGGGGATGCTGCTGGAGGATGCGCTGGCACTTGGCATTGCCCTTTGTCTCCCCAGCGCCTCTTAGATGCCCTGTGCCCTCCCTACCCTGAGACGAAGTTTGAACGACTCCTCGGCCGTCTCCAGGTCGCGTGTGACCCTGGCTCTCGTAGAGGTTGCTGAGGGCGATGGCTGGGATGCTTTCTCCAAAAAGTGCTGCCCGGCGTCTGGCCGGTGTTTGTGTGTCTCCACAAACGAGCCAGGAACTTCCCTAGCCGTATTTTTCCCCTCAGTTCAAACCAGCATCAGTAGAGAAGGGGAAAGAATGCTGACTGTGTTCGCGTCCTGTATCTGAGTTTCTGTCTTTTACGTGTGAGAGGATGCAGCGGTGGTGCGAGCACATCGTGTGCTTGCTCGGTTCCTTGACTTTCCCCGACTTTTATTTTTGTTCGTTGGTAATGTTACAGCGTAGCCAGATTTTGTCTCTCTGTGCTGCTGCCCTTGTCTGCTTTTCAGGTTTGTATATGTAGCTGCCGGGAAAATCGCTTCCTGGGAATTACCGCCAGGACTGCGATGCTGACTAAGCCGTTTGCAACTGATTAGTTCATTTAAATGCCGACCACCACTATGCTTGCTGCAGAGTAGGTGCCTATATATGAAGTTTTTCACATGAGAACGTTTCTTGGGTAGCAGGAATTAGACGCTGAGTTAAAACAGACCAGCTGTGCAGCATTGGGTGTACAGCAGTGGAGCTGCACCCGGAGCTGCCAACGGCTGGAGGGTTTTGTGGTACACAGGGGAACGTGGGTGGAAAAATACTTCTGGAGAACAGTTGGGAAGAAACTACGTTGGAATTAATACTGATGAAAATTTCCAACCGGCTGCCTGTTTCTGCACTGAAACTATCCCCAGGGGTTTGGGAGAGATGGGCAAGGTCAGCACTGCAAAACCAGGAAGCCTGTGTGTGCCTGGGTGAACTCTGCTCACCTTTCGGTTACTGTAATTCTGCTGCAGAGGGGGAGGAAACAACAGTGCAAACACTCAGTGGACTTTTAATCCCATTCACTTTCAGGAAACTGATGGGCGAATGTGAAAGGATGCACACGTGGAAGCGATACAGCGGCAGTGATGGGTGATCAGTAGAGATACTAAGCTAAGCTCATGATTTGGCACCCAGGAGTCCTTTTGGTTTGTGATCTCCTTCAGGGAATATTTTTTTGTGGGGAAAAAGGAAGACCTGACAATTGCAGCCTTGCAGGCTGTGCTGGTTTCTGGTTTTTAGATCTCAGCATTGGAGCTAATTTAGAGATGGGAAAAGTCCTGGTTATTTGCTGCACAGTACAGCATCTGTGCTGTCAAGTTGTCATAAAAGCAAACATACCCGCCTGTGGTTTGACGTGAGTCAATTTTTTTACAGCTATGCCATTTGGTCTAATAAAAAATAGACCTCTCCCCATGAGTTCTGCTCCTCCCAAAGTGTCTCTACCACTTATCTTGTAGTGAGAGGTGTACGTAATAACCCTCAGGGGATACAATAGCATGAACCCAACTGGTATGCTGTGTTATTCTTACAAAAAGTGTACTTGCCGCTAACTTGTGCAGCTACTTGTGCAGCCGTATCGGAGGTGGTGCGGCAGGAGTGGGCTTCAACATTTGTTGCAATGCTGCTGTTAAGAGATGGGAACTAAAAAAGGATGTTGACAAGAAAACAAGATTACTCCAAGAACCAAGGCAGGCTGAATTTGTGGTCAAGCTGCTGAGGTGAATTGGCTTTGCCCTGCTGAACAACTGCAGATGCTGAAGCTCTTTGATCCAGCATCTTACCAGAGCGAGCGCACCTGCCAGAGTGTGCTGCTGCCCCTTCACTCTCCTGCTTTGGTGCCAATTCACAGCAAAGTATGCCATCTGCTGATCTCCCAGCACCACGTCCTGCCGTGGCCTGTGTCCTCTGGCTCCTCCCTGCAAATAGGGACCATGCCTGGTGCTCCACTCCCTTTATAAAATGCGACAGTGTCACATCCCCAGGGTAGCACAACGCAGCCAGGTGGTTGAAATGCTTCTGTGCTGATCTGTAACCCAGGTTTGAAAACTGTAGGAGAGACTCCGTTGTTCATCTCACCTAAAGCAGCATCTGATAATCAATGAGGCTGTAGTTGCTTGGGAAAGAAATGTCTCTAAATATGCCTGGACCTTGAAAACTGCACACAGAGGGGCTCTTGTGAGGCATTTTGGGCTTGGATTCAACAATGCATCCTCAAGGTTTTAGTCAAAAATAAGAAAAAACATACTCTCCAGGATACATCTATTTGCATATCCATATAGAGTTGGAAGTTGCATATTGTGGTTTTCTGTGCTGGTTTTCCCATCGTCTGCTGTGATCTTTACACTGCTTCACTTCACGTGAAAGACAGGAGTGTGGGTGCCCTTGCCATGGGGAACTAGCCCTGCGATACCAGTCCTTGCCAGGGTGAAATATGAATGATTTGCTCTAGCTAGAGGCCTTGCCAAGTCGGGTAAATTAGATGACCAGATTTTAAAACATGCTAACCTCATGTCAGCAGGGTCGTGGTGTTATGTTGTGTTAAGTTGGGGCCAGCACACATTGCAAGTTATTTGTGATGGGGTTTCATCTACGACACAGTATTTGGTGTTGTGTTTGCATGAGGTCCACCTGTCTGCAGGATGTGGTGTTTTCTCTCTAGGAAGTTGAAGATACCAACAAAGGTGACTTCTTGACCTGTGGAAGAACGTGTAGAATGTCTTACTTCACTTGGGGGAAGGAGGGCTGGGCATGTGTGTATTTGACTCTGTGAATTGTATTGAAAGATCCATCTGTATGTCACAGCTAATTAATTTGCATCCTAGTTATGCATCTCAGCAGATAAAGTTAATGCAGACTAAAATGAATTACATTATCATGATTAGACTACTAGCAAACAGGATATAAAGGAAAACAAAGAAAACCTCTGGTTGCTTTATGATGTCCTTGGTTGTCAAAGTTGGCCTTTGTCACCTAGCACTAGGGCAGCTGGGCTTTCTGAATTGCTCCACAATAGGATTTCAGCCTCAAGCTTTCAGTTTCACAAAGGGTTAAGCGAATAAACACTGCTGCTGCTGAAGTTTGAAGACAGCCTCTTAAATATTTAATGACAGTCTAAATATATACATATGTACAATGCGTTTTAAACAAAGGCAGAATTCATATACAGGCTTAACTGGTTCCAAATAATTACTTTTTGGAAGGTAATATAAATGACTACGGTACCGAAAGAAATGGAGGAATGTGATGTTCTAGTAAAGCCAGGTGCAGAGAAGAGATTTGCACCAAAACCAGGATCTTTCTAGGAACGTAAATAATGTCTGGGGCATATTTGCTGATCTACAGCAGCTCTACCCTTGGAAGATGGAGAGGGTAGTGGTGATGGTATCTAAAAACATAAGGTCTCATCAGAAGCTCATTCAAGGAGACTTTTTCCTCATGCATGGAGGATAGCTAAAGTTAACGATAATGAAACAAAGGGGAAAAAAATGAACGGGATTGAAGAGAGTAAAATGGGGAAGGGGAAGTGAAAGAAAAAATGTCTTTTTGGAGAAACGTGAACTGTGGTGGAGGACAAATAGTATAGTGAGGTGTTCATCACAGACTTAAGTTTTTTGACTAGTCAATGTTCAAAAAGCCTGGGTGATCATGACTGAACTGAGAAAGGCAGGCAGAACACACAGACCCTCATGAGGTGGGACTAGTTTTGCCAGAGGAGGTTGGAGGCATGTGGTAGAGGAGCCTATGTAAGGAGCTGCTCACAGATCTACCTGGGGCTGCTGGGTGCTGACAGAGGGAGAGAGCACCAGCACACTGAGTGCTTGTACCTGTGAGACATCTCTGCAGGGCACAAGATAGCACTAGGCAGGGTCATACGTGTACTTTTACTGGTGAATATATCCAGCTGAACATTTTCATTGATGCCTGGTATCCGATACCTGGTGTGCACTCTACTGGTGGAATGTGTGTCAATCACCCCTGAACCTCCCACCGTTCAAAATCTCAGTTAAAGGTCACAGTCGAGCAATAGCCATAGAATGGGAAGAGACACAAGTTTTAGTTTCATTTCCTTCGCACCAGGAATAAAATACACATACTGAAAAAAGAGAAGTGGTAGACGTAGACACTAGGGATGAGTTTGCCATTCACAAGACCAGCAGAAGAATGTGAAGTAAGGCTCAGGCTTGCCCACCTACCCTGTGATGATAATCTGGCGCTGCATACACATGTATGTGCATGTTTCAAACAAAGGCGAAATTCTTGTATTTTCAACATACTGAGCTTCTGTGTATTGTATTAAAATACAAATGTAAATGATAGACTTCATCACTCACTGCATTACTTTTTGAATCATGTAAAAGCCTTCACAAGTCAGCTCATTTGCAGCTATTTAGGACGAGTTTGAGAAATCAGCCAGGTTCTGGATGGCTTTTGCTCAGGACACCTGAACTGCAATGGGAACCAGTCTGTGCATCTTGTATATCACCAGGCTGCTTTGGGAGCTTGGATAAAACTCAAAAACTACGGAGGGAGCTTGGGCATTTTCCCAGAGTATCTTGGCTCCTGCAGAGACCTATCACCACCAGACTACTTTTTTAATATTGATTTTCAAGAAACTGGAAATTTGCCTGGTTTACAATACGTTTATTCCAAAATGCAGTAAGCAGATAAATAACACAGCATTAATGTATGTCTGAGAAATACAGGACTTTCTCTATTGTCTTCCTCCTCTTGCTCTCTGTATGTATTGCAGAGTGTCCTTACGTGCCTGTTGATGCTGATTTAATGCAGGCAGGGCGCTGGTAGGAGCTGGGAGCAGGGGTGACAGGAGCGTCCCTGAGCTCACGTGTAATCCTCATCCTGACCGTTTGCACCAGGCTCTTCCCTCTCAGTAGAGGTGTGGGAGCAGGTGGATGTGTGTGCATGAGGGTGTTTCCCTGGGTGAGCAGTGCTGGGCGCTGCTGTGTGTGTGGCCGGGTGTGTGGAATTAGCCCCAGCAGAGGAGCCCACCCTGCCCGTGAGCATTAAACCAGGTGCCCTTCTAACCTCAAGTAATTAAGTTTTCTTGTGGGGCAAGTTATTATTATAATTGCTTGCCCCAGGCCTTTCTGCATCTTTCTATGAAGCACCTCATACGAGGCTCTGTGGTGACAAAGCATTACAGTAGATGGGTGATCTGGTCTGCAGCAGGTGTGTTCTGCATGCAGAATGTAGGTGAACACTGCTTTCACGCCCAGAGGGATCTGCTTTAATTTTTCTTGCCCAGGAAAATTGTTCTTGTATAGTTTATTGATAAGTACTCGTCACTGAAGAGACACTTGACGATAGAATAAAACCCAAATAAAAAAATTATCTGAGTTATCATTTCAGTAGAATGAATCTTGAAACAAGTAGTTTGAAGGGCTTGTTGAACCCAGATCAGAATGGAGCTAGAAGTAACATTTCCAGCTACCCTGGAAGGCGAAGCCCTCCTGTGTCCCCAGCAAGATGCCCTCAGCAAGAAGGTGCTGCAGAGCATCCCACAGTGCTCCTGCCTTCTTGCCCTCCGTGGCTGGGTATTTCACAGAGGAAACTCCGACTTCTGCAGGACATTTTGTAGTGGCCTAAGGTAAGCTTCACTGAAACTACTTCTAAGGGAGAGGGGTGGCTGAAATTGGGATTCTCTGGGGGGCTGTATGCTCCCTGCTGCATTGAGAGTGTTCCCAGCTGTGGACCTCTTTGCATCTGTGCAGCTCTGAAGTAGTGCATCTTGCTGGGAGGATGGGTTTAAACAAGAGGAGTTTCAGCTCAAGACAAATGCGAGCAGAAAACACTACTGGTTTGACTCTGCTGGAAATAATCCTTTTGCCCCACATACAGCCCTGGAACAGCCCACTGGAAAGTAAACCAGCAGCCGCTCACAGGAGAGGGAAGTAAATGAAACTGGTCGACATGAAGCACTTATTTACTCAACAGATGTGAGTCAAGAGAATGTGCTGTAATCTGATGATTTCTGGAGTATTATCTGTGATTGTTTTCTTTTTCTCTCTGAGGGGTTTCTTTCAGAAAATCCACAGAGTTCTGTGGTCTTGGGTAAACAAACTATTTTTCTAACCAGAGAAAAATAATCAGTAGGTATGTGGATAACTGACTGGCCTGTGAATGGAGTTAAATGCCGTGTTCTGAGCTACTCGGGTGACTGACTTCTCCAGGACTTTGCTATATCTAGATGATGATGCAAGATTTATATCCTGTCCTGTGTTGTGTGGAGATTAGTTTAGCATGTGGGAATGTGTGAGTATAACTTCAGGTTATATTTAATGTTCTGCAGCTTTCCCCATTGCCGAGTATTTTGAGACGTACAGGTTTCAAAACCTTCTCATGGTTTACACAGAGCAGTAGATTTGTTCCTCTGTTCCTCCAGCTATGCTGTGCTTTTATATGAAGTTTTGTGTTGCTCTTTTTTCAATCCAAATTTCAGGAGGAAACAAGACGTGCATCATTACTGTTTTACCCTTAATTTAGGAGCCTTCTCAGTCAACTGTTGGGAGCACCAATGCTAGGTAATGCTGATCCAACTCATCCCCACATCCTGGAGCAGGCAGAGCAGGAGGGAGCTGAGGCAGGAGGTGCCTGCGACACCAGGTGTGCACAGGGGTGATTATGGATCTAACCCAGATGATGGTGGGAATCTTTTCTCCCACTTATAGAGCAAATTATAAATTATAAGAGTTGTCCGCTGTGCATTGGAAGAAACTGTCCTGATATTGTAGCATGGGTGCCACAAAACCGGGGAGAGTGTTTAGAGGCTGAGAGGTTGGAGATCAGCACTGCAGTGCTGCAGAAGAAACAAGTTAAGGAAATGAATTCCAAATGACAACAAAAGAGAGGAGATTTTCACAGGAGAAGAGGGAAGTAATGTTTTAAGAAATACAGGGCCTATCTCACCAAAATTGTGCCTTACTGCTTTGCTGCAAAAGAACTGGTGTGAGTGCTGCCAGGCTGATGGCTTTCCAAATGCAATCTAGCTTCCTAAAATGCTGTCATTTCTAAGAATAAGAAAACATAACTGTAAGCCAGTCAGGAGAGTTAGGCCTCCTTAATAATAGGAGAAAAAAGATGCCATTTTCTTTAAACATCTTGTGTTTTCCCCACTCGTCTTTACCTTGACCTCTCGCTGAGATTTAACCTTTGTTTTTCGAGTGGTATAGTGCTGCCTCCTCAGCCAGGATGCAGACAGCAGGCTAGGTGGGTGTCCCCTGAAAGGTAGTAGATGTTTGTCTTGGCTAAATCAGGTTCACATTTTGTACTCCACTGAGACAGATTTCTTCATGCTCCTGCAGTCCCTGGGTGAAGTTTAGTGCTGGCAGGGCTGTTGTAGGACCTCCTGCCTTCTCCTTCCTGTAGCACATGTGGTTTCGAGATTGTACTTGGACAGTCAAGATTGCTGCTGGCCACCATGGTTATATTTCCATATGCTTTTAAAATGGGAAGAACACTTTGCCTTCCCTAAGCATTTTCTTGGATTACTGTAGTGCTTTGCAATGTTTAGAGAAAGCACTGTGTAAAACTGCGGTACTACTTATTCATGTTTTCTGTATCCTCTTTCCAGGAAGCATCAGTGAGTGAAGGTTTAAACTAATTTTTCCATAAAAGGTGGCAGTTGTCAGAAGCAGTATAAAGCAGCTCTTGTCTGTGTGTCTGGCAGGGGGAAAACCCCACAAAAGCTCTTCTGGGGTTTGACATTTGTCCTGGGTCAGGATATGTGGTGACATTAGTATATGAGCGTTTTAGCTCTCCTTGCTTCTTTCAGCTCCTGCCTTCACTCAGTTCCTACCAAAGACCACTGCCTTTCCAGGCACTGTGGCACTGTTGTTCCCAATCACTCCTCCAAGGGCTCTCGCAGTGCAGTTAGCAAATTCGGTAAAGCTCTCCTGCTGTAAGTTGACTTTTTTTCTCCATGATGGTTTCTAGTCCAGAAATACATGAAAACAAAATAATTCCTGGGTTCCGAAGTGAATTTCCCATTTGCTCACTTTTTCCCCCTCTAATATCCTCTTTGTGTTTGTGAATGAAACAGAATTAGGGCTGATTTAGTTGATTGGCTGCAAAACAAAAGTATTCAGTGCTAAGAATGGGAAATGAGAAGGCCTTTCTGAAATGTTTCTTCTTTGCATAATTGTAATAGATTATAATTATACAGTGGGGTGTTTAGCAGTGGATTTGCTGTAAACACGGTCGTGGGAAATGTCTCGTCGCTCACTTGTGTCAGTTCGAGTCCCAGTGCGGTCCCGTCGACGGCTGTACCAGCATCTCTAACAACAGTTCCTCTTTGGGCAGGATGGCGTGCTACAGAGAATGCTACCTCCAGTTCCCTTCCCAGCTCCTCCTACAAAATTACCGCCGGTCGATACGGCTATGTCAGACCGTTGACACAAATCAATAAGATCAATCATTCATCAGCTCCTAAACAAAATTGAGAGCGTGATGCTGACGGCCTGCGCGTAGCAGTAGATTCCTAAAGGAAAAATGCATGCCATAGTGTTTGCCAAATGTACAAGGGGGACCCTATCCTGTTAATAATTAGTTCTCCCAGGCTGTAAAACGGAGCATGGTATAAATAGTTTCCTAGAGCTGCAGTGTGCATTTTGACCCCTGCAGCCCTCACTGATGGAGAACATCACCTGACCAACAGCAGTGCTGGAGACAGGGAAGCGTGGCAGTGTTGGTTAGGAATCCTGGTTTTCTTCATTCTCCTAGAAGATCTTGATTTCTGATACTGATTTTTGCCTGGCGAATAATTGCAGACATTTTATCACAATATTGGAATTCCTGCTGCAGTCAGGTAGTTCAGGGTGTTAGTACCAGAAAGCTCATCAAAATTGTAGTTGTAATCTGCAAGAATAAAATCAGAGGCTGCTTCTAAAAATCAGAATCTTTGTCTGAAGGGAGGGGCAAATTTTTGTTTGTGATGTCTCAGTTTATATCTCTGAAGGCTTGTTTGGGTGTGCTCACAGACTCAATCAGCTGTTTCTGGAAGATAAACACATGAATGTTTCATCTTCTGAATTTGCCACCAACCATTGTGCTGGATGCTAGCAGATTTTTCTTTTAATTAAATGTAATTTATCTAATCCTAATGGGAAACATAATTATAGGATTTACTTTTTAATAGTGTGATTTCAGAATTCTTTTATAAAGAAGAGTAACGTTTCCCCATCAGGGCTATTTAAAAATGAGCAAACAAAATAAAAAAAGTACACTTTGCTAAAAGTAATAAATCTCTGACAAGATGCAAAAAAAAAAAAAAGCGCATCTGATATGTTGGAGCTGCAATAAAGCTGAAAATAAATGATCAGTTGCTGCTGCGAGAGACTGAATGCATTATGGATTTGAGGAGACGCCTATAGCTTATTAAATGTCAGCAAATTTTTGCATAAGCAGTGGAAAACCCTGATCAGAAATTGTAAAACGATGTGACCTGCAGCTGGAAGATCCAGTGCCATGAAGGATGTGTGCACCATGTGTATCATTGAAACATAAGAAAGTGCTTTGTAAGATCAGGGTCTGAAGTTTCACGGTTAACTCCTTTAGTTCCTGATTGGAGAGATTTAAACGTTTCAGTAAGGCATGACTGTAGTCTCAGGGAGGGATTTATCATACTTTGCATAAGAAGGTATGTATGACTGTTTAAAATAATTTAAAACAAATAACATCTCTTCACCCTCCTACACTCGCTCATGCTTTTTTTCCCCTAAAACCAAAAGCTAAGGCTACTGCTTGAATTGTAATGGAATAATATATCAAGTGAGTGATCACATCAGGCATGGACACTTACCAAATCACAGCGAGATAACTGTGAATAACTCTCTAGTTTCAACAATTTGCATGGCCATTAACAATTGATGGGTTTCCCTTAGAACCGCATTATCTATGGCAGCAGGATCTATTCCTGCACACTGCTCCTGCATACTAAGTGCCAGACAAATCCTCAAAAGAGAGGGTAATAAAAAAATCTGATAGCAGCAAGGTGAATGAAGCAGGTAGGAATTTCAAGGCAACACTTTTTGAAGATGGAGAAATATTTCAGGCAATCATGCATTTTCATAACTGCTCTCCATCTCCCTTCCCTGCCTACTTTTTTTACTACAGTTCTGCAAGTTTTAATTCAAACTGGTGGTAGATTTCTCTTCACTGTTTGGTGTTGCTTCAGGCTTGATGGTCAGTCTGGCCTGTGGATCAGTTTTTGCAAGATTTTAAAATACTTCCTGTTATAGTTTTGGATTAGACATGTGTCTTGAGAAGCTTTTATGCATATTAAACAAAAGAGAAAAATGGTGCTAAATTTAGGCATCCTAGATTGTTGGGTGGCTCTTTCATGGGAGTGATTTCAAGCAGGTGCCAAAGATGTGCTTTCCATATGAGAATCATGCCACCGTTTTAATAAGCGCGCAACACATCCCTTGTTTCTAGTGCTTTCATCTCTGCCTGACAGCGAGTCAGTTCTTTCCAGATTCCTCCATCAAGTTGATTTTTCCAGACCCAAATCTCTTTTCTCTCTCTCTTTTTATTTCTCTTTCTCACCCTCTTCCCTCTCCCCCTTTCTTTTCATGGTGCTGTTGTTGTGGCAAGATTAAAGCAACTGAGGGAAGTGGTGGCGGGGAAGGCTCTGGTAATCAAAGCATGCAAGCGGCTGGGGCTGTGTGAAGGCAGGTGGGTGACACATCAAAGGGGGGCTGTGGGTGCATGCTTCTCTCATCTCTCCTTGTAAATGACCCCCCTGCCATAAAGAGGATTCCTGGGGTTAGTTTGTGAGCCTACACGCCCACAAATGCAATTGCTTTTCTATGGCCTTCCCAAAATTTACTTGCGGAGAGTGGTAACAGAGTCTTAGCTTTGTTCCTTGGAAGATGGCTTCTGCAGATGTGGCTTGTAAGGAGACAAGTGCCTGAGTTGTTAATTAGCAGGAGGTTATCGTTCACCTTCGTCTGAGAACAACCCACCATCTTACTGTCCTGTCTGCCTGTAAGTGTTGTTTCTGGGTTGCTGTGGGCAGGATGAAGAGAACTCGAAGATCTGAGCAGCGCCTGGTTGTCCCCGGCTGAGCCTTGCATGGTCAGAGACCCAGCATGTCCTGTCTTGGCAAGAGGTCCTCTGGCTGGCGCAGGCAGCACCCCTTGCTCAGCCACACAAGCTGCTCCCCAAGCTCTGCACCCAGCATGAGGGCTTCAGGTCCCCTGAGCTCATTGGAAGCCCCAAATTCCTATTTATCTCTAAATTTTCTGTGCATGTCTCTTGACATGGAGGTAACCATAGGGCTGGCCATTTTCTCAGCTCCTGCTTCTCTTCAGACCCTCGCTTGTCTTTACTGTGGAGCTTGGGGGTGTAGCACCCCATGGTTTGGATTGACTTTTGCTCTGTGTTTGTGCAAGGAGACCTGGTCCTTCTCTTAACCATTTGCCCTGAAGGTGTCAAAAAATCATTGCAGTCTGCACCTGCCATCTTTAATTCCTGTTACTACTGTCGAGAAACAAAATAACCAGTGGAGCCATTAGGACGCTTGTCTCTTCCCTGTCTGCATCACAGCATTAGTGAATTGCTGTGAAAACAGGTTTTCAGCTTTTGTTTTATTAGCTGTTTCTGGCAGCCTGTAATAATAGCCCTTTCTAGCAAGAAGGTTTTTTTTCTTTCATTTTTCATGAAAATTCTCTCTGACACAGGTCATCGTAAAATAATTCACAGTGAAGTTGTCTGTGTTGTTCTGGTATAACACTGGAGATCTATAGAGATAGTGTTGTGATCCTGGGTTGCCCTGTTGGTGTAGTTACTGGTTATAGCAATAGTTCTTATTTACTTTAACTTTAGTCTCAGGGTAACTGTGTTTCACAATAATCAATGCACTGATTACTGTAATTGCAGCTTGTGGTACCATGGTCTTACAATTAAATGACTGGGCCAATAAAGCATGGAATTTAATGAATATTTGTAAACAAACTTGATTAGGAAGTAGGTTGAGGATATGTACTGGTGGAGGGTAGTAGAAGAGACTCATCCTCAGCTTTGATAATCAGAACAGATGGAAACCAGAAAATGAGCAGCAAAGCATGGAAACCATCCCACTGCTACTTACCTTGCATTTATTGCTGCACCATGTCTTAAATATATCTCTTAAAATAAAAAAAAATCTGGCTCCCCACTGCAAAGAGATTCTGTGTACACAATTTCAGTCTCTTTTGCAGAACTTTAAAGCGTTATCAGACATGATGTTGAAAACTGGATTGACAATGTAGGCCTGGTAGCAGCCTTAAGTAAGAAGTGTCTATTGTCACCCCACGATTGAATCTTAATACAATTAAAGTGAAGAAAGAAACCACCATTGAAAATGGGAAATAGATTTCCTAGTGCTGCCTCTGGGGGGGGTGGATGGCTGATATCTGGCAGTTACTGGGAACTTGGCTACATTTTACTGTCATTGAGGAACTGTGTCCCATTTTTGCTTGTTATTGGTCATGCTTTGTGTGCCTCCCTCTGGTTGTGTCTCCTTGTTTCAGATGCGTGTCGTCTCAGGCATGGGGTCCTGTCCTGCACGCTCTGTCAGGCCATTTGGGAGCACGTTGTGTAAGTCTGGCAAGTTAACAGTTAAAGGATTCATCCTGTTTTGGATGGTTTCTTTATTTTAAGGTTGCCAGAAATCCCTTTACACCTCCTTGTCTTTTCTCTCCTCTTTCCCCATCTTTAAGCTCCTTGACTCTTAGAGGTTTTCCTGGCTAAGTACATGTGTGTCTCTTCAACAAAAGTAGCATTCAATGTTGCTGTCTTCACTCTACCCCTTCCATTTTTTTTTAAGCTTTTGGTTATCTGAAAAGTTTGGTACTAATTTTTCAGGGAAATGCATGAGTAAGGAGCCTTGCTCAGAGGGGGCCAGCCCTGAGCAATAGGCTGGTGAGTGGCTGCTCTTGCCGCAGGAGCTTGGAGGGTAGAGGGTCTTTCAACAGTTACAGTTCATCCATTTTCTTCCTACCTGCTGGTTTCCAACAGTATTAATTTTTATGCATTTATTGTGGTTAATTAAAAGCAGGGCTTCTTACAGCAGTGCTTGCAGAGATTCCTTCTTCCCCCCAAATGCAACAAATAAGCATCTGGTATTTGTTTTGTATAGTACAATCCTCATAAAATGAAGAGTAATAAAACATAATTATCTGTAAAGGCTTGTTTTATAAGCCTAGGAATGAGCTTGTTCCTGCCTTGTTTTGGTCTAGTTGTAAGATAAAGATGCCTTTGTATGGTTTTAGCCCCTCTCCAAATTAGTAGGGAATCAGTTATTACAGTTTTTTAAATCCTGTTGTGCAAAGGTGTGTTGTGTAAGGTGTTGTGACTGCATACACAGGATAGCACTGACGGATCTCTATGGGTGAGAAGAGACTTTTTCTGTTCATTTTGGAAATTTTTTCCTTACAAACAGTGGGTTTTATTTGAAAGTTTGGTGAAGTAAGAGGGTGGAAAATCTGTGGGCTACATGAACAATTCGGCATTTCTGAGCTGTGAGCCTTAAAGTTGGGTTTGAGCCCTTTCTGCATGTTGCTTGTCCTTGGCACCATGAGGGACAGTGCTTGGATGTATGTGAGGATTCCTTGATTTGGCCTCTGTTGCATTTCTGCCATATGTTAACTGCTGTGTGTCTTTGTCTCTATGGAGCGTTGCTGGCTTGATCCACCTCCAGTTAGGTCATCAGGACTCCCAGCACAGGATTCAGCAGTTCTGAAGAGCTAATTATACTCGTTTCACCTTAGATTTGCTGCTTGCTCTCTGTTTGTAGGGCAGTATGCCATTTTGCTTCCCTTTGGCTTGCTCTTACCCTGCAAAAGCTCTTCCTGTCACTATGTGCTAGCGGCATATTCTTCTGTGAAAAAGTGAAACTAGATCATTTAAACCAATTAGATAGTAAAGCGAGACATGCGAGTGGCTTATGGCTGTCTGAAGATAAAGTGTGAAAACCAAATCCTTTTAGAAAACTCACAGTCTAAACTTACTGCCTTTTTATTTTCTTTAAAATAGTAATAAGCAAGAATCCACTTTTTTTTGTGAAAAAGAGAAGTCCGTGGGGCTGCCATGCACCTTCAACTTCAGCATGCTTTGGAATATGTTTGCTTCAACACTGTTCTTCTTTGCACAATGAATTAAAGTGATAGAGGATGAAATACACCTTTGCTCGGCTTCTTTGTGAATTGTAGCCTTCTCAAAAGCAGATATGACTTAGGTATTGCTTTCTCTCTGCAAGGCAAGCCTTGTAATTTTGAATCTTGATGAGCAGCTGCTTTTGTTCTATGAGTCTCAGAAACAATGGGGATGGGAGCTTGTAACAAATGGCCAAATGATAGCATCGCAGAGAAAACTCTCCTTGAAGTGCCTCATTCCCTGCATCTTTCATTGTTCAAAGAGAAGGATGCAGTGACACAGTCCTGGGCCCAGGGACCCACTGCTGGGGGAGGGGGATCCTCCCCAGCAAACGCTGCTTCCTGAGCAGCAGCAATGCCTGCACATGGCCGCATACCAAGCTGCTGCTGCCCTGTGTTGGAGTAATTTCCTTGAAATGCATTTTCCTTGAACTACACTTTTCTTTCATCTTATCTGTGAATACTGCTGTAATCTGCACATTGCTGACTTTAGTTGTTTAACAGCACTGTTGTGGCTGCTCCCAGTCCCCAGCCAGTGGACAGCCAGCACCAGGAGCAGGGAAGGTGTTAGAAGGCACCCGGCTGCCTTATGTGATCTTACATTGTTTTCCATGGCCAGAAGTCTTTCATCTATTTAAACAGAAGCCTGAGAAGTGGAGAATGGATGCCACATGGCAGGCTAATGTGTAAATGCATCCTTTTGCACTGAAGTCTTATGTCACATGTGAACTAAATGTGTTGAGTATGTCTGAGGCTGCAGAGTCCAGCTACAAGTCAAATGGTCTGAGATGTTTGTCATCCCCACACAGTATATAATGTTCCACTTTTTCATGCAATGTCTGGAATGCATCTGTCTTGCTTTTTGTCTGGGGTATTGCTTCACTTATGTGTAGAGTTGGGAGATATCTCCCTGGAAAATTTACTGATCCTTGATTCATTAATGTCTCCAGAACATTGCTTTGCATTCACAGCAACAGAATTGTATTTAAAAGTTTGGGTGGTTCTGATTGAGACTTCTGATTTCTCTGGAATAATTGGGTTTCACTTTACCAGTGTAGATGAATTGAAGCCTTTAGCTTCAGTCCTGCTATGTGTGGCATGGACTCATTATTTGTTCTCTTTCCCATTATGTGCAGAGTGGTAGCTTTAGGTGCATTTTCTTTTAAATGCTACGTAAAGTGAAATCCTGTTATTTCCACATTCTGTGGCACTCCTCTTCAAAGTATCTAGGCAACCTTTATGTAGATGACGCTTTTGACTCAAACTTTTCCATCATTATAAGTATGGTCCCGTAAAAAGGAGCAGGATGAAAAAGGGAGGAAAAAAAAGAGCTGGCTTGAACTCACTTTGGGCAGTTTGAGTCACTTGTAAGAAGACTCTTTATAGGAAATACAACACTGAAGATCTCTGCTCCCTTACAGTTAAACCATCTACTTCAAACTATTCCATGTTTTTCCTTTGAGCTTGGGCAGGTAGAGAATCTCCTGGCTGTCCTGGAGCTGACAGTAGAACTGCCGGAAAGGGGGATTTCAGGGCTTCTATAATCCATTCCTAAGCAGTGGCCTTCCTTGTGTGGTTCTTTGCTCCAGGCTCAGGAGGATGAGTGGTCCAGAATGTCTGCAGCTGGAGCCCTGGGAGGTATGACAGATTTTGAGTTCAGCTGTGCTTCTCAGAAAATGAGAGCTGAATGGGAGGCTTGAAAGATTTGAAGGGGAAGCTACTCATTTAGTTTGCTTTCAGCCCCTGCAAGGAAGAAGTAAAGCTTATTCAGAGGAGATTCTTTGTGTTAAAGCATCTCTGTAGGTTTAGGTGTGACCATGATGCCTCAACAGTATAGATGGAGCAGCCATCACTACCACATCAGGGTGATCAGTTGGGAATTGGTCTCCAAAGCCAAAGTCACTCTGATATGCTGCACAGGGGGTGTTATGGCCCCAGACTGTGTGACAAGGTGGATGTCATCTCCTAGAGCAGTTCTGGTTTTAGATCAAACAGGCATCCTCAGGTGGGAGGCAGGGCCAGTGTAAATGTCACTGCCACATGCTGTGGCTGCTTTGGCAGAAATGTGATTGGTGTCCTCGTGCTTGATACTGATTGAATTGGGGGTGCCTGATCATCAGGGTGCATATTGGTATTAAGGAGCACGTTGGTGGTGTAAGTCAGTGTACACAATAAAACAATCACTCCAGCTCCTCAAGGGGCAGCATATACAAATTTCACTTTGCCCCCCTTGGCCCTGGCCTCGTGCTGGGGAGCATGATGGGTTCCCCATCCAACTCTAAGAGAATGGGGTGTTCATAGGACTGATGCCAGAAGTCTGGGACTGTGGTTTGTGGAGATAAAATGTTGGGTGTCTGTAATTTACATTTGGTGGGAGGTGATTCCCTTGGGCTCTCATTGCATTCATGTTGTCAGTCCAAATACCAGTGACCACGATGGCATCTTCCCACATGCAGTTGGGTTGGGCCAAAGGAGGAGGCTGAGCTGGCGGTGGAAGGGATGGGAAGCACTATATGCCACTGTTGCCCCAGGTGCTGGATTTCGGGAGGTAGCAGCCCCAGGCAGCGCACTGAGGTTTCCCTGGAAGCCAGTGCAGAACATAAAATGAAGCTCAGGTTTCTCAAGACTCCTGTTGCCAGATCCCCCTCCCCGTTCTCATGTTGCTTTTCTGGTCAATAACTGAGCCTGAGTGTTTAGCAGTATCAGGACAGGGAGGGTAGCTGTCTCTTAGGGAATGCTGAAATGGAAAAGTTGGGAATGGCCTGGACAAACATTTAAAGGATGAGGAGGAAGAAACCAGATTTTTGTGTTTGAATACTTAGAGCAGTAAACAAAAGCTTCCTGTTGCAAGGCAAGGCAACTATGTATGCAGCCAGAAGTTGGTTTTGTTTTTTTTTTCTTAGTATTAAAGGGCCAGCTGTATATATAATCTTGACTTAATTTCTCTACTACAAAAGGCTAAAATCGTGATCTTGGCCCTCATGATTAATGTCCAGTTTGCCTGTAGATGAGGATGCTGCTAGTAAGTATCCCCATGTAGTGATATTTCTTTATTTGACCTCATGTCCATGGGTTGCTCATGAAAGCGGAGATGGATATTGACTGCTCTAATCTTGACTATATGCTTAATTACAGGGCAGTAAGAGTCAAGTGGGATAGCATTTTGGATGGTTGGTGTGGAAATAAAACGACGTGGTAAACTGAGCCCTGGCAGTTCACTTGGGACAGTGTGGTGGGTTGGTATTACATTATGGTGGGAGACGCTGCCAAAGGAATACTACAGTGTGGTTAAGTGGGACTGTTAATGGCATGACTGAGCCAATTCATTAATGGCAATGGTGTGTTCTTGTGTCTGCTTTCTCTTACAACTACTGGGTGAAGAATCTCAGGTAAAACAAGACCAGTGGGGCTAAGGGAGGAGGAAAAGAGACTCCAAAGATTGGTACAGATGCAGTGACTTTCTTTAAGCCTTGGTTCCCAGAGCCATCTGAAATGCGGCTGTTTCCAGAATGGGTTTTATGGAAACCTGGCAGTTTGCTGTCAGAGCAATGTACTGCTGATGAAATATCTTCCTGTAGATGCTGCTTCTGTGCATCTGTTTGTTGGGTAGGTTGGAAACAAGTGGAGGAAAGGACAGACTTACTGTTGTCTGGTGGAGTTTTCTGTGCAAAAGGACTGAATCAAGGCACCAGCTGCCCTTTGGCAGAGGATATTCTCAGTTACTGGTGTTTTCACAGGCAAATAGCAGTAAAACAGGGGTGTTTGAGATAAAAAAAGTGTATAGGTAAAGGTGCCATCTTTGGGATTCCAAAGGAATGCCAAAGCAAAGAGCTGGTGGCTGCAGGCAGTGCAGCATTTTCTTAATACTGTAGACGAAGCTGTTGCCTGACCCATTTCTCTTTATCACTTTGTTAGGAATTAGTCTGCTACACCTTGTAATTTTTGGAATTAAGGGAAGATAATAAAGATGACCTTAAAGTGGGAGTAGCTTTGAAAAAAGTCAACACACATTTTGTTTTAAACAGTAAAATAACACCCTTCTAGTAGAGAGTATACTCACAATGAAGGGCATGAAAGTCTATGCTTCCTTCTATTGCACAAAAAAAAGGGTCTCTTGGTTGAGCCATGCTGTGGTGTATGAGATGGCCTCTGGCCTGCTGGGGTGGCCCAGTGCCAGGGCTGATGTGTACTGGGTGGGATGTCCTGGCCATCAAGGGAAGGAGGGTGAGCTTCAAGGAGCTATCAAGGAGATAAATGTTGTGTGTGAAAGCCCAAGGGTGGAAGGAGTGGGAGAATTAAGACTTTGAAAAGCAGCACTACATCATTTAGTACAACAGCTTTTTCTTCCCTCTCAGCTGCTCCTCTTGTATTTGCTAGAAGTAGGGTTACACTGTTTGGGTAGTGAGGAGGTGAGAAGGTTACTCTCTCAATTTTTAATGTGAGATATAAACTGTAAACCACATGGGCAGCCATGTAGTTGAAACAAACACACCTGCAGCAGAGATGCTCATCACGGCTTGAAACACCTCCACATTGACCTGGAGAGCTTCTTGGTGTGAGGGCATTTGTGTCTGGCACCTTGATTCACAAACAAACCAAATCTGAGAACTGATAGTGCCGGATGGTGCACCACAAGCATGTGATTTCAAAGTACAAACCTTGTGTGAACTCACTCCACTGCTCCCAATTTCCTTAGAAACCAAACCAAAACATCAAAGTGTGATGATTTGGGGTAGGGTTTGTGCTGAGCCAGCTATACACCGAGGTATCCAACTTAGATCAGGTTCCATCTCACCTGAAACTGGTGTGAAACCAGTATGGATGCAGAGGGGACACACTGGGGGGAGATGTCTTCACCACAGGCTCTGTGGGTGTTGCAACCAGGTCTTGGGGAAAGCCCAGGGCTGGCAGAGCCCTGAACTTAAGCATATGACTCTGGTTTAAAGAGTGTGATTATCTTTTAAACATGGTAAAAGTGATGTACAAGATGTATTTTTAAACAGAGTATGTTTGTTTTGTGTCCCTTTGGCAGAGAGTTTATGTCTGTGTAATCACTTTAGTGAAATTGTCTTATTTTCTGTCTCACTCGCATTATGCAAATTTTATATTGCATGCTTATGTGTTTTAGTTTTGATTTTCATTTTGTACGAAGAATCAGGCACAGTTGCATTGGGAAGCAGATGTTGCAGTGGTATTTTAGACACTTTGCTGCTCCATGGGAAGGGAAATACAGACGGGGGAATGGAGGCAGCGCTGCCACGAGGTGGGGGGGTGAGGGTGGGAGGGGGCACCTTTGTCACCTGTTTGGAGGAATTCTTCAGTGTGCCATTCAGAGTGGCTGCACTGAGAGTTTAATGGTGGTTGAAGCTTTGCCATAAGTGGTAACTTTGGAGGGAGGATGTAGAAGATGAAGCACTGCCTGCTTTCAGTCCCTGTGCGGGGCATCAGGTCAAGCAGCCACCTGAACCTCAGCTTCCGGAGACGGAAACATCCAAAAGATGTCAAAATGCTGAAAGTGTCTCACAACACCAGGGTTTGTTAAACATCACATTTGGAGGACACTGGGAAGTGCTGAAGTGGCTCTAGGTGTGTGGTTGGATAAAAGAGCACAAATAAGATGCTTTATACATGATTTTTCTCCCCCTGCTTTCCTTTATGAGGCCTATGTGTGTGTCTCCGTACTTGTTAATGAAATAAACTCTGAAGCGTGTTTGAGTGCCACATCTGACAAAAGCTCTTTTTTTTTTTTCTTCCTAATTACAGATACTGCCTGTGTCCTTGCTCCTATTTTTTGTAATATCAGAAAAGCTGATCCAACATGCCACGCACGTTTTCCCTGTTACATTATGCCCTGGAAATTTTGACCTCTAGCATTTCATAGTAGTTTGTAAATTATGTATGGAAATGTTCCGTATTGTTACTGTATGAACGCCATGGAGATGGGGTGTCTTGAGTTGCTTGGTTTGGTACTGAGCTTGGGAATGTTTCCATGTGCCTTCCCAAACTCAAAGCAACACGCTGTTTTACACTCAGTTATTATATTGAAGATAACTTTTGTCTGTGTATGCAGAAAACCTGGAGTTGCTCTTAGCCAGTTTAAAATAATGGATCACTTGAAAGAGTATTGCCTAGTATTTATTGCTGCTCACCAGAGGATAATTTCAATAAGAGTTTATCATATTTATTCCGCAGCAGACTAATAAATTCAGATTTGTTTAAACAAAGACTCAAGGAAGAACCTGCTAAATGCTTACGGTTATATTCATTGCAGGCATAAGCTACTCCATTTCACTCAATGTACTTGTACCTGCTTATGTCACCAATTAATTTGGCTCTTAATATCTTATTTTCACCACTTTTTTTCCTCTGGGTACTGCAGTCATGTTCATCCCTGATGTAAGTCTGTTGTGGATAATGGCATCTCTGATGCTTTTTGTCTGTGGATGAGTTTGACTTATTGTTGTGGCAAACTGTAGATAAAGAAAAATGCTATTGCAGGAAGGAATGATCTAATATGCTGAACTTGAATCCGGGAAGGTCTTTGAATACGAATTCTCGTGTGCCGTCTTTGTGGCTTTGAAAAGTACACACATACACATTTTAAACAGAATTGCATACACCATGACTTTCTCTGTTTTGCTGATCGTCATCCCACCAACTTTGTCCTTCTTTCTTTGCTTTTAATCATCTTTACTATTAGGCCACTGCAAACTCTAAAATTAGGTGCACCACATATGTTAGCTGTGGAAATCAAAGCCTCACAGGTTAAATAGTGTGGAGCACAGGCACCACAGGTAACTCAGCACATGACACTTGGTGGGTTTTGCAGGCTTTATTCCTAACTGTTTGATAAATGAATTCGTCAGACCTGTCCAGAGCGTGGGGAGAGCGGCACAACCTGACCCAAGAGTCCTTCACCCCTTTCTGTGCAGGGCAGGGTTTAACCAGTGCTTATGCTCCACGAGAGATTTTGGCATTCACAGAAGACATCTTGGGAAGCTCTATCACAGTGAGAGTCTAGTGTTTGGACCTACAGAATATGGAGGGTCAATAATGTGCAGGAGGAAAATGTGCTGGATGGTGACCTTTTCTATGTAAAATTAAGCCATGGATTATCATGGATATTAACCTAAAAAGGCCTACTAACAGTTGTTGGCTTTCTAGGAAATGTTTGCCTGTGTTGTGGTTTCTGTTCCATTACAAATGGATTTTTCTGTGTCCTGAGAGTGAATCACAATATTTTTTTTCCACTGTTTTTAATTAAAAAGTAAAAAAGTGCTCAGCTTTGCCACTTTTAAGTGGTGGGAAAGCTGAGCAAGCTGTAGGAGATAAATAAACTGGTAAAGATTAATGGAACCAAGCAATGGAAATGACAGATTCCTGTGCTTTTAAATACTTGACAAAAAATTTATTAATATGACTAATATGTTGTTTCCTAATGTGACCTACTCTTGCACTGCAAACAGTTTTATGTGGGCACAATGCTTTCTGAAATCCAGAATAAAACAAAGCAACTAGTGTCTACATCTTCACCATTAGCAGTAGCGTTAAAAGACCAGGGCTGATGCAGCAGGGGCAGCATATGGATTAAAATTATTGGCCAATAGGGAGTAAGAGAAATCTGTACAACTTTTTATACTTAAAGTCTTACATGATACATTTAAAACACCTGGGCATGCTTGTCTCTGCAATCTCTGGGCTGTACGAGGTATGTTCCTGGTGACCTCCTGCAGGCAGCACTTACCTGGCAGCCTGGAAGTTCCCCTTGCAGTTTGTGTTTATTGTGTAGATGTTACAGGGTTTGAATTGCTTTTGTGTCTGGACTGGTGACAGGGCTCTGTGATTGTTATTTGCATGTAATTAATGCTGGAAGGGGGATGTCAGCACTCTAAACGCTGTTGTGCTGGAGCTCGTGGATGTGTAGATGGTGTGAGATGGAGCTCCTAATAGAAAGCTGCTGTTGTTGGATGTATCTGCCCTTCTGCTGGAAAGGAGAGGCAAGAGTCAGCATGCAGTGTCAGAACTGGTGCTTTTTACTCCGGCTGATGTGATCCTGCGGGACCTCTCCATTAAAATAGCCGGAAGTGGTTTTAAATGATGTTCTCCTGCGTTCTTAAACACCAAGTTGCCTGGAAATACCCAGTCCCTCTGTCTGTGCTGCTATGGGACTAGGTGGGTGTGTGATGGGAGAAGCTGGCATTTGGCTGGCACTGCTTCAGAAAACCCAAAAACTGCCCAGAAAACCCCAGTGTTCCCCTGCATGGTCTGGAGTGGGGTGGGAAGCTGAACTGCATTGCTATTCAGAATAAAACAATGATGGAAACTGCAAAAATCAGAGTTTGCAACTCTCAGTTTGGGGTGACTGATTTATTTTGAGGATTAGGGCCAGGAAGAGAACTGGGTAGTTTGGCAAATTGCAGTTGTGCTGGTCTTGGACCATCAGATGTTTTGCTCTCTCTCCTAAAAGCACAGGGACTTTGAGGTCTGTATGTGGCTTTGTTATGGAATGGTGATAACAAAGACAAGTGGCCTGCATGGTGTTTCTGTAGCGAAGTTTTGTTCACTAACCTGCATCAGAGCCTCACTGCAGGGTGGAGATTACTGGACTATGTGGATTTTGGTCCTTACCTCTTACCATGGCAAAGGGGAAGGTGGTGCTGAAGTTGTGGAACACTGTTCTTGGGCCTGGGAGCCTCCTCTCTGCCAACAACCGAAATCTGGTGTCAGGTAAGGGGAGGTTTTAATGGCTATGCGGCTGAGAGGCAGCTACCAGAAATAGTGTTAATGAGTGTTTATGACCCTTCCTGGTGCCTTCAGTGGTTTTGGTGCAATAAATGGATACCTTTTTAGTGCTAGTTTGAAAAGGGACAAACTATTTTTGTTCGATTGCTCCCGATTTGCACCAAGCGAGCTGTGACCTCTGCCAGTCTCTGTACATTAACAAACTTCTTAAAGGTTTTACGGACACTTTCCATTAGCCGCACCGTAGCTGTTGCCATGAATATTTAATGTCAAGAGGAGTACTTTTTGTTATTATTATGCTTTTTTTGGTTGCTATGCCTTGACAAAAGTGGTTTTTTGCCCTCAGAGACCAGGCAGCAGCCAGCATGCCCTGCGCACCCCACTTGTACCTTTCTCTTCACTTTTTATCTGCTGTTAAGCTTCTCCTCCTCCCCCTGACCCTCCTCTGTGGCCCTCAGGGAGCAGTGCCATTTCCAACAGGATTTGCAGTTGAACTTCACTGGAGCACAATGGCTGTCCCAGTGGCTGTCCCGTGCCTCGCCTGGGTGCCAGGGGATGAATTCCCCACACTTCATGGGTCGCTGGCCCCTCTTTATCTGCAAAACAGATAAATGAAACAGAGGAATGCCTGCAAGGCAGAGCCACTTCTGAGGGTCTACACAGATCCAGTGTCTGGGGCACCCCCTGAGCATTTTATTTCTTCGCTGAAGGAAACATTCTTCTGATTTGTAGTCTGATTCTTCTTTCTTGATAATTTGTTTGATTAATACTTTTTCCCTTGTAAAGTTTTGGTGTCTTATCTGGTCTTTTGGTGTGTTGTCTCTTGCTCCCCACTTCTTGTGTGCATCCACAGTCTGTGTTCCACCTTTTGCTCTCAAGGAAGGCTCTCTTTTCTCCAGGAGGAAGAGGAATGCGTGCCCAGGATATCCAGCTGCATGGGGCGAAGCTGGTGCTGTTCTGGCATTAGGATAAGTTTTGCTAAATGTGTGTGGTGTCTGCTTGGGTATATTTGAACATTTCTTAGTCACTAATGCAGAACAACCCCGCTGTTGCTGTAGGGGAGGGGTTTGTGTTCCCAGCTGGCCCAGTGGAGTTGCAGGATGGGTGGTGGAATTTGTCCGAATTTTGCAGCGTCTCCATGGCAGAGAGCAGGACACGGGGCCCCTCAGTGGCCATCTATATATCTCCTTTAATGCAAGTTTGGGGGTGAAGCTCTTGAGCTTTATGTGAACCATGGTCACCAATTGATTCCCAGCACGTGCTGGTGCTGGTTGATGTGTAGGTGGCCAAATCTGTTGGAAAACCCTAGCAAGCCCTTTGTGCAGAAGGGGGTTCCCACCCCTCCTGTGCTATGGTGGTGTGCTTTAGCATCCTGCGTCACACAGTTGGGTTTCTGAAGTTCGAGAGAAACTGAAGGGCACGCTGTAACCAGTGAGTGCATGTGTAGTAATCTCAACTAGGGCACATGCTGGCAAGGGCAGGGGTAGGATGCTGCATGTATTGTCTCTTTGGAGGAGCCTCATGCTGCTTGAAGGCATCTTCCTTCCAGTAGGTCTCTTTCCAATTGTTAATCTAGGTGTAACTTGGCCTCTGGTCAGCCACGTTATAACCACATGTCCCAGATTGGTTTGTGTGCCAGCTCTTAGGGTGGGACTGAGTGATTAAAAAATATTTGTCTGATGGTACAAGAAAGGCTTGGAGGCAAAAGAGGCTTCTCCTTTACCCTCATCCCAGTGAGTGGAGCAGCCACAATGCTTTGTTTTCCAAAGCCTCCTGCAAACCCTCTTCCTTCGGTCCCTGTATGTCTGAAGCCAAACTCAACTTCATCCAGGGAGAGTTTGAAAACTCCTGCTTTGCAAATTAGTTCCTGAAGCCTGTGGTCACATTGTGACATTGCAGGTATCGTACCTGCAGGGATCCCATCTGCCCAGCATCTCTTCTGGGTCGCTTTTCTGGGATGTGGAAATTGAAATGCTTAGTTCTCGATGCAGGTGCTGAGAAGTGGTTGAGGATGGAGGGCTGGGGCTTGAGAGGCCAAAGCTCTTCCCTTCACAGCCTCTCTGGGGTGGTGCTGGATTGTGATGACGGTGGGACTGGGCTTTGCAAAACATTCTTAAAATTTCACGATTTGCTCCACAGGTAAGTTGTGCATTTGTTCTATCTCCCTGGGATCCAAATTAGCTCCTGTCCACACACACCTACCAGTCTACCAGCCAGCAGCTGCTCATTGCAGCAGTTGCAGACACATAAGGGTGAGGGAAGGGGGCTGCTTGTGTGCTGCTCTGCTCCGCCTCCTGCACCTTTGGCTGGAGAGGGACACGGTGTCCACAAGACCCTTTCAGGAGGGAAGGGAAATGCCACTGGTGTCCTGCACGCATGGAGAAGTGCAGGAGGGGTATAAGCTGTACTGTTGGAGAACATTTAATTGTGGCTTCAGGTTTTTCTTTCTAAGAATAAATAAGAAAATATTTCTTGGATGGAGAATTGTTAAGAAGTGTAGAGTGTTATTGGAAAGCAAGTCGTGACTGTACTGAGCTTGCTTTCTTTCCCATGCAAAAAGCATGTGTCTCCTTGCAGGTAACCTCCATCACCTCTGGTACACTTTCATGCGAGATTAAACTAATGTAAGTAATTTTATTTCCTCTGTATTTAGAGAGTGAGAACCTGTGCTTGATCTCTTTGCCTCCCTGTCTGTGCTGAGGAAGGGACCAGGGTGTGTTTTTTTTGGAGGTGAGCCCGGCTGCCACCTTGTCAGCAAAGGGCTGTTAACCTTCAGCCTCTGAATTGGGCATGCATAACAAAAATGCACTAATAAGCTCCTCTCTTTTTAATTACCTTGATATGACATGCACTGAAAACAGCCAGGCTTCCCCAGTCTTCCCTGTCCTGTTCCCAGGGGAAAAACGTCTCCAATTGCTTAAACTTGGATTTCCCTAAATGAGAGTTTACAAGCAATTGGGACACTTCCATCACTGCTCTAGCCTTTTATTCGAGATAATATTAAGAGACATCATAACATCACAGTGTCAGAGCAAACAAAGCACTATGTAATTTTATCCCATATTAATGCAGAGTGTCGCAGATGGTGCTATCATTAGACAGCAATCTATAAAAATGGCCCATGAGACAAAGCCCTGGCACAATTATTTATTCTTCAATTATTTATTCAGCCCTTTAGGATGTGTAATACTGACAGACAGCACAGAATGTGCAGCCTACCAATTTGCAGATTTTGACTGAGTCCTCCGTCACTGATGGCATAAAACATGTACAGGGGGAGGATGATGTCGCATGGCTTTGGATTTTATTTTTTTGCTTGTTTTGCTGTTTACTACACGGCTTGAAGGTTACCTCTTTTAAGCAACCTCATTCACCCTGTTGTTCATCTGTTTATTTCAGTTAATTGCAAGGAAGACTTAGTGATCTCAACTAGAGGTTTTTAATCCCTTGTGTGCTTGGAGCCAGGGGTTGGTTTCCCTGCAGGGTTAACATCAGCTGGCCAGCCTTGTGGGGCAGACTAATTGGGCAGACGCCTGCTCTCCTACCAGCCCTGTCAATCCAGGGAGCTGTGGTGCTGTGGATTCTGCATGGCCCCTGTGGGAAGTAGCTTGGGACCCACTGGTTTCCAGTTGGATTGATGGCTGAAGATGCAGACTTGTTTGGTTAAGGATCTCTGGCCCAAGACATGGCCTGTTCCTGGCAGTTGTTACTGCTGCAGCAGCATTTTCGGAGAGGAATTTATCACCTGCCAAATTTTTACTGCTACTTTACTGTCAAAATGATGTCGCTGCCGTGGAAAGGAGCACATCTGCCTTTTGTCTTAGGAGCACATTTGCCTTACTGTACTTTTGCCTCCCCTGTGATAAGACAAATGTTTCTGTGGTTGCCCAGTGAACTGGAACTGGGAGCTGATCTGGTTTAAAGCTGAGAACTGGTTTAGGTTGAGGCTTTGAGTGACTAAACTGCTTAAGTGTCATTGTCCAAAATGACTCATATTAATCTGGAAAAATCCTCATAGCTAGCTATATTATATTAACAGTAACATTTAATTCTGTAGAATTTTAGAGTCCCAATAAAATACGAATTTATCTGTCACCCATTTCTCCTTTCTGTTTCTGGTGTGTATTGGTCAAGTTCATCTCTTTGACATCCATATTGTTAAAGTCCCTGCCTTTGTACTGAAACACTCCTGAAACTACTGCCCCAAAGGTATCCTTCTCCATTGTTGGATTTTTTTTTTTAATAAAATAAATTTATAACGTTCTATTGGAAAACCTCCCCTGCCTTCCTCATAGCACTTCTCTTCATATCTGTGATAAAAATGAACAATGACCCTTTCACTCAGAAACACTATTTCAGTTATTTATAGATTATATTAACTACATGTCTTTAAAACTGTAAAATCCAACCCTACCCTTTTATTTGATGTTGAGTCATTCTGGCAATTCCTTTGTATGAAGCTGGTAAATTTGGGGCGTAAGTAACGTCCTAATTTTTTAATTTAGCGGTAAATCTATAACAAATGCCTTGTAACCAATGAGATAAACTCTAATTTGATTAGTTTGCAATTTCTAGAGTGCCTGTTTAGAGAGCCAAGTTAGCTAGTTTTGTTCTTGGTGAGATATTGTGGTCACTTGCTGTCATTTAAGTAATTTCTTAAATTTGCCTTAAATCTTGGTTTGGATTTTAAAAGTAGATGAAGAAAATGAGGGTGTGGGCTGTACCGTACCCTTCTGGATCTCAGCCCTGCAGGCAGCCAGAGCTTCTCTTGCTTGGCAGAACATTTAAATTGTGTGGAAAGGAGCAGGTTTTGGTTCAGAGTTGGGGGCTGCTGTGCTGTTACTTGTTTAACCTGGGCAAACTCCTCTGGCTCCTCACTTCAACTCGGATCCCCTTTCCTTTTCTCGCTGCCATGACTGAGAGTTCACCTTCTTCAGGATTTCTAAGTTAGCAGGTCCTGATGCAGGTCATGGATGTGTGGGGCTGGTCTGGTGTCCCATGTGTGGGATGTTTTGTGTGTGCTGGATGCTGGGGACCCACCAGTGTGTCCAGGCAAGCTGTCCTACAGGAGTGGGCTCACCCGTTGGTGCAGTTTCACAATTTAACCCGTTTTCAGCCATCCCTCATTGTGTAGCTCCGAGCTACCAGCGAAAATGGGAGAAACCTCACCTCTTTATTGCTCTGGGGTTTTTTTCTCACCCTGCCATGTTGTATTTCTATATTAGGGAAGCCCCTGGAGGGGCTGGGGTAGTAGGGGAGAGGGGTGGGTAGCAGCTGTGGCTGTGCCCACCTGCAGCCAGCCCAGGCCTCCTGACATTGGGATGGAGAATTTCCCCTCTGGGAAGTTACTTCCAAGTAAAGTCCCCCAAATCTTCCTGTCCTCACCCCCCCCCATTTAAAGAACGACTACATTAATTCACCAAGGGTGACTAGGAGAGCCAAGACTCAGTTCCCCCAGCCTCATTTTTGGCTTTTCTGCCCCTGAGGAGAGCTATGCCATGGCTAATCCTCAGGATCCTCCTCCCGTCCACCTTCCTGGGTTTGGGAGGGAAGCCAAAGCCGGATCCTTGGGATGTGACGCTGCTCTGAAATACCAATTGCTACGGTTGCCCAGGTCTGTTTGTCAGCACTATTCAGCACTGCTTAATCCCCCTTTGTGTCCATTTTGGAAGGATGGCTGGGATTTTGCGAGTTTGTTCATGCTGTATTCACAGCCCCTGGGGAGAAGGAGGGTGAAACCATGCATGGAAAGGTGGGAGTTGGGGAGGGGGGTGTGCATATGTGCTTCATCTTCATGAGGTGTTCGTGTAATGTTAAGAAGAATATATCTGAGTGATGCTAGCAACCTAACCAAAGACATTGGTGGCAAAGTCTGAAAAATCTTTGCTGACATGCAGGCTTTAACCCAGGCCGTTGTGCCAAAAGATCCAGAAAAGGCTTAATGGCAGGAGATAATGCTGCTGTGTCAGCACACATTTTCAGCCCTGGCTGTGAATTTCCTGGCTTTTGTGTACTTGAGTTAAACCCTGATGTTAGTAGCCCATCACCCCCTCTAAATAAGTACCCTCATACAAAGGGAGAACCAAATCCCAGCAGTTTGCTACTTAGTGGGGGAGACTGGTGGATAATAAAGTGTTCAGAGGCATGAACCTGATGAACATGGAGAGTGATGTGACAGTCCATCGGTGACCTATTAAACGTGCAGTAGTTTGGGTCGGTATGAACATTTCTGGCCAGAAATTCCCAGAAAAATATATTTATTTCGTGGATCAATAGCTAGAGCTAACAAGTCCTTGAGAGTCAGAGGTGCAGCCACCAGTAATCTTTGTGCTATTGCTGATAGTGAAACATATGTGTGCGCTAAAAAAAAAAAATCTATCTTAAGCAATTGTTTGGTTGTACTTTTAATGAATGCAGGCTGCACCCAAACACTTTCATATTCATGACGACTGTATGATCTAATTACTGTAGCAACTTATCTATGGCTTTTTGTATTCGCTGTTTAGTCCTTGCATCCTGCAAGTTCCCAAGCAGGAGCGTGTGCTGCAATAATCCCTGTTATGTCTAGGCACTGGAAATGCCACATGAGCTGTGGGAGCACAGTAACGGTGGCACCCAGGGCATTCACTGTCTAAGGAACCACAATCATTCTGATGGTACCAAAACAAGAAGACAGATACTGGAAAGAATAACAAAGATACCTAGCAACATCTCAGCGACAGCAGGATTTGATTTTGAGACTCAGATTCTGTGCTGGAATCCATTAGGTCTGATCCCCAGGTGTCCTACTCCCTCAATCTCCTCTAACAAGAAACATTCAAGAGAAAGGAAAGGGAAATCTCTCTCTTGAACTTGAAGCTGTAACTGGTGTGTGAGTGAATCTATCTAATCCAGCAAAGCAGGGACAGAGGGAAGGCTTTATCTTCTGCCTCAGTCAAGCCCTTTTGAGTGTCTGCAGTGAGGAAATGTACAAAAGCTTAATGTTCTTGGTAATCCCTGCTGCGTGCGTGCCTTGAGGTAGTGCTGGGACAGCCGTGCCTTGGGTGTGGTGTGCTCACACTGTTGGCAGCCCATCTGAGCTCAGCCATCCTATGGGCCCCTTCCCTGAACGCTGGCACTGCTGTGTCTGAGGACTGAAGCCAAAGGGGTGGTGCCAGTTGTATCCGTACCAGTTATACCCCGGGTGGATACGTACTGTGACCACTGTTAAGGCTTAGCGTGGTTGGAAGCACGGCCTTGAGTATCAGTTCTGCAGATAAGCTGGACACATGGAATAAAATGTAGAGGTGTTTTGTGCGGGGTGGGTTATCTGGATTTGTGTGATAGTTGCTGGAGAGAAACATGCACTCCAGGGTGCAATTGTTCTCCTCCTGATGGCATTAAAAGTAGGTCAGATGACTCTTGCCCTAAAGCTTGACCATGAGATCCGCAAATGACTAGCTCAGGTTGTAGTTGCTTGATGAGGATATGACTTGTACCTTGCTTAGATGTATATGGGCTTTGATTTGTGCTTAAAACCAGTCTTAGCAGAGGTAGTGCTTTCATGGAAGAACAAGTATTTTTATTTCCACAACCTGTGGAAAAGCTGCATACTCAGTTTGTGTGGAAAATGGACAGCTTTCCTTGTTGCTTGTTTTGGATGTGGTACTGTGACAAAGTTCAGAGGTACCATTCTGCATTCTTTTGGCACTGGAAATTTCCCCAGGTGTGTTCACCTTTGTCCTTCCCTCACAGCAAGCACCCCCACAGACATGTATGATCACCTGTTTGCCCTCTCACTTTGGAACTGTCACGGTGCCCTTGATACTAAATGGTTTTGTGGCAAGTGGTCTGTAGGAATAAGAGTGGAGTCATCCATCGGTTTTAAGTCTTGGGTTTTGTGAATGTGTTTGATTTGCAGAGCTGATCTCTAAAAAAACCTGATCATTCTGCTTGTGTACTGCTTATGATTAGGAGTGATGTTTGCAGTCCACAGTGAGAAATACAGTCCAGGGCCCATGCAATGACAGCATAGGTAATGATTCTGCCTTTGTTTAGTAGGATTTGAATGGCATGTGGAATATCTATACTGTGGTGACTGGAGATATGAGGAGGAAATTGCTCCACAGGCCAGTTGTTCTTCTTTTAAATCACCTTTGCCCTCTGTATCCAGATTGCTGAACAGAGCCTTTGGTCCTACTTCCCTCCTCCATCTTCAGTGAAGAATTTCACCTTACACCGTTGTACATGGGTTCAGGTAACACCAAGTGTGCACCACAACTAGTTAGGATAATTATAAAGTAATTACCACACTTTAATACTGAAAGTGCTTCTTAAAAGCTCTTTTTCTATACAAGGCAATGCCTCTGTGCTTTTGCATATTTTTTGGTATTTTATGGGTGTGCTTATTCAGATGTGCAGTTTGGGGAGGGACTGATAGGGCTGACCCAGCTCCCCAGAGGCTGCTGTACTGCATGCAGGGTTTTGGTCTGGAAATCTTCAGCAGCATTTTTCCCAAGGAGTTCAAAAGTCCATAAACTACCAGCATTGAGCAGGGAAGAAGGAAATGGAGCATCTTCAGCAAAACCACTCCCCTCCCCCCCCAAAAAAAACCCCAAACAAACAACTCTCCAAAAAACCAGGAGCAGCAAAATAAAATGAAATCCTAAAGAGGGCATGGGAGGAGGTAGGAATGAAGATGCTTTTGTCTCAGTTTCTTGTTCTCCTCAGGGTTCTTTTGGACTGTGAAACCTGATGAAAACGAAGATATGGGAACCTTGTAGTAGTCCCCCAGTGCAGCTCTTAGCATTGGACCACAGGTATTAGAAATTATCAGACTGACAGACCTGGAGAAAATTGTAGCTTCTTGTAATTCCATAGCCTGCTTGGAAAAAAAGTACCATTTAATGGATATAATATTTCAGAGCCTTAAGGGTGAGCCAGTGTGTTGTTCAATAGCTGACTTCTGTCAGACAGATACAAGTCTTCATTTTGGAGAGCAATGCTTCCAGGCCATACAGAGAAACATCCAATAAAGGTTTTAATCTGTGGGAAGCTGAATTTCCTTCATGTTGTGTGACACCTAGGGGCACTTAAATCCCATGTGTCTGTCAAAATATTTCATAGGTGAATTGAAGTAGCATCTTCGCTTCATGGTGACCCCATGTTTTGGGGACAGTTTCCTCCCTGGGAACACCCCGAAGAAAACCAAAGGGAGCAGAGGTGTCAATTGTCTTTGTTGCACTTGGTCAGTCACCTTCCTTTCAGTAGTATCTCTTTTTCCAGGCATCTATGCTAAATCAAAAAAACCCAATCAAGCTAGCATCTCTTGGGCTGGCCCCATGCAGAACCTGTGTGCTATAAGAATCATAGAATAGAATATGAAGTTGGAAGGGACCTCAAGGATCATCTGGTCCAGCCTTTCTTGGAGGAGGATCCACCACTTCCCTTGGGAGGTTATTCTGATGGCTGATTGTTCTCATTGTGACAAATTTTCCTCTTGTGCCCAATCGGAATCTCTGCAGAAGTAACTTGTAACCCATCACCCCTCATCTTTTCCGTGAGGCAGAATTGTCCTCATTAGCTGGGGGCAGTGAGGTGATGGGGGGTTTGAGCCACTAGGTACTGAACTGGGATTTTTTCAGCTGATGTGGCCTGGAGCCTGAGCTTGTTCCATGCACAGACCTCTGCCAGGGACAGGACAGCTGTCCTGGGTCTTGGCACCGTGTCTGGCCTGTGGGCATGTCACAACCACATCTCCTCTTGCCCCTGTGTTGGCAAAAAGGCTCAAGTTGCCCATCTACTTGAAAGGGGTCTGCACAATGCTTTGAAAACAGTCACTAGAGTTTAATTTTGGGGAAAATCAGGATGTGAGAGAAGAGGTGGCTGCTAACAGAGGGAGTGGGGTGGAAAAGGGAAGCAGGCCAGGCTGTCTGTGTAGCTCCTGCTTGGAACTGAGTTGTGGGCTCGAGTGGTGTGGTGCTTGTGGGAAGATTAGAGCAATAAGGGCTTCAGTATCTCTGAAACGAGAAAAGAGTCTGGTGTATTGTGCTCATGTTCCTGAATGAAACTATTTTACAGTGATTCTGGTAAAAGGTTTTAGGGCCAAAGAGAAAATGGGAATGTTTCAATTCTCTTTACGAGGATAGTCTATTTGCATTAATTCTTTTGTGTTACATTGAAGGAAATGTCCTGGCAAAATGTCATTTGTAAGGATTATTTTAGAGTTTAAATGCATCTTGCCAATCCCTTCTTTCTTCCCTTCACCTCCAAGAAGAGCAGGGAAATGTACACTAAAATAGATTTTGGCTTTGTAGCTATTTGGGGGTGTATGAGTAAAAATTAATTTGAAAGAACTTAAGACTTACAACATGGAAAACATTTGCTTCTGCAGTTTATTGCAGCTGAAGGAATTTTTTATATTTACATCCCACTTTTCAGTTTTAGTGTGGAGTGCTAGGACACAGGTTTACAGCCTGAAAAGGGTAGAAGCTTGGCTTGGATGGTCATGCTTATTATACAGTCTTGTCCAGGTCTCATTTCTCTCCTTGTCTACAACCCTTGTGAAGTTGTTTTTATTGAGATTTTGATGTATGTAAATTCTGGAAAGCAGTGATGAATTGAAAGTGAGTAATAATTTAGCACTTGAGTTTGAGTAGTACTCTTGACACAGTGAAATTAGACTTTTATTGCATTCTAATTTTAATATATTTTAAAAAGAAAGGAAGATAATTGACTGTTTCTCCCAGAATTTTATAAACGGATTTTTAACTGTTAGTAGTTCCAAAAAGAAATAAACTTGAATGAGGCATAAGAGGATCGCTCTATGACTTTTGGCAGAAGATAAGCCATGCTGCAAGATGTACCTGAACAAAACTTTGCCATAGGCCATTCCTAATTTCTTATCCACTTGTGACCATACTGTGTTGTTATAGGGATTGCTTATGAAAAGATGGAACAGTCAAGAATATTAGTATTTTCTACTGCGAGTTAGCAGGTAAGCTTAGTGGGGATCGAATACCACCTGTCCTGCTCTGTAAACCTAAAGCTATAGTTCGGGAGCTGTATATTCGCAGTCAACTGGCTTTCCACTTTCTCCATGTACCCCTGCTGATCTTGTAAAGTTGGTTGTTGGTTTTGCCACTGCCCTCCTTTGCTATGTGCAGTAATCACAGACTGAGGGCTTGCTTGTGGCACATTTGGTTCTTAAAAAGTATTTAAAGCTTGTTTCTTCCTTGATGTTCATCTCTGATACCTTTTGACCTAACAGTGGAAGAGCAGCAGGGGCCAACAGCAATTCTGATGAGAGAAGCGATAGCACAGAACCCTTGCACTAGTTAAGATCACAGGATCCTTGAAACAGAGGTGAAGCTTCTGTCCTACCGATAAAGGTCTGGTAGGTAGGCGTAAGTGTGTGGTTCCGAGAGAAACCGTATACTGTCCTCTGTGTGTCCATGTTCATAAAAGGTTTTCTTTGTGGGAAACTGCCTGATATTTTACATCTGATTCTGTCATTCAGGTAAGGTGTCTCATGCAACATGAACAGGCCTCTACATTGCCAAAATAGATGACTTTGGAACTATAAGCCGGTTGACAGAACAGTTATTTTTGAGAATTTCTTTTTTAAAAAGTGTTTTCTTCTGATGAAATACGTCATAATTTTCTCCCCAAAATAAGGACGTCAACACAAGTGCAAAGATTCCCTTTTTACCAACAGAGACATGAGAACATTGATAACATGCTGTCCATTTTGCTTGGGATGTTCAGGAAATATTTCCTCAGTAGGAGGGAAATGGGTAAAAATGTAGCTTGGAAAGCCTGAAAACCACTCTGACATGCTGCTGGTCCAGCAGCCACCTTGCCTAAGCACAAGGCCAAGATTTCTTGACTCCTCAGTCAGGTCTGTGTGGAGTGTGCTGGGATCCATAAATTGAGGTTATTCAACAAAATGGTTGTTAAACTCAATTTGCCTTTCATTCTGCATTTATCTGAAAGAGCCGTGTAGAACTAAATATACAAACAAACAAACAAAAATCCTTAATTTTAGGAGCAATTATTCTCCAAAAAAACCCAGAATCCAGAGGAAACTGTGCAAAGTAAATTTTTGTTTCCAAGGGAAACAGTAATGAGAAAGAGTTAGGTCATTGTGGAAAAAAATACCCACATAAAAGATACTTTTTAGCAAGGACATGGAAACAGAGCTTATCTTTTTGGACAGCTTTGCCTAATAGATAAGGCCCTGGACTGGAAGTGGGTTCAAATCCCAGCTCTGCTGGAGAATTTTTGTCAACTTAGACCTTTCTGTTTGTGCCCTTGTAATTTTTTTTTGCAAAAAGAGAAAACAGTGCAGTTAGTCTTCAGTTCAGAGTAGAGATGAATGGTACCGTGCAAATACCCACCTGTGCAGGGACTTAGGACCCAAGGGTTCAGTGTGACAGGTTGTGCTGTTCACCTGTATGTCCTGACTGAGACACTTTCACCCTCCCTTAGCAGACTGTTGTTATCAATCAATGGCAGCGCTTTCAGAGACTTTGCACACTATAAAACACCTCCCTTTCTCACCCCCACCTTCAGAGAGACTGAGTGACTGTATTGGTCACTTCAGTACCCCTGAGCCAAGGCCCAGACGCTGCTTAGTTAAGCCTTGTAGCAGATTTCTGGAGTGTCCCAGCTTTTCTGATGGTGAATGGAACATGGGGAGGTTAACTGGTGTGCTCAGGATTATACAACCATGTGAACAACTCAGTCTCTTTGTATTCCTTCCTGTGTCTGAGGATGAGGTTTAATGTATTTCATGCTACCAAACCCAACCTGTAAGGACTGGGTCAGTGTTAGAAAAAATGTTATCAAAGAGCTGGAGAACTGGAAGAGATACGGAGACTTTGCTTGCTGAATCAGGAGCCTTCAAGACCGCAGGAAATGAAATCCTACCTACTTGATGTTACAAAACACAGATTTGCTAACCCAGTGCTGAACCAAATCCAAAGTGACGAGTAGCAATACTTAGTTTTCAGTATAATGTTGCAGTCTTTGTTTCCTCTTTTTCTGGTACTCAGTGTTTTCTCTAAGCAGCAGAACAGCTATGGTGTTGTTGACAGTGTCATGAGTATAAGTCCTTGAAGCCCATGGCAGTGCTGGGAGATGTAGTGGAGAACATGTTAAAAATGGGCCAAACTGTGGGAGGATAAAAACAATTGAATGAGTGTCTTAGGTTTTTATAAAGCAAATTTAATTCAGCATCTAATGGATTTTCACAAGGAGTGAGCTCAAAGAAGTGGGATACCTTAAAGCCTTCAGTTAAAACAGAGGTGTCTTTAAGACTCACATTTCAGTATCCCACTGGGGAAAAGCAGATTCCATATATGCTAAGGTAAAAATTGACTACGAATCTCAGTGCTGCCTCCCTAACCCCCAACCTTCCAGGCCTACTTGAAATCTCCAAAAGAAGCAGAGAACTATAGGCAATCTACTGGGAAAAAACCCCAACCCAAAACCCAACAAAAACAAACCACCAAACAATTGCTAGAAAAATAAGCTTCATTAAGGTGGTGATTGGGTCCACCAGTATTTGTAGCACCAGAAGCACCTGCCACAGCGTTATCCCCAATCCTACAACCTCATATTTTCTTCGTGCATCTCTGCTTAATCAGGTAGAAACCTTCAAAGGGTGTCCAGGTTCCTCCTGGCATTTTAGCTGTTTCTAAGTCAAAGTCAAGTAGAGGCTTTTTGAGTCTTTTGTATAAGCATCTTTTAATTTTCAAGTGGTGGTGCTAGATGTTGGTAGTTATTTTTTGCTGATACTTTTTTTTTCAAGTGTAATCATAGTTTAATTAGTTTCTAAGTGAGGGAAGTAGTTGAAATATGCCTGAATATTGTGGGTTCATCTGTCAGTGAAAGCTGACAAAAATGTTGTAGTTCCATTTAAGAGGCTGTTAACTCCTTGGTTAACCAGCACAGTCCCAAGCAAAACATGACCATAGCCTGTGTGTTCCTGTATTGGCCACAGCTGTTGGTATCATCATAGTATGGAAAAAAATATTTTGTATTGACCCTTGTTCAAAAGCCAATGGTTAAGTTGCAGGCGGCTTCAAAATGCAGTTACTCCCTACATAAAAAATGTACAGTAGAAAATAGCAGCTTAACCATGTGGAGAAATAAAGCCAGAAGAGACAGTATATTTTCAGTAGCAATTTAGTGCATGATTGATCTTACTGATAGCAGTAGTGTAGTGTTCGTAGCTGAGTAAACCCACCAGCAACAACTTGCTTGTAATGTGTGTGTGTGTTGGAAAAATGCAAAGAAAAATAAAGTAAGTTTTAAGTAAAATTTACATTTGTATTAGTAAATCAACATGTTAGAGTTTAGCATGCTTAATTCCTTTTCCAAAACTCCTGTTTATGTATTTGTTTTGCTGATTCCTCTGACTCTCTTCTGTGTCTGTGTGTCTTGATATCTCTAGTATATCTGGTTTTAAGAGGTTAACACCTGAAAGGCAAAACCAGCATTTCCAGATGCAGTTGACTTTGCCCCTGTGTGCTCATTTTCTCATTAAATTCCCTGTAATGCTTCCTATCCTCCCACAGCCTCTCTGATAACACAGCTGTCATGCAGCATTTTTACCGGTGAGCGTCCCAAAGCGGTTGCCCACTGCCTGGGTTATGTGGACGAGAAACCATTTAGAGGAGCACAGGCAAAGCATGGGGTGGTGTGAAAGACTTGCTGGTCACCTCTGTGAAGATACGGTGGCTCTGCAGCAGGGCAGCTCTGAAAGCCAGTTTTGGTTTAAAATCATGAAGGCGTGTGCTGTGGGCTGGGTACCCAGGGCATGGTTTTGCTGTAGTCATGCTTTGTGGTAGAGTTATGACTTGGATGTTTGTAAGCAAAAGCTTCTTCCCCCGATGATGTGATGGGAAGCTTGTAAGCTGAAGACTTTTACCCTGTGGAAATTCTAATATGAAAGTTGTCAAAACCACCTGGCAGAGGGTGGGAGATATTTCTTGCCCAGGCCGCTCTTTAACAGTAGCTGCACTTTCATATGTGTCTGAACAGCCATGGTAATATAAGGATGGCATTCAGAAAGGCTGTGGCAGAGGTGGGGAGTCTTGATGGATGCCTTCTCTTTTCAGCTCTCCCTCAATGTTTCCCTTTATAATGATGGTGCTCAGAGTAACTGGCATGCTTCAGCATTGTAAAATCAGCATCTTTATATTGGTTTACTTCCAGTGCCAGTGCACACCGTTTTTTCCCATCCAAAACAAAGCAGTGGCTCTTACCTTTCTTTCCGTCACCTGCAAAGAGTTGATTTGAAAACAGTTCTGGTAATAGGACTGATTCCTGCATTGAGGCAGCAGTGATCCACAGTTGTGGCCAGCAGCAATGCTTTTCCTCAAGCTCCTTGTGCTGCTCTGGCAGTTCTGTGCTCCTTGTCTACAGACTTTCAGAAATAAGGTCACTGGGCTAAATTCCAGGTCATAGCTGTTGGCACCTGTATTCACAAACCTTAACATGGTCTGGCAGGTTGATGTCTACAAAACCTGGCTTCTCTTTTGGTTTATCCGTGCTTCTGTGTGGCTGAAGGCATGCTGGTGGTTATAATTTGCTCCCGTATTGAACTTCTTTGTGCCACTGAAACTACCGCTTTCTGCAGCCTTTTCAAAGGCTGCTGCTGACAGCTGTTTATAGATTGGCTTGTAGTAGAGTCGGTTTGTCCCCAAATCCAGACAGTAGGATGGTGAGGCTAAGGCCTTCCCGTCTACTGGGAGTGCACACATATTCAGGTGTGCAGTTTGGCTCAAGTCTGGAGCACCTGAAAAAAAAAAAAAAGTCCTACTGCCTTGTACGTCTTCATGGGATCTGGTAGAGGTAAGACTGAGTTCTTCCTAAGCAATGGGATTGGTAAGAACCTGATGTGCAGCTGGGATATGGCAGGCAACAAGAACAGAAAGTGTTCAGGTTGCTGGATGAAAGACATGCTTGAACCTGATCCCTATTTGTAGGTGCAAAAATTCAAATGCTGAAATATTAATGACAGTATCTTGGAGAACAGAATGGACCCAGTGTTACCTAGATCCAGACAGCCTTAACTTTGAAACAACTTTCTGCATTTTCCCCGTTTGGTTATATCCAGATACTGTTTATTTAGTCTTGATTGGTTTTGTACCAGGACTGGGTTGTTACTGAGTTTGGTTTTTTTGAATGCCTGCAGTAGTTATGCCAGGATCTCTAGATTAATAACACTGGTTCAGTGTTTGCATAAGGGCCTTATATATTTCAGTTCCACGTGGGAGGATGTGGGTATCTAGCTTTTGAGCATGTATTAGAGTATCATTGTGGGTCATAAATTGTTGTTGTAGACTGTTCACAAAGTGCCTTAAGATTTGCATTCTCTGAACTGATAAATAAAATGAGTGATTATGTTCTGAGTAAACTCAAGCTTTCTATCTTACTGCTATTCCTTTGAGGAACAGCAGACCTGATGTTGCATGTTGGATTTTGAATGCATGGTGTGTGAGGCTGATCTCATTTTATAAGAACTTACTCCACAGCCATTTATTGTGAGGTGTTACCTTGTGGCCTGGAAACAGCAGGTTGTTTCAGCTTAGTTAGCCCTGTGGCAGCAGTTCTTCGAGACAGCGCTCTCAGGTCCAAAGTCCACGGTTTGCACAAAGGGTTTTAGACTGTTTTCAGTTCTTTTTGTGTTATTTCCTCTCCCTTTTACTCATTCATGAGTGCCACTGCAATTTTGCTCTGGGAAGAAGAAGAAAGTGAGTTTTTTCCTTTGGGAGGTATCTTTCTGCATGTAAAGAAGTGGCTTTCAGTATTTCTGTTTCCTGCTGCTACACTTCCATCACTAGATCAGCTTCTGTTTCGTTATACAGCCTCTCCTTTTAGATTTGCCAAACAGGGCAGTAGTGAGCTGTACAGACAGTTACAGGACATGCTCATCTATGCCTGTTCTGATGTATTATATAGACTTAAAGCTGCAGCATCTGGCTGACAGGCCTGGATGAATGGTGGTTGTGGGTCACAGGAGTAGGGTGCTCTGATGTGTTCTACTTCCATCAGTAATTTCTTCCTAATATCTGTATACAAGACATCCTGAGATCTGTACATAAAAGTGTATAACATCTCTGAGATGTATCTTCTAAAACATAAGTACCTCATCCAAGATGGGCAACCAATCTCATGTTATAGACAGTCAAAAGACAGAGCAGCTCCTGAGGTTGATGTTGCCCTACTCAGCTTGGTATTCACATTATTTACATCCATGTTACTTTAGCAGATGAAATGAACTGGATTTTGGGGAAACCCATCTCTTTCTCTTGACTCAGGGAGCCTGTATAGCTGACTTACTGTGCCTGGCTTTCAGGTGGCTGAAGTTAGGTGTCAGGAGACCTATCCTAAATGTCTCGCTCCAGCAGTGGGTCCTGAATTAAGTTTGAGAACTTTACTTAACAACTTTGTCTCTCATCGGATTATTTCAGTGTATAAGCTGTGGATATTGTGGTTGTAACTGTGCCTTATTTTGAGGCAATTTTAAGTACCTTCCCCTTGCCTAGCCTAGTTGTGTCTGCACGTGTTCACCCTGTTCAGTGGAGCTCTTCTTAAAGAATCACATCTAGAACATGTGGAGCTTCTCAGAAAACTTAACAGAAGGAGATTTCTGAAACATCTGTTGTGAAGGGAAAGAGGAGTATTTTCTGTGAAGAATGTAGCAAGAATTAACAGGCGTAAAACAAATTGCCATTCGAAATGTTGAGCTTTTGGGAGGTTTCAAAAGACCGAAGGAGATCATGGAAAACAAATTATTCTACTAATGTAGGACACAGCTTAGTCCATGAAAGTTACTAGTTTTTGGAAACTTTTTGTAATCATGTCAAACTCCTTACTAAACCATCTGGACTTTTTTCCTTTTTGGCTTGGTTAGTATGTGTAGTCTCTTTTATTTGGCATGAATAGCATTGGGGGCTGAAACAAAAGACTCCAGGGAAGGCCAAGGAGACCTTTTCCAAAGATCAATTCTGTTAAAAGATCATGTGAGGCAGAGTTTTGCCCCACTTTGGGAAATTGCAGAATCTCGAGCTGATGTGGCAAACAGCGGAGAAGCAAGAAACAGTCATGCTAAATTGAGTGCAGGTGCAAGGAGAGAGCTGAACTTCGCCCAAAGTCATTCAGTGAGTCATGTGTCTGCCTCCCCATGGCACAAACTAAAGAACTTTAAAAACTCAATTATCTAATTAAGATAACAAGGCATTCGAGGAAGGATCTTTTCCATCTGGATGATTTTATTGGATCAGCTAAATTGTATGACTTTGTTAGCTGTAGTCTGCCTCAATTGAATGCTTCTTCTTGTGGAATAAGGTGGAAGAGGTGGCCTGGAGTGAGCTCCAAATTGCAAAATTCAAATACAGATCTCTTACACCTCTGAAATTACAGGAGTCTGGGCACACGTCTGGTCAAGGTGTTTGGCTTATTTGGAATTGTGTCTTTCTTTTTCCTCCAATGTTGTTGACTTGTTCACGATTCAACTTGCTTTGAAATGGCTGGTCTCCTGTAGTTGTAAAATGTCAGGGTAAGAATATTGGAGGGGAGTTTTGTGTCTTGAGCTTATATAGATCAATATATGTATGTGAGTGTACGTGTTTTTCCTTTTCTCCTGAGATGTCAGATTTCATGTCACGTGGCATGAAAGTGGGGAAGAGATACCTCTTGGGGATGAGAGAGGCAGCAGATATATATTGACAAATGCATTCGAAGTGCCTGTCAGAATAGAGCCTTCTCCCTGAGATAGAGGGCAGCTGTCTGCTGCTGACTTGAGAACTGTTTATGAGCAAATAAATCTTTGTCGTCTTTCCATCTGCTAATGTGGATGTGCTAAATTGGTGGAAGTAGGAGGGAGGGACAGGTACCTACCTGCCAGTGACAGTGTTTTGCCCAGTTACTTTTCTCTTAAAAAAGCTGCCATCAGAACTGTTTTTCTTACCACTTCTAAAAGGTTGTTGAAGTACCTGTAAAGAGAAGAGATGTAATAGTCAAAGTATGATCTGTATAGAATATTTTTATAGTAGTAAGCCTAGTGTGGTCCTAGACACCCATGGAAAGGCAGACACACTTCCAAAGAAGCTTTTCCCTTGTTTGTCCTGTGGTTTGTGGTCTGCTAATTAGGTCAGTTGGTTTATTTGAACTCTACAGAGATATGTTCAAGTGTGTGCTTACAAAAGAAGGCATGGCCATCTCCCTGCAACAAGATGGCAGCTGTGAACTAAAGTATTGTTGTTTCTTGATTCCTGGTTGTATTTTTACAAGGTGCCGTGATGCATGCCGGTTCCCTTCGTAGAAACCTCTGTTACTTCTAATAAATGTCAGAAGTCTGGTATAGAAAACTAGAAATTAGGATATTCACAAGTTTGCAACTGGCTTTGAATGGAATAAGGATCATTGCTTTCAACCAGAGAGAGACTGCATATTTAATTTATTTTTAAGAGATGATTCCAATTAAAATGCTTCTTGTTTTGCTTTTCTTTTATATTGGAGAAGGCAGAGCCTGTTCTGTAGAAGCTCCCCATTTGTACTTCAGCACAAATATATCTGTAGTTTTTCCTTCTTCATAGCTCTTGACCACTAATTATAAGTCACTGGATCACCAGTGTCTGATTCTACCTACAGTTAAGAATTTTATCTATATTATTCTGGAACTTTTTCTTTTTCTCCAAGGTCTAAACTGGCCCCAGTTTCATTAGATTAGATGGAAAATGAAAAGTTACCCTAATTACGTAGGTCGAAGTTGAGGACCAGGGGCCATGATCTGGCTACATTCTCTCATTCGTTTTTTACTCCTAAATCTAAAACAAAAATTGGTACATTCTTGCTGTCAGGCAGATTTAATTCCTTGGCATTCCGCAAGGTTCCTTCCTCCCACTGCCAGCTGTTAAAAAAGTATCTTGCTATTAAGGATGTTCATGCTATTAAAGACATTCCTGTTACGTGGTCCTTCGCTGTGTTCCTTATTTCCCATGATCTCTAGGGACCAGTATTGTTGGATTGGAGATCCATTGCTTAAAACAGCCGTTCCCTCCAGAGCTGCACAAGAGGGAAAGTGCTGTGCCCAATGGTTAGGGTTTATAGGGTTGGTACTTTGCTGTCAGTGCAAATCTTTGGAAGTTCTTTTTGTGAGTTATTTACTATTTAAATCCATCTATTATTCTTAAAAACACATAAAAAATTTTTCTGATGCTAATTAAAAGCTTATTACGTGGTTTTGGACCAAGACAGCTGATGCAAGGTTTTTAAAATCAGATATTTTAGAAATTATTTTCTGTTGTTTTCAGGAAAGAAATCAGGTAAAAAGGAATTATTTTCTTATTGCTTTTTTTTCCTCATCTCATTGCCTTGGCTATAGATAAAACAACTAAAGGTTGGGGTTTTTTTTAAAGAAAAAAAATCTAGTTTTGTCTTGTTCCAAAAGATTAGTCTATTGTAATCACTCAGCAGACATTTGTACAGCAAAAATGTTAAACCATGAGATAATGTATTTGGAGATGCTGGGAAGGAATTTGTCTTGTTCTACATCTTTTAGAAACCAAAGGCAATAAAGGTTGTTTTATGCCTCTTAAACTTGCTTTCATGGTCATTAATTTAACCTTAATTCTTTATTTTCTGTTGGTACCTTGGAAGGTGGATTTTAATGAACCACTTTGATACATTTAAAAAAACCCACCAAATTTTATAGTATTGGCAGTAGATTGCAGGTATGCTGTCAAATAAAAATGCCAAAGTTAATGGAAGTTTAAAGTTCTTGTCACCCCTTAGCCCTTGGTGAATTTGAATTTATACTCCAACTGTGCTGTATATCCTTGTTTCAAATTAATTTCCGATATACACATTTTTCTAGGCCATCCATTTGAGTCTGTTCTGGCTTACTGAGGGTTCAGCCCTGAGTGAAGTGACCGTAACAAAATCTATCCTCTGGGGTTGGGGGTGGGCAGGAGCCTGGACTCCCTCTGCAATGAAAGGGAATTTAGTGAGAGGTTCCGATTTCTCTCCAAAGGTTCGTTACATTTCCTAGCAAAGGCCAGATACTTGTTACAAAAAACTGTTAATTGGATTGAATATGCTTGCAAACAATCATGGGGATAGTAACAAAGAGCTGTCAGAGCGGATGGACAATGCCTTGTTCTGAGCTTCAGGATAAATGACAGTCCCGTGCTCATTATGAACTGATGGGGTGTTTCTCCATGGTTAAGGTTGCAACTACTTTCCCATTGTATTTAGTTTCATCAGGTTATTTGTTTTGTTGTATGAGAAAACTTGGATTCGAGGATGTCTTTTGTCAGCTAACTCTATTTTTAACAAAGCTCTTCTTGTGTCTTTCCAGTGCTAATTGAGGTCCATCAGTGGCTATATGATTTAGTGGCCTTAATAGGAATCTATGAGCACAAACAAAACAGAATGCTATAAATCACAGCATGTGCAGAGGAATGTAATTCTCTTTCTGTGGAGAGGTAAAGAGCAAAATTACTGAGCTGTATTATATTGCATACCCTGCAGGTCATCTGAAGAACTGGAATTTCAGTAGAATAATGTCACATAAACAGAGTAAAGTACAAATATCAGTGACTTCTTTGTTTCCTTTGTGTGGCCATAACCAGTGCTGCTGTTGTCAGAGAGTTACAGCAGCTTACTGTGGTTTGGCGCACTCACGCACAGGTACAATGACCGTAATTTATTTGAGCACGTTTGGTGGCAAATATTGTTGTAAAATAATTGAAGATAAGTTGTTTTTCAACTGTCCACCTACCTTTGATTCTGGTAACCAAGGTGCCTTGCCCGTGAGATTATATGGAGATGCCTTACTTTTATTGAGACAATCTCTTTTTTTAAAAAAAACCATTTATTTATTTATTGTTAAGTAGGTGGCAACTGTGCAGGAATTTGTATGTGAAAATGATGAGAACTGATATGCAATTGCTGGTCTTCCTTAGGCATGTGGAATATTGTTTTTCAACATGCTATATTGTAGTGTATGGACTATAAAATCAATCTTTTTCTCCATTTGCTAGCAAGACAAGTTTAAATTTAAAAAAGAAATACAACTAACATTTGCAGACAAATGCCAGTAAAGACTGCAGTTGAATAGGTGTGATTTCCCATCTTTTCTCTCTTGACCTTGTTAGCTAAAAAATCTAGGATGTCATCTCAGACTAATTGTGCTGCTGGAGTGTATGCATTTTACCGGGCTGAGGGATGTCTTTTGATGTACACAGAGATTTAATTATCAATATATCTCTTGACAGCATTTCAAGAATGGTAGAGAATAGAACTAGTGTGCTATTTTTTAAGCTATCATTGACATCTTCAAACTCCACAGGATGTTGACAATGCATAATATTATATAAAATTCCATGGTGGGATATTGAGAGCTACTGTCAAGGCTCCAAATTAAAAAAAAAAAAAAATGCAGAAGGAAGGAAAGAAGCTGAGGATGGCAGGTTATTTCTTCTTGAAATAATTGAAATAATGTGTCAAGAAATGTGTATTTTATTGCTGCTCTTTGCCTCCTCCTGATACCTTGTATGCAGAACTACTTACTGTATCTTCTGTGTTACCCCTTCCCGAAGGGAAACCCATGCCTGCTGCAAAGATCAGCTGCTGGAGCTTGTAAGCTGCTAACCTATGTTAGTCCATGTGCTGTTTCCTGCTCTGCACTCCTAATTTATGGAGAAGGAAGTCAGTTAGTTGCTCTAATGGGAAGCATGCAGAGACTCTCAGTGAGGGGTGGATGCAACCAAACATCTAAAGAGCAGAACAGTTCTGGCTGCTGACTGGGATCAGCTCTGAAGAGCAGGAGGTTCACAGGAGGTGAGCAGCGTTTCCTGTAACAAAAAACAAAATAGCATTTCATGTTCAAGTAGATTGCAAGTTTTTATCTTGGGTTTGTGTTTGTAGCAGGAAGAAGAGAAACTTATATTTATGATGTTACAAATTTGTATTTGGAATACTTGAGATGGAAGGGTAGGGAAGAAACAAGTTTAAAAAACAACTACAAAATAAATTAGGATGTTTCTAGTTATACATGCAAAACCAGAACCTAGCATTTGAAAACAAAAGAATTACAATTGCACTCACTTAAGTGCTCTTACCTTTTGATATGGTATAATACCACATGTACAACCCTTGAAACAAAGTGCAATAAACCTTCTACCTTTTTTCTTTTGTTCCAATACTGTTGTAAACCATTTAGGATTAGCATTTTTAATCTGGTGCTACTTCCTTAATTGAAGTGTTACCCTGTAAAGTGTTCATGTGTGTTTACTGTCGTTTCTCATTACTTACAGCGCAGCTCTGCCTTGCTCATGCTGCCTTGGTGTGGACAGGAAGGCCCTCTGCCTCAGTTGCAAATATTTCAGTTTTAGACCACAAAATCATAACCCATTTTTTTCCCACTGAAATGGTTTGATATGGTAATGGTGTGATTCCAAAAGAGGTATATAAACTTTCTTGTTCTTGGCATGAAAATATTACTCTCTGGAAACACCTTCTGTGTCAAATGATGGATATGTTCCTGTGATTTATGTAAGTGATTGTCAGGAGGTTTTGTGGCTCATCCAGTTTTAGCAGTCAAGTATTCTTTTCCCTGTCACTTATGACATACTTGATGAATTTTCATGATTAGCTAATGTGCTTTGTAATTGTCAAAACTTTGCAGTGGTATTCCTTGGAAATATGGAGGAGGGAGAAGTCAGCTCTACCTCCCAATTTTTCTGTCCAGCCAATTTTTCAGTTCTCTTATATTTACACTGTCCAGTAGCCTTTTGGAAACCCCTCAGTTAGCTTTGGTTAACTCTCTCTCAGATTCATGCTTTGTTTGTCTGTTCTTTAGCAAACAACTCTGCTATTCGTGGCTTGGGTGCAGGAATACCTCAGTGCAGGAATATTTTAGTTGTATTTAACAGGATGGTTTTGGTAGTAAGACACAGTGCTGCTGAGAATGTGACCCTTGTATTTTCCATCCCATGTTTTATCACTTGTGTTTTCTGGAGAAATGCTGATAAAAGTGGTTTTTCTCCCCCCTACACACAACCCTTTTAGATGCCCTTGGTATCTCTTCTGAGTTGGCGTGCAGCTCATTGCCTTTCTGTCCCCATCGTTAGTTTGGACACTCCAGAGACCTGTCAAGTACGTCCTTCCTGTCACCAGAGGGATGGAGTTGTTTATGGTGCCTTTTAAAAATCTTTTAATCTGCGGTTCCGTGATTTCTGGCTTGGTGACAGGTGAGGCCCCTAATGGCCAACCTCCGGGGAAGGACCCCACCATTACAGGCAGCAAGGCCAGCACCTCCCTTCTGCTCTCTCTGCCCCCGTCACTTATCTGTCTGCTGTGCCCTTCGATAATTACAGTGCAGGAAACAGGGAAGGAAGGGAAAATGCAAAGAAGCCTCGTGGCCCTGCTTCGGGTCTCCTGCGCTCTGGGGAAAGACGGAGAGGGCACTGCAGCGTTCACCTGGCTGGCTCCACGGTCGGCTCCGGACGATGGACAAGCGGCCATGCCCTTGCTTGATGGGTACCTGTGGTTTCACTCCTCTGGGGAGAGCTGGGCCCCAGCTTGGTGCAGGCAGTGCGAGGAGTACTCCTGCCTCTGTTCTCAGGTCTGCCTGCCTATTCTTTAAGCTAAGATCCCTCTGAGAGTGCAGGACAGCTCCCTGAAAGGCAGAGGGATCAGACATCCCCAAGGGCTGGCCAGGTTTACCAGCTGGGTCCCTCGACATCCCTCCCCAGCACTGGGTGTGACCCTCTGCCAGGCTCAGCCGGCTGCTGTGTGGGTACTGGGCTGTCACCCAGAGCTCCTGAGGGCAGGTGTTTAGAGATCCCTGTTTGATACGCTACTGGTGTGTGAGGGGAGAATGCATACACTGCATCCTGTAAGGCTCTGAAGATGTATTTTATTAGTTGTTTTCCCTCCCAATAATTTGCCTGAAGGAAACACAAGTCCACTATTCTTGAATCTCATCATGGACATCTTCTGGAGGCAGGGGCTCTGGGTGCTGGGAGGAGTATGCCACGCCACGCCAGCAGCACAGCAACCATCAGGAGTGCTGTGGAAGCAAGACCAAGCAGTCAATGCTGCCATCATCACATGTCTGACCTGGGCCCTTCTATGTGCCAGGGACACCAAGGAGTTACTGATGGTGGCAACTGGAGCAGTGTTGCTTGTCACTAAAAAAGCGTAATGGGGTTTTCATCTCTCTCCCCTCCCCCACTTTTTTTTTTGCTTTTTCCTTTCCTGGCTAAAGTTTAGGAATTGAAGCCTTTGTCCTTGAAAAGTCCCCACAAAAATAAAATCTCTCTGAGAAGAGAAACTGGTGGATGTGCTTTCTGAATTGCTTACATAAATAACTAGAAAACTCATTTTTTTGTCTGTTCCAAGTATCGCAGGTCAGTATATCTGATGGGGTGCAGTGTTTCCAGGCTTTCCTCCTGGGCCATGCAAGGTGTATTGGGTTTACCAGCCCAATGGGGTTGAAAAATAATTCCAGGTAGATTCCAGAGCAAAGCCAATCACAAGTTTTAGTAACGCCTCTGTGAATGACATACTTAAGAAAATGGAAAAGATGAATTGTGCAGAAGAAATTCCAGCCTGGAGGAGAGCGGAGGAGAACAAGAGACAGCAATGTAGCTTCCAAGGTCAGTGTAGCAGGAGGGGGGAGGAGAGGCCCGGGGGGGCCCCCTCTCATCCTCCAGTAGGGGAAAAGACTTAAAAACTAAAACCCATGCCACTTGCGGAAGATTATTTGGAGTGAGGAGATCCTTTTGCAGCTCATGAAGGAGCCTGTGCTGGAGCAGAGGAGTGCACGGAGGAAGCTGTAACTCCGTGGGAGGCCTAAGATGAAACAGTCTTGCTGGAGACCTGTGGCCCTTGGAGAGAGAAACCTATGCTGGAGCAAGTGTCCCGGGTAGGACTTGTGATCCCAGTGAGGGATTTATGCTGGTGTAATTCATTTGTGACCCTAAAGGACAGCAGAGTATGGAAGAACTGTTGTCCGAGGGTAGACTCACATTGGAGAAGCTCATCCAAGGCTGTCTCCCGTGAGAAGGGACCCCACAAGAAACAGGG
>VXAY01006273.1:302479-439320 GCA_013399855.1 Oxyruncus cristatus
GTCCTGGCCCGGCAGGGAGGAGCAGGGACAGTCCTGAGGTCGATGTGCAGCAGAGAGAAAGAGAGAGAGAGATTTCCAGCTACGACCGATCAAAGTTGTCGCCCTAGAGATAATAGAAGAAAACTTTCAAATGCTGCAAATTTGATTTAGAGGAACTGTAAACCCTGAAAGTAGAGAAGAGACTTTTCTCCTCCTGAACTGATACAGGGGGGAGTGATAATTTTGTAAACACATAACATTTTCTTCATAATTTTACTTAGTTAGAATTGTTATATATTATTCTTTAGTTTTTATCCTGCTAGTAATAAATTTAATATTATTCCCCCCCTCAAGTCTCTTTTGTCTGTATAAAACTTCTCTCATCTCATAGCAATTGTGTAAAAGGTTTTAAAAAAAAATTAGTCCAGAGTAAACCCATGACACAAGGCCAGTGTGTTACTACACCAGTCTTTTTGCAGGAAAGTTGCAATGGGGAGACCTATTAGAACCTTTTGTGAATGTAAGAAAATATTTCTTCTGCTGGGCTCTCTATTACTTCTCCCTCTCTACAACATTTAGCCTGCCTCTTTGTGTCTTCTTCACCAAAACCCACTCGATTTTGTGTCTTTGAAATCTAGACCTACCAAACCCCATGAATCTCATGGTGAGGCTGCTTGGTTTGTGGAGAAAGAGCACTAAAATATTTTTAAAACTTTGAAAATGAATGCTCAGAATAAACCTTGAAAATAAGTGGAAGTTCCCCAGCACAGGTATTACTAGGTGACTACTGTTCAAAGGCTTTGACGTTTTTACTGTTGGTCTAAGTGGGGATGAGTTTGTGCCAGAGCTGGCTCCTTCTGAAAATCTGATCCATTCACATTATAGGAGACATAACATAAAAGGGAAGATCAGTGGGGAATATTTTAAAGAATGCAAAGGAAGTAGCAGTGAACATTAACTGAAAGCTTTCTAAAATCCTATAAACTGAATTTTGGTTTTGATGCACCTTACTGCAGATTCTGTTTTAAAAGCTGTCATTTTAGTAAAGGAAGGAACAAAGCTCTCTGTAGGCGAGTTCAGCATTAGAAGCAGTTTGAATAGAACTTGAAATTAAAAAATTAAAATTTATATTGGAGAGATTTTTCTGATTTTTCTATTTAAAGGCTTGGCTGCATTAACAAAGTGGTCTGTTGGCTCTGTAGCAGTCAGTAGATACTTACTGACATGTGCACCCGTGCACTGCATCAAAGCCTTTCTGTTCTTCCCTGCCCAGGAGCCCTTCCAAGGCTGGGAGGTGAGGACAGGCTGCCTGATTGCAGGCATCCCTCATCTTAGCATTCAGGCAGGTCACTTGCAAGGAGACTTCAGAGGGAACTTTCTGTTTGCTTCTGCATTCCTGGGTAATTCCTGAAAAGCCCAATACCGCAGCAATTGATCACAAAGCTGCTATCAAGCAAATTCCTGGATGACACCCCGGTGTCGGGTTCCAGTCTGTGTTTCCTCTTCCTGCCCCTGCAGGAAGGTGTCCAGGGCTGTGCCTGTGTGGGCATGCTGAGCTCCATCTGCGGCCGGTCCCTCCTGGCCAGGGGGAAGGGGTGACCGTGGCTGTCATGTGGTTTGTTGCTAACATGGACCTGACAGCAATATTGATGAGCGGCGGTTGTGTCGTGCTGGAGTAGCTGAGACTGGTAATATTTATGGCTGCATTAAACCTCACAGCCTGAATGCTCTACACCCTGCATTTCCACCTGCTTCAGATGTGTTTCCAGCAGTGGATTTCCGATGTGTTAGTGCATGTGTGTACGTGCGTGCATGTGCACAGATTAACCTACAAAGTGGTAATTTCAAGTGGAGTCTTAATCTCCAGTTTCCTTTGTAAGGAGCTGTCTGTCTGGAGAATAGATTTGAGTCTTTATTCCAGTGGGTCACATGCAGGGCAGCCAGCCAGCATGGATTTTCCTAGTCTTGCTATGCAGGAGACCTAAATCTTTTTACCTGACTGGGTTTTCCTTCTCAGCAGTGACACATCTGTGATCTTTCCCTGCTCAAGCCTAGATTTCTCCCTTGAACAGACATTACCCAATTTGTCTATGTAGCTTATGCTTTTTTATGCTGGTACCTGTTCTGTGGCCTAGACCTTACAGCTCCTCAAGGACTGAGCTGAGATCAGCAGTTCTACCTTTATTTATTGTCCTCCCTCCAGCAAAGCACCATGGATAGTGTTTAATCTACAGCTGTTCCTCCAGTTGGCTACCCGTGTTCCTCTCCCATTCCTTACTGAGTCTGGTCTTGTATTACATGAATTGCAGCATATATTAAAATATCTAAGTACTTTGTGCTGGCAAACACTGTGGGGCTATGACCACTCAGGTAGTTGGAAGTTTCCCTGGATGTTCGTAATAGTGAAGTTGGCCCTAGAGCATCGTTTTGCCTGTTGTGACCACCAAAGCAGCTGATAGAACTCTGGTGCAAAATTTCATGGAGATGATAGCATTGAGATGGGTAGGGCTATTGCAGAATGTTCTTTTTCTCAGTTACATGATACGAAGTGAGATTAAAACTAAGTGAAATCTCTGCCCAGTACCAGAGGAATGTCAAACAAAAAAGAGTCAGTGACCAGCTTTAAAGAGCAAGCTTTGTTGCTGGAAAATCTGGATAAGCAAAGCCAGCTAGTGCTTATGAAAGAAATTAGATTTTTGTAATGTAGCTGAAATTAATTTGATTTTTCTAATGCTTACAAAGTCAGCTTCCTAAATGATATTTATCACCATTGCATAGGAGAACCACTCGATTTCCCCAGTAACTAGAGCAGCTGAGCCTGGGCCGTGGCCCTTAGGTCTCCAGTTAAGGGATGTTGTAAGGGATGTGATAATGGAGAAAGGTAAGGGCAGTGCTGTGCTCTTTGGGTGACAGTGACAGTTTTGTTCTTTGTTGGGAGCCAAGATTTAAGGGGTGAGGTACCTTTTGAGAATACTTATAAATAATATCAGGGTTTTATTGATAATTAGAGTTACTTTTTTTCCCTTACCTTCTGTTATCTCTTCAGTTATCTACCTGTGTGCAGGTGCAGAGGGCAGATGTGAAAGTTGTGATGCACACAGCTCTGTCCATATTTTGAACAACTGTTGGGTTCAGAAAGGAATATTTTTCTCTCCTTTTCATTGTTCAGCTGGATTGAAGGAATCTTTTAGATTTTTCCATTAAAGCTTTTTTTTTTCCCCCCTGATATGTTGATACGATCTCTTCAAGTGTCATTGTCTTATCTTCATAAGAAGTTTTGAATTCCATGGTTCAGTGTGGTTTTCAACATCTATGTCTTTCGACTCTCACGTGCAAAACTCCTTCTGGCAAACTAGATGGTGTCACTGGATTTGGCCTGGGGATCCTTGCATGTGAAAGAATCCTTACTGGGTGCTTTGCTGGGCAGTGTCAATGTGCATTAGGTGGAGCAGGTGGAGCAGCCAGGAAAGGGGAGGCAAATCAACATCCCTCGGTGAAGTCAAAGCACTTATATTAAAATGTGAATGGTTTCCTCCAGGTGTGAAATGACTTTTAGAAGTACTGGCATGGAAGGAAGTGATGGGATTTTGTGTCACATTTTGTAGCACTGCCAGCTCGTGCCTTTTTGAAATCTCTCTTAGATATTGTTTTGCATGAAGACAGTTTAAATGTTAACAGGCAATTCTTAACATCAGTGAGTTTAACAAATGCCTATTTACATCACCAAGGTAAACCTGATCTGAAGAAGTACACTAGAGAAAAATCTGCATAATTGATATTCAGTGGTTTCCCTCATAGTCACCAGGTGCTGAAATGCTGAATTTCAGGCTGGGATCAGCAGTGATGGGCTGGTCTCTTGGGTGATGAAGGTGGTCTGTGCTGCTGAAGCGGCTGCAGAGGGCTTGAGCTGGCTGGGGGTCTCTGGACCATCAGCAGGGTTGCTGAGATGGTACAGCAGAGCCAGGTGATTTGTCCATTCTGCTGCAAGTTAATGATCATTAACTATAAGAAAGGCGCAAGAGGTGGTATCCAAAGTGATACATTTTTTACATTCAGGAAGTTCTCAGCAATTAAGCACTTGCTTTTTAATGAAAGTTTGCTTTTGCACAGTGAATGATTTATGGCAGGGTTTTAAAATGTATTGCTTTGACTATGCCTACACACTTTAAACACTGTAAATAAAATCAGAAACCTTTGAAACAAACTCGTAAATATTGTCTGAGCATTCAGAATATATTGCCTTCTGGAAGATGTGTAATGTAGTTTATCACCAATCAGTTACAGGAAGATATTTAAACTACTTATAAATTTTGCATTAACCCCTAATAATATAATCATTATTCCATTGGTTACCAAGGCCTGAAATAACCCCAAACCCCTGGGATCTGAGGTAGTTAATGCCAGGGGGAATACGCTGTGTTTTAAACAAAGCAAGCTATTTTAAACAAGGATTAGTTACTTATCTTTTGTCAAATGCTTTGCAGTTGTATATTTGAAAAGAAGATTCACATTTTCTGTCTGCTCAGATAATACAGTGAAATTTTCTTACTGGATTCTGGAACCATAGTATTTCCTAATGACACACAGATAAGGAGAAGCTCTCCCCTCCCCCTGAGTCATTTGAAGTCCTCAGCCCATTTGTCACAGACAGATATGTCACCGTAAAACAAATCTGGTATGCAGCAGAGCAATCAGCCAGTGCTCTCTGGGATAGAAGACAGGGACTGGTCACCTAACTGGTGGACCAGTAGAGAGCAAGTCATCAGGAGTGCCCACACAAAGCAGATTTACGTATCTAAAACAGATTAGTGGGTTGGAGGATGTGTGCCCTGCAAAGCCAGGTTCTCAGGATGTAGAGGGAATTATGTATTTTTAAACAGATGGGGAAGATGGATAAGGTTATCAGTATAGGAGGAGCGGGTGGATACTCTGTTGTTGTAAGTGCCAGTGGGTGTTTATTCTCAGCTTTCAAAAACGCTTCCCTCGTGTTTTTTATGGATCAGGGGTCCTTAGCTGGGGAGCCTGTGCAGGTGTTCTTGTTCATAGCATCAGTACTGCTGCACGAGCGAGTGTGACATCCTTAAACACCCACATGGGCCCCCCGTGTGGTTTTGATAATCAAACATTTACGTGCTTAAATCCTCATTCGTGTCCCTGGCAGAATTTGGGCACACAGCCCAGGTGGCTGGAATATGTCAGACCAGCTGACCTGTTCTGGCCCTGGGGTGGTTGTGTGACCCCCTGAATGATTTTTGAAGCCGTAGGACTGTGTCTGCACATGCTGCAGAGTTGGGCCCTCCAGACTTGTCTCCTTCACTTTGAGTATGCAGGGGCATGGGATTGGGCCAGAAAACTGGCTGGAAATAGTAGCCAGGTAATTTCCTTAGTTCTCCTTTGACTGGATTCTTCCATTTCCATGCTTGTCCTTTTTGAAATTTTTTTAAGCCATGTAACAACAGTGAGGGTATAATTTTGCTAGAGGAGTCTGATCAAAAGCTTGGAGCTGAGGTATTTTCAGGCTTGTATTTAATAGATACTCTTTATATTGGGTAATGACAAAATGGTATCCTTCGTGGGAGTCCTTACATCATTTCATCCTCTAGCCCAAATTAATTATCGATGTGAAAGGAGGGGCAAGAGTAAGACAGGGCTTATTTCATACAAGAGTCCTCATCTTAAATATTCTTATTGTAGACTGTAATTTTTCTTTGAGCACTGTCTAAGTAAGTTTATACCAAGCATTGATCCTATTTTGTTGAATTATTTGCATGGTCCATTGCTTTTGATTTGTTAAATAGCACATTTCAAGTCCTGTGAAGCACACCCATTCAGGAGAGCTGCGCCAGCCAGCCGTAATTTTACTTGATATTAAATTGTACATGATGGCTTTGAAAACAAGCAGCTTGTAGGACTGTGTTCTCTCTGTTTCTTTTGAGTCTCTTCCAGAACTACAATTGAACTGTATTTCTGGTTTTACCTGAAATTTTAACTGTGGCATTTGTGTTCAAAAGACTTCTGGTGAGGAAAGGGTCCATGTGCTACCAAACATCCTGAAGCTAAATAGTTAATAGTACAGCTCTGTTTCCCTCTAAACTTGTGTATCTTTGGGCATTTGGATACATTTTTATTAATCGGTGCTGACAAGAGATTGAAAAACTTCCCAGTAGCCAAGGAGTTGGTGTCAGTAATTAAAATTTCTGTGTGAGTAACTTAACTGATTTATTTTTATTTTACTTTTAAAGGGAAACAATCTGATAAGCAGAGTATAAACAAGTGCCCAGGTGGAAGACAGCTATTTTCTTGTGTTCTTGCGTTCATCTTGGGGACTGAGAACAAAATTCAGATGCCTCCAATGTCAGGTATTAGAACATGTATGTGCAAGTTACTGTTGAAGGAGACAAACCAAATCAAAACTGGAAACTGTTGCATTGCCAATTAATTCTTCCTTTGATTCTCTTCTGTCTCTCACTATGTAGACTGAGACATCACTGAATTAAGATCTTGGAGATAAATATTTCTTTGGCAAGTTTAGCGAAATTAATTTTAAACTTAAAACTGAAACATTCTTATTATACAGATTTCTCTTTATTCTTATTCCATGCTGTGGTCTGTGCCTGTCTTCAACAGTGTGATTTTTGTTTTGGGGTTATTTTTCTTTTTGCAGTTAGTGCAGCTACTGCAGCTATGTAATACCACTTTTGCACACAGCCAGAAACTGTCCTCAGTTAGGAGGTGTTTTACACTCTGTGGTGATGATTTCCTTTTTACCAGCACAAACTCTTTAAGTGCACAATTGCCGCATTTTCTGTGCAATTGGAAAAGCTTTTCTAGACTTCAGTGCTTGTGGGCAGAGGTTTTGTTTTACCCTGGACATGTCTGGAGCTGTGGATGTGTTAAACACACACATTTACTTTAGGTGTAGAGGACCAAACCGTGACAGAAGCACAGTCCTATAGGAATTAACAGGTCTTTTCCCAAAGTGCTTCTTGTCTTAGTCTTGAAATTTAAAGCCTTTTTTTAGTGAGAAAAATCTTTCCTTCCTCCTCCACATTGCTCTGGGCAATGCCCTTTATTTTTTGTTTGTTTACCATAGTAAACTGTAATTACAATATACTCTCCTGTCATTAACAATTCTGTTTTCCCTTCTTTCTTGAAATATTTCTGCCTCTTGTAATGAAATACATGGTGGCTTGTTTTTTTTTTTTTGTAAGATGAGATAGAAATTCTGATTTCAAGGCTCAGAGCATCTGCCTGTACGAGGAAGTGGGCACTGTATTTCCAGGGCTCAGCATTCTGTGTGTGAGCAATTAAGTACTTCACATTTCTGCTCTGGGGATTGCTGGCTACCTGTACTGCTTTGCCTGTTGTGTTGCAGTACACAGCATACAGTCATAATCCCTGGTTTGGGAGGTAGTAATTATTGAGCAGATGCAGCATACAATGATAGTGAGGCTTTTAAGCGGCTTACTGATATAGCAGTTTAAAGAATGTTTACCAGCTATAGTAACATTACTTCTGGTTGCCTGTCTTCATTCATTTCAGATTAATCTGTCTTATAGTTGGAAGGAAAATGAATCGAGTCAGTAACTTCAAGAGTTATGTAAAATCTGTACAGTGCTAAATAATTGTGCAGTTTTATGTACGCTGCCGAAATTGGAATGTCAATTTGACACAAATTCGCCAAAACAGAATGCTAGATGATCCATCTCTTGTTCAAATAAAAGCCTTGAAACCTCTCTTTATGTACTGCCCGGGAGTTTACCAATCTCCTTGTCTTCTTTCACAGGATGTCTTGGCCATATTTGTTTTTCCATATGGCAGTTAACTAAAACTGCCTATATTCGTGTGTGGGAGTGTGGGGGTGTGTTTCAGAGAATGATGATCAGAGGTGTATGTGAATATACACATGAACAGCATACCCCATTCCCAGCCACTCATGTTGAACAAATACCCAACTGAATCAGATAAGGATATGACAAACCAGAAACGTCTAATTGTATCAAAAGCAAACAGACTAAAAGTGGCTAAATATTTTGGCCATGAGCCCTGCTGAGGAAACTAGATTAAGTCTTTCTGTTGCATTACATGGGAAGGAAGAGAGGGTCTGGTTTCTCCCCTGCTCCAAAACTCTTAAGCCCAAAAGATGATTCTCTTTGACTGTTTAGAGCTGTTGAAGAATTGTTAAAAGGCATGCCAGTGCCAGCTATTAGAATTCATCATCTGGAACCCATGGCTAAATCCTTTTGCTTGTTGAACTTTCTGTAATTTGTGACAGTTAGTTAGTTTTTCCTATTTATTTTAGAAAAGGGCCAGTGGGAAAAGTCTGGGCTCCCCACCCTAAACAAAATAAATTGTGATTTCATCGTGTTTTGGCCTTATCTCTGTTGTTCTTTTTTCATTGCAGGCATTCATATTTGCCCTGACTGTTCTGCTCTTTCACTGCATCCAACTCAAGCTTTGCAAATGTAGCTTAGGGCTTATTCCAATGTATATTATCAGCTGCTCTGTATCAAAGCTCATCCAATTTCCTTAGTTGCTTAGTTCCTATTAAACTTAGCGCTCTGAAGGTTACTTAGACAAGAATTTTCTTTTTTTTTACGCTTGATATTTTCCCCTCCCTTTTTGGTTAGTGTAAGATGCTAGGAACAGTAGATCTAGACAAACTGAATTCAGGGGTAGGGTAATCTTCTGGATCCACTACAGACGAAGGGTTTTTTGTCCATCTGTTCATCGTGGACAGAGGTTTATGCCTGACTGTTCAATGCAAGACAAGTTATGATGGACTCATTTAGGTTTCAGTGTGCACAGAATTGTGTTGCACATATATAATTACACCTTCTTTTTCTGTAACATTGGTTTCTTTAATGGTTTCTTGGGGCAGCATGCCTGTGACATTTATATAATCATTAGTCTTCTTCACTGCCATTTATATTAAGCTAAAAGACAAGCTCCAGTGCAGTGCATATGACCTGATGTGTAACAAAGGCTACATGACTACTTTTTCATTAATATATTACCAGTGACAGTTCATGAGAAAAATTCCTTCACCTCGAAGGCCAAATATGTGACTTCATTCAGTGTGCCTTGGGACAACATATTTTCATGTGGTAACTGGATACACAGGCACTATTTCGGTCTTGAGAGCTGAATAATTTTGGTAAATGATGCTTATCATTGTTTTACTTCATTGTCTGGTGTGTAGCTTGCTGCCTTGACCTGAGTTTGTAAAATGAGATGAATGGCATGAAATGTATCTCAACCTTTAGATGGGGAGTTCTGCCTCCACCGAGGCGGAGCCCCGAGCTGTTCTGTGTGTGGCAGTGCAGAGCAAACAGATGTGGAAGGCCCAGCCATCAGGTTTAGGGGTGCTCTGAGAATATGGTGGGCTGGAGTGGGGAGAGGGAGGAGCTGTCTGATTCTAATATGTATCTTGGGATAGAGGAGGTGAGAGAGCATGAAGAGGAAACCTGCTCCTTCGGGAATCGTGGCTCATTCAAAATGGCAGTTTCAGCATGAACCTGTCTCAAGACCTGACTCTGCCCCCTCCTTGGTTTCTGGCAACACTTGCTAATTGCACAGCTCCTTCTTGCATGACCTTGACCTCTGCAAAGATCTTTGCAGAATGAAATAACCATTATGCTGATTTTTGCCGAAGCTGGATGTTTGCCTGCTTGCAAAAGTACTGAATAACATCTGCCACCTGGAAAAGGACTGATAGTTTTTTCTGTCTTGTGTGCTTGTGGACACAAATAACATATATTATGATAAGAATACATCACCCAGAAAGCAACACTTTAGTGGTAGGTTGGGAATTTAAGCAAAGCAACAAAGATTGGTGGGGGAAAGGGGGGGAGCATCCTGTGCTCTCTGCTTTTTCACGGGAGAATTGAGATTTACATTTGAAAACATTTGGTTCATCAGCTTTTGTGTCTTCTTTTTGCCATTGAAAAAGTAGGTGAAATGGGATAGGCTGGCTGTGGAAAAGTAGAACTACAGGAACAGAGCACAGCCAGCATTTGTTTCTGGCTTGTTAAAACAGACCATGCAGATGTCTTGGTAAGAACGCCAAGACTCACTCTCAGCAAAGTTTTAAGATTTTCAAACTTTCTTACAAACCCTAGCACTGATTTGGTATTACCTTAACAGGGAAAATTCACTTTAATGAAGCGCTGGTGCTGTTTCCTGTACCACTTTGTAACTTCTGTAAAAGCCTTTTCAGTCTGAAGGCTTGACCTGTCCTGAACCCATGGAGCCCGGGAGACCTAATGAGAATGGATGCACATGGGATGTTTGAAGGTGGGAGTGATCAGATATGCCTGGGTAGGGAGTAGAGGGGTGAGATTTGATCTTCTCAAAAATACAGGTTTTTTTGTTTTCCTTGGGTATTAAGTCATGAAACCACCATTAGTGCTAATAGGAATTTGTGTGGCTTAATCTTCATAAACAGCATTAACATGCACCCTGCAACACTTAATGTGTTAACGTATATGAAAACTGGCTTTCAGCTAGCACATTTGAATGAGGCACGATGGGGTTTTGGAGGTCATTATTACCACACATTAAAGTAAAATTTATGTTGCACAACTCAAAACTCTCAAACAGATGGAGCTGGAATTGCTCCCAGCATCTGGCCAGAACGCCAGAGCTTCCTCAGGAAGGGGGAGAAGCAGTGTAAGAATTCAAACCATCCTTCCACTCCTTTTAAGTAAGCCCTAACCAGGCAAAGTGAGGAAACTGTGACACAAAAAAAGGTTTTTTTGCTACCCAGCACATCCTATTTTGTCTTTCCTTGAGGATTTAAAATGAACAGGATGGTCTCCAGGCCACTTGCTGCTGGGATGAGGGTTTGCAGGAAAGCCAGTGTGCGATCTGCACTTGTGGGAGGGGGAGACAGGCCCTCCAGCCTTTCTCTTGCTGTCTGCTGGCATCTCCTGCCTGCCAGAGGAGCAGTGCTGTATGGAAATGCAGGCTTGGGGTCTTTACTGAATAGCAGAAAGGCAGAGTCTTGGGCCGACTTAAAGATGGAGAGGCGTGAAAGGAGTGTAGTTGCAGCTGTAAATACGAATTGGTGTCACTCCCTGCCTGATCCCAAAGGAAATTGGCTTTGAGGCAAGGTGCAAAGTACTGTAAGGGATGTGTAAACCATGGCTAACCAGGGAAGTTTCTGCCATGCATTGATACCGAGGGAGTCAGGCTGACTTTTCTTCTGCTGTGGGGTGGGAAGTCACCTTTCTATGTAAACTCTTGCTTCTGTACTGTCTCCCTTTTCATACTTGTGTGTAACTTTCACATGATAACCCTCTGTGTGAAAATAAAAACTATGAGTTTTTAACTTAGAGGTGAAATTACCTTAGCCTTTGCCACACATCATTTAAAATATTGCTCTTTATGTCTTGATATACATTTTAATGCCCTTAAGACAGGAGCCTCACCAGGAAGGGCCACAAACATTACTTACTAAACCAGGAATTTTTGTAGTTTGTAAGCCATGCCATAAATTTTAACCTGAACATTTAAACAGAAAAAAAGCCCGCTACCCATAATTAGCACTGTGTTCGAAGCCTGCGCTGCTTGCATATTGTTTAAAGAATTTAAGAGAAATTAATTTCATCTGTGAGGCTTTCTTTGTAAATAAAGGGTAAACCAAAAGGAATTTCCTGGGATTGTTACATGCATTAGATCTGAAGAGCATTTAGGGTGGTGGTGTGTTTAAAATACTCTGAAAACTGAACCTTAGGCACAGAAATTGAGGTCATTAGGATTTCTTTGTACTGAGAAATGATCGCATATGGACCCAAAGCAAGGAGTTTATATGGCTATCTGCCACTGCCTCCTACATCACTCTTCATAGAAAGCATTTTTTTCCAAACATAGCAGAATGAGAACTCATAGCTTAAGAGAGCTTGTGGTTTAGATGCCTTTACAATCACTATGCAGACAGGGGAAAAAAATGTTTAAGTCTTAGTTTTTGACCAAGATCCTCCACGTAATTCAGGGGCTCCTACATACAGAAAATGTGAAACAGAGATTAAAAAAAAAAGTCATCTGCCAAAGACTGTGTTGTAGTTTAGTTAGGAATAGTACTCTATTCATGAGGGTGAAGAGTAGGGCAAAAACTTTTGGATTGACACAGATTTAATTTGTGATTTTTAGCTTTTGATAAAGTAATTATCTCAGATAAGTAGAAGAGGAGTCTGAACTAAGTCTGTACTGCTCTTTATATCAAGATGCAGGACTTGCTGTAACAACAGAAATGATGGCTCTTTTTGTTGAAGTAGCCTGTTGTTGAAGTAGCCTGTTGCTCTTCCCACTTCTACAATTTTAACGGCATGGGAGGAACTGTGTGTACTAGTAGCCTTGGGCTTTTGTTAGTTCTGATCTTCGGTGTACTTTAAAATTTAAGTCCACGGGTTATAATTAGTGGAAGCTCCTCATTATAATTAAATGACATCTGCTTTTCGTCAGAATTCTGGCTTAGTTAACCCCAGAGCCATTGTTTTTCACAGGCTGTCCATAGACTCCTTGGATACTCAGACGTGACTGTTTAAATTGCTTGCTGCAGCCCAGCATTGCCCAAGAAGATTAACGGAAATAGAGTCTCCCAAGTTGTCCAGTTTGGCAGTCAAGATGTGGAAAGTACCATCTGCATAGCAGCTGCTGTTCCTCTGGCCTCGATTAGTTTATCTCATATTGCATAATAGCCAACATTTTTTTCCTTTGTGCAGTGTTTGACCTTCTGGGACCATCATTTTTCTTTGGCATGCGTGGGTGGGGTTTTTCCCCTATGTCTTCTATAGGAAGCCTCATTTCAGGCCATACTTTTAGGTCCTTTTGCAACATTCTGCCACCTTTATCTGGTTTTGCTCTACCTGTGTCAGTGTGGGCTCATGGGGAGAGAAGGCTCGTGCAGCTCCTGCCTGCACATATGTATGCAGTCCCCGGTGTCCTGCTCCTCTTTTCTCACCTCCATCCCTAGGAGCTTATTAGACCTCAACGCTCATATGGATTAAGAGAGAAGGTCTGCCTGAGGCTTCTTTTGAGACACATACTAGAGAGGGAAAGCAGATGTTGATGAATTTCTCTTGGAAGTGCAAGTGGTCTTGTTGTTTTCAGACAATCTCACAGGTTACTTCATTGAAACTCCTACAAATTTCACACAGCCCCAGTGTTTTTGCTCTTAACAGCTTTGTTCCCTAATCAAACAGAAAACCCCAAACCAGCTCATTTGGACAGAATTGCAGTGCAACATCTGTTTGAAAAGCAAACAGTGTTTGTGAATATTATGGTTATGAAATGGTTGCTCCGAAACAAAAAACAAACACAAAGTGAAACAACCCCCCCGAGATTTTAGAGTTTTGCTCCATGAGTTTACTGCATTTGGGGAAGAGGAGAAGGGAATAATAAATCCAGAAGGAAAGGAATGCAACTTGAAAGTAACCCACTTCTTCAGTTGAAGTGTATTTCTCATTACTGTTGTCTAGTTGGAAATAGCTTTGAGGATTACATTCACGTGATCTACATCAGGTTCATTCATTCATACTATTTCTAACCAAATATTTCTTTTCCCTGGAAATGAAGTTTATCTTGCTGCTTTCTTGCAGCACGTGGCCATTCTACACAGGGAGTATATGATTGGAAATTATTGAGGAATGCTTTTGGTTTGCCTTTCTTTGTTCCACATATGAATGTGGGTCTGTCCCGTTCCTCCAGCCCTGTGATTTTTGTTCTCTTTGTGAGGCGAAATCACTTAAATGACTCAAACTTTTATTGTATCGTGGCAGAGCATTATGTGCAGAGCACTAAAAGCAGAAGGCAGATAAAAGGTTAAATTTTTGGATTCTCCTGTATTTGCTGAAGAATTCTCACTGTTGTTACCAGAGTGGAAAACCTGTTCCAGCTCCAGAGTGCTCTCTCAGTCCTGATCTGTTGCATGAAAAAAAAAAAAGGGTATTTAGATAGATTTTACTTGTTTCCTAGAGAGTTTTTGCATTCATAGGTTATAGGTATTTGTAGCTGGCTTTGAGATGTAAGAAACCACATTTTTACTTTGGATCAGAAGAAAGATATACATCCTGTCATTTTAAATGCACTAGGGAAATTACATTAAAGTAACAATTCCACACAGAAAAAAAATAATCCATCAGGTTATTGAAGGATTCTTCAAATGTGCTGAATACTTTTAGATGCTGCTTCAGACTTCAGTAGCACACCAATGCTTTGTAGATTTGGCAGTTAATCCCGTTTGTACTTTACCTTTAGTGCTGGTTTTAGAGTTTTTTGGCTTATTTGTATAATTTTAGCAAATAGGCCCTGTTCTCCTATGAGGCACACTTGGGGGCCAAAGGAAGGTGGCCCTGTGTTTTGGAGAGCTCGGGTGGCTGAAGCAGCTGCTTTGGGGCATTCTCCTGCCATTTGAGCAGCACCAGGGTGTGTGGCTCCATCCAGGGAGCCTGTGACAGGAGTAGGGCTTTGAGGGCCAGGGAATCCTCCTGGAGGGGGGGGTGGGAAGCATGAAGTAAAGACTCGCTGTGATTTAATGCGAGATGCCCATGTGATGCATCTCATTAGAGCAGGCTGACAGGAAACCTCTTTTTGTTAAGCTCCAGGATAAAGCACAGCACCGGTTTGCTTGCTTTGTCTCTCTCCCTGGAGGTTTTTGGAGAGGGTCCTGCTGTTCCAACTACCATGTGCAAGAGCCTCATGGCTCCCTCCCCCGAGGAAGGGGGGAGAGGAGGTCAGGGTGCTTTCAGCATTAGACAGGCTTTTCCTTTTGGAATGAAAAAACATTAACTGGGAAGATTATTTTGTGCTCTGTGTGCTGCTGGACAAGTGCAAGACAAGAGCTGGGGCCGAGCCGCGCTTACATCTCCCATCCCAGCTGGTGGCGATCCCTGTTGGGCTGCCTGGCCCCCAGAGGCACAAGTGGATGGGCGTGGGGATTCCCTGTGCCTCTCTGGCAGCCCTAGGATGGGAGCCCTGACATCTCCACACTTACTGCCTACCTCTACTCCCAGCTGATACCTGACATCAGGTAGAAATGACTGGAAAAATCAGACAAGGCTCCTAGGATGGCAGCAGCAGCATAGCAGGAGAAAATACACTATCCTCCAGCCCATAGCAAAGCAAGGGGGGTTGGTAGGATTAAACCTCTAGTGAAAACTGAAAGCCTTCCCATCTGCAGCCTTCAGTTTAATCTCAGTATTTTAAATCAAACTTTTACTCAGTGGTTTTGAGCCTAGCCTTTTGATAGGAAAGCAAGGGAATAAAAATATCACTGCAGGTTGTGTTTGCAAAATCAAACACTTTGTCCCCCACTCTCTTAAATGAAACAGATCCCTCCCACAAGAAAACTGGCAAATCTCAGAGCTGATCTCAACTCTGTGAGAAGTGTCAGACCAAAATAAAGACTCCCAAAGCAAGTGGTAGTGTGAAAAAGAGAGGGAGCAAGAAATCCCCCAACTTCCATATGAAGCTCTGCTTGCTTGGAGGGCAATAGTTGTCATCTTTCCCAGCAGACCCCGTTTCTTGCCCCTGCTGTGAAGATTATCACCTCTTCTTTCCCTTTGATCAACAAGGAAAATGGAGACAATTTACCGCTTTTGTATTTGGGGGTAGGGGAAAGGTTGAATCAAAGGGGAGAGGGAGAAATGAATGATGCCAACAGGAATGAGTCAGAAATTAAGCGTGATTGCTGGGAATTTGGGCTTTCCACATTAGCAATCAATTCCTCTGTTCTGCTGGGAGAACAAGTCAGTTTTGGAGCTATCTCAGATGCTGGTTAGTCAAGTTTTCCAGCAGCAGAGGAGAATTTTCCCAGTCTGCTCCCCATGACTATATGCAACTGTGTGGACAGTTTTCCATCCTGGAAAACTTGAAATCAGAGCAGAGAGCATGTGTACAGAGGGAGGATTGGGGGAAGGTGGATGGGAGAATCAGCTGCTACCTTATTTTGTAGGCGGCATTGGCACCTAGGAAGACAATGCTTCCTTCTGACAACAGAGCTAGAAGGAAAACACGTGTTTACAAAATGCTACACAAAACCAAAACAAATATTGTGGATTTGATATGAAGTGCGTCCTAAGGCTTAAGTATGTTTTAGATGGGAACAAATTGTCAAACTTAATTATTTCTATTGGGCAACTGTCAAAAAACCCCAAACCCAACCCTCCGTGAACTTTCAAAGAATAATTCAGCTGAGTATTTCAGTGGATGAGGGAAAACTTGATTTGCTGCACAAAGAGATCTTCTCTGCCATACTACTGGCACAGGCTTGCACTTTGTGTAGGTGCTTCTATTTATTTTTTGCTTTATGCATCTTCTGTCATGTAGCATATTGCTAGACAGCCCCCTTCTCTCTCTCAGCCCTGCACAAAAACATTTAATTGAAACTGAATGTAGAAACATCTGATGTTCAGTGGTGTTTAAATTTTGGATTCAGCTCGTCTGCTGAGCTCTGCGTTACACCAGTGGAAAAATGCTGGCTGTGTTTCATCACATCTGACTGTTGACTAAGTTAGATGCATTTTAGCTGTTGCCAGATGTACAAGATACAGTAAAATGAGCATTTCCTGTAGCAAATTAAGACTTTTTGGCTTTGTGACGATGTTGGCAGAAGCTGCCTGTTTGCACTGGGGATTTGGCCAGATTGTGCTGGTCAATACAGACAATAAACTGAGTTAGCAGAGTAGATCTCCTGATCCAGCCTGAATTCATCTTATTCTTCTAATTAGTTAAGTTTGGGGGTTGCAGCCTTCTATTGTCATTGCTGACTGTGATATCGGTTCTAGATACAACCACTGTTAAGCAAAACCAAATGCCTTGTGGGGTTTCTCAGCCAGACTGAACCAGTGAACATAAGCCATTCTGGAAATGAGGGATCTTGGATGAAATGACTGGACCAGTGTGTTTCCTGAGCCAAACCCCAAGCTGTCATGAACTGAGACACTGTGGACTCAGGAACACAATGCATGACTCATCACATCATATGACTGAACACATCAAGGCCAGGTTGAGTAGGGCACCTGATCTAGTAGAAGATGTCCCTTCCCATATCATGGGGGTTGGAACCAGATGATCTTTGACGTCCTTTCCATCCCAAAACATTCTATGATTCAATGATTCTGTGATTCTGTGATTCTGTGACTTTGGCAAAGGGATGGCTCATCACCTCAAGGCTTGCTAGTTTGCCTGTGGGTACTGGCAAACAGGACATCCATGACTGTCTCCCGTCCTTCAACTCCTTAAGGCTGGAGTGCCTACTGGATTGTATTTTAGGGTCATATATAATTCTTCATAGTGCTCATTGATTCTCAGATTGGGAGCTGTGCACATATTTGGACTGTAGGGTATTGTCCTGCAGCTGCTACTGTTGTGCATTAGCAGACCTGGAGTCTCACAGGGAGTTGGGGTTTGCCTTTCTGAGACTGTGCAATTGCTTACGGAAGAGATGCTGCTTGTCCCAAGCAGCAGATGAGCAGCTATGGTGGATACAAGAAGTAAACCAGGAAAATTACCATGTTAACATGAGATCACTGATGGGAACAGTAAGCAAGGATCACATGGAGAGCAGAAGAGCTGGGTTAAGGCAATTCTGTCTCTTTAGCTGACTTGGAATTTACTGCTTGAAAAGCTTTTAAGTGCTGTTAGGGCAGGCAAACTGGAAAAAAAAAAAAAGCTGTTTGTGTATGAGCCCTGGTTATGGTTGAGTATCTGTATCAGAGAGGCCTTAGAAACCCGAGAGGAGCAATGACACTGTAAATACCTGACATTTGCTGAGCTTTAAAGGGGAAGGTTATCTACCTCTGGAAAAAACCCAAAACTACTCACAGAGCCACCCAGCTATGAGAGCTGGAGCAAGAGAGATTTTTTTTTTTTTGAGCTGGTGCAACATTTAGGATATTTAAAAATATTGCCAACCTGGAAATGCTTTAAAAAAATCCTACCCATTCTGTTGGATGCATTAAGTTGACCTTATTGGTGTCTGAGAGTAAGGCCAGAAAGTGTCGTACTCCTGGCCTGGCCTGAGTGAGAGGATGGGTCACAGCAAGGCCAGGCTAATCTCCCCTGCATTTAGATATGCAAGAGAGAAACATTCATGGTAATATCCATTAATGTGGTACAGTCAGTGTAGAAACACCATGTTCTTCAAGGGAACAGTTTAATCCATGGCATCTCTTTTGAGATGGAAGAGCCTTGGAGCTTGTGTGAGACCTGTGAGACCTCAGGCACTGGGAAACCCACCCAGGGCTGAAAGGTTTTGCTGCTAAGACAGCAAGTGCACATGTATTTGTATGTAAGAGAAAAGCAAGGATCCAACAAGCTGTGGTCCTCCCCCAGCCAGCATATCAGTTGCTGAAAGGCGAAGCTGGTGTAGATGTGAACTTCTGAGCTTCACAGCATGAGAGGAGAGATGGTCCTTCTCTGCCAGCACAAGCACTCTTGTGTAATGGGAAAATTCCCAGAAGGTGAAATTCGTAGATTCAAGGTCTACAGCTGTCTCTCCATGTCATCTCTGGTCTTGTTGCTGTTGAAGGAAGACTACCCTGCCTTGGAGCCACCTGGGCTGCTACAGGGAAGAAGTTACCTGCCTTGCACTGATCGTCTTGTCCTAACACAAAGGGTGTACAAAGTAGGTGCATGTGAGGTGTCAACAGCGACTGCAGGAAGCTGAAAGCTTGGAAAGCCTGGGGAGAAAATGCTGTGCTAAAAATGTAAGAGGTGTATGAGATATGCCTCATTTAAAACAGATTTATGGGTCCCTGAGGAGTGTAGTAAATGGGGCAAAAGGAAGGTCTAGGCCAAGCTGTACTGTTGCTTTATCTGTCTGCTTCAAAAATGAAAGCTGGTCTAAAAAAGGTAGTCCATTTGGGGATACCTCTAAAAAAAGTAAATAAATTTACAATTATCTACTATTACCAGATCCCTTGGCTATTCAAAGCAAAGCTCAAGATTTAGAATAGTAAACTAACCCTTCTATTTTTTGAAAAAAGAAAAAAAGAAGGTTGTATTGTGGAGGGCCGATGGAGGGAGGATATCTGTCTATCACATTTGGTGACCTGTATTTACACAATGGAAAAGACACTCAAAAATTCATCCAACTGGGGACTTCATAGATATCACACCCAAAAGCCCCAAATCCTTAGGGCCAGTCTAGATCCCATTTACCCCTGTAAATAATCCCATGCAAATCAATTTACTTTCATGGGTAGACTAAACAGGATTTGTCTGTAATTAGCATGAAGTGGAACGGATTGCAGGCATGCTTATCTTCTAATATGGATGTGCAGCCAGCAGAGGTTGGACACTGGGCCGCTTCATCCGCAGAGCAGGGACAGCAGGACTGGTGCCTACTGGGAAGCTTTGGCTGAATGGAGGACCTTGGCCTTGTCATGATTCTCTAGTAAATGCTGTGAAAACAAGCAAACTTCAAAGTAAGTTTGCCAGATCAAAACAGTGCAAGATAAAACCTCATGTGGGATTAAAGTCCTTCTGTTTTATTTTTCCCTGTCACAGCACTGAATTCAGAGATTAATGCCGCCTCGGTTGTTCTTAGTTATGTTGCATTTTTTCAGATTAAAGCCAGTGGTACTTCTGACTCAAATTATAAAGCACATTTCATTTTAATTTTTTAGTTCTAATACATTATTATTTAATATTTGATCTCCCAGTTGTCTTCAAGTAGCTTCTTTCTAATACTTGAATCCCCCAAGTAGTAACAGTTTATTTATTGGATTATTCTTAATTTGTGTTTCCTGTGCTGTCAAGATGAGGACAACTTTATTGCATGGTTTGTGACAACAGACCCTCTGTTAGTTTTCAGATGGGGGTATTCTTCTGCCTGTCGGTTGGTAAGCAATGATGGCCCCACACAGGTATCATCACACTGAGTGGGTTATTTTTAACATGCTGGTGTACATTCTGACATGCTGGATGATGCCTCCGGATGTGTTTGGATGGATCTCTGTACCTGCGTTGAAACCTGTTTGTGTCCTTAGGATCTCACAAGACACCTGGGCACCTTGCTGCCATAGCTCATGTGTGAACGCAGCCTTCGTCCCTAAGTTGGCTTCCTAATGTTGTGTGTTACATCTGAAATATATTTGGTTACGCTCCCTCAATGTGAACATTTAATTTTCCTTTGTAGGTTAGATTGGTTCTTCTGGTTCATTAAGTACCTCTTAGTTCCATGCTTGCTTTGGCAGGGATGATAGCTCCCATGTACAGGGAGGGATTTCCCTCTCCTCTGATGCAGGTTGAAGGTGTGTTATGGCCCTTTACACTGAAGGTAATAAAATGCTTTATTAATCTTTATTTTTTTATTTATAATGATTTAATCATGCCTCTTATGTGCTGGATACCAAAACCTACACTAATATGTCCAGTATTTGCAAAAACTAAATCCTGTGTCTCTCAAGATACCATGTTTTCATCCACATGACTCCAACCTGACTAAGCCAAGTTAAAATAGAAAAATAGGAGTGAGGTCAGTAGAACAGCATTAAATTTACTCAGGCAAAACTAACAGGAAAAGTTGGCCTTTACAAAGGTTAGTTTTTACTAGCAAATGCATGGGGAGTAGATGCATAATGATATCGCATTTTTATGGAGTTTTCTCTTTCAGTGTTTGGTGAAAACTACAGGTTTAGTATTTAACCTAGGACATAGAAAGTGTTGGACTTTCCCTTACCCTAAAGGAAATCAGAAGCAAAATAATATTGAATTCAGCAGGAGTTAAATTTGTTTGGGGATGAGTGAACCTGCTTTTTCATTTCTGATTTGTGAGCTGCTAGCTCTAAAGCTTGGGGATTAAATAAGCAAAAGTGGAGTGCCAGTATTATGAGATTTATTTACACAGTATATGCAGTGAGCTGTTAATTGAGTTGGTTGACAAAAATAAAATTGGATATGTTTGATATATTGGTATAAATAAATAAAATGAAATCTGTTTGATAAGTTGAGCACTGATATTTACATTTACTCTGTGTGTGTGTAAACTGGGGTCTGGCAGTCTGCAACCTGTGCAGGGTTCCCTTCAGGGCAGGGGTCCACCTCATTCTCACTGATGAAAAAGCTATTGATAACCTCTGATATAGATCGAAAAAAATCTAATTGATTTGATGTGATAACAAGTGTTTTGGGGAAGGTCTGTCACCAAGGCAGGAACTGACCCAGCACTTAATATCTGGGTTTGACCTTGGGATTGGTTGTTGGTTTTTCAGTTTTGGTAATAATGAACACTTAATATTCGCAGCTAAACCTGCAAACAACAGAAGGGAAATTACAGACAGGTTTCAAATCCGTGGGCAGAAATGAGCAAATCAGAAATTTTTCATGGCTTGTACTGGATAACATAAATATTTTATTTAGCTTTAAGGAATAACCTTTGAAGTGAAAAGTGACAGCTAGCTGAAAAATGGCCTGGCATATGGAACTGAAAGGCTTCTACTTGCAGTAGATTTTTAGGTATTTTTTACATTTTTTTTTTTAAAGTTGGGTCACTTCATACTTTCCAAATGCAAACCCTCCTGGTTATATTTGGAGGCTCCCCAATACCAGTTTAGCCGTATCGTTTTGTGAGCAACGCCTGCCAACAGTGACGCCTCCGGCTCTTTTTCATGGCTGGGAAGTTCCCAAGCAACAGGGCGGGCGTTCCATCGACAGCGCTCTTCCCTCCCCGAACCCCAAAGCACCCAGGAGAAGCTTCTCCATCCTGGGGCCGGCCGCCGCCTCCTGCTCTGATTATTCCCTGGGCCCTCAGCCTGACAAAGGCCATTTGAAGAGGAGGCTGGTGCTACAATGGAGCGTCTGACATGAATGCGGGGCCGGGGCCCCCAGGCGTGGGGAAGGCGGGGAAGGCCAGACGGACCCTCGCTGTGGTCGGGCGATGCCCCCGGCACCCCTCGGCCCTGCGCACTGCGCCCAGCCCCGGGGAGCCTGAACTGAGGGGTGTCTCGGATGTCCTTTGCCTGCTCTTGTTTTTTAACAGCTTCTTGTTGACAGAGATCTGTTACAGAGCCACAGGCGCCCACCGTTTCCCGGGTGGAGATCCTGGCCCTGCCAAGGGTGAGCAGCTGGATGCCAGGCTGGCCGTGCGCCCCAGGATGCACCTTGTGGACCCCTGCCCGGAGCGAGGGAGGAGCGGGGATGGCAGCGCATGTGTGTGTATGTGTGTGCGCGCGCGTGTGTACGCGCGTGTGTGTGCACGCGTGTGTGTGTGTACGCGTGTGTGTGTGTACGTGTGTGTGTGTACGTGTGTGTTTGTACGTGTGTGTGTGTGTGTGTACGTGTGTGTGTACACATGTGTGTGTGTGTGTGTGTGTGTGTGCGTGTGCGTGTGTGCGTGTGCGCACGCACCTCATGAAAGGGGAGAAGGGAAGCCCATGTTTCTCTACCAGCCATCAGATGGGAAGAGCAGCCTGTTCGTAAAGTTGGCCCGTCTGAGGATTGCTCTTAAAACACAGGTGGCTGTCACCTGTGGTCACCAGCTCTTGTGCAGAGCAGCCTCAGGCTATGCTGTCTGTACCCACAGAGAGAACCTGCCCATGGCCCTGCCCGCCTCCCTGGTACATCCCAGCCACAGGAGTGCAGGGCCCACCAGCCAAATCAGCAGCCATGCTGACTACCTCCCTTCTCTAAGCGATGGGCAATGCACGCTTTTATTCCAATTATTAACTACCTTCACTGCCACAGAAACTTCAGGGCTGTTGCACTCATCATCAGCTGACTGAGAGGCCTGCTGTAGCATTTGATCTGCCGATCAAGAAATGGTGCTTGTCCTGGTGCATGTTTTGGCATATCTGTCATGTCCAGAATAATTTTATAATTGTTACTGCAGGGTCTAAAACTACTTCTTTTGTTAATTGTACTAAGACAGCTGTAAACTTCATTAAGACAGCTGTGAAAGTGTAGCTAAGGCTAGCACTGCTTGGGCTCATAAAAGGATTGGATTTATTTACCAATGTATCTGTTTCTGTTCACAATATTGCTAAATTTGTCATGTTTTGCCCAATTCTGAAACCAAAGAGCAAAGGAGAAAATTTTCACTTCCAGTGTTTCCTCTTGCCATGTTTTGTGTACCAGATTGATAAGAACACCATGGTTTGCAGTTGCAGCTGGAAACCAAAAGTCAGTTTGCACAGGAGCCGAGGTGACAGGTCAGAGGGGAGGGGGCTTGGGAGCCAGTGCCCTGGATCCGTGAGCGTCCATTGACAGGGGACCACATATTGCTGCACAAGCAGGACTTGGTGTGTGGTGATTCAATCCATAACAAATTTTCCCATACAGGTTTACAAACCATTGGAACAGGGCTTAAAGCTGGAATTTCAAAGCAGCCCCGGCACTGTATGAACAGGGGCTCTGTTATAATAAGAAACTAGCAGACAACTGCTCCTTCTGCTGTTGTGCAGCTCTCTGCATGGGGCTGCCCTCACAGCAGGACCATGTGTCTGTGCAGGCTATAATGAGACAGAGCTCTGGCTGGTTTTGTTTATGAGTGAAGGGCAGGGCTTTAAAAAAAGTCCACTTGCTAGCACTGAGTAAAGCTATGTTGTTTGACCAGAGAGGAAGATTAAGGTATAAATTCACCCTGCTTTTTTTTTCTTTTGTTTTAATTAAAAAGAGGAAGGTCTGGCCTTTCTGTGCCAAGACAGCCTTTCAAATTAATTTAAAAGGCATTAGTGAGTTCTGCTAAGGTCTACAAGTAGGTGACTCTTCTGTCACCACTGATGCTCATTCCTTTTGCAAGAAGCAAGAAAGCTAAACTGATAAAACTCTGCCATCTGATATAGCTTTGAAACTTAGAGTTGAACAGGCAATCAAAAAAAAAGTCTTGTTAAAACAAGATCAGCGGTGATTTGGAGTGTGTGTAGGAGCTGTGTGAAGGGTCAGAGGAATAGGACTGCAGCAGCTCGGGCTGGGTTTCCGCAGTGGTCACCCTGAAGTTGCTTTAAAGAAGTGGAAGACTAGTAATGCAATTCCGGCCATGATTTACATCTCATTTTTAAACAGCAAATCTAGCTGAAATGAATAAAGCAATTTCTATGCCATGGGAGTAGCTCCCAGATCTCTCTTTCTTCCCAGCAGCTGGATAAAGAGTCATTTTACAAAGACCTTTTCCCTAATAAATAGCAAAGCAATCTCATAAAGAAAGTAATGTGCTTTTTAGGCTCAATAACCATATTGAATTAAATGTTATGCACAGTGTAATTACATTTGCCTGTCAGTTGTATTAATGTGAATTTCCTTGATTAATTTTTCAAGTTAGTTGATATTAAGTAGGTAGGAAGTTTAACATCCCCCTAGACCTCCTCTGTCAGCCTGGCTCAGCTAGCAGAGGGAGGGCGAAGCTCAGCACAATCAGTGTTACTTCATTAACTTGAACACTTTAATAAGCACCTGGAATCTTTATCTTCCCAGTCATTTGCAGTTGTCTCATACTGTACAGTACAGTGTGAATCCCTGGAGCTGGGAGGAGCAGTCCTCTCAGGTTTGAGGCACAGCACTTAGAAGCAGCAGAGTTCCCCATATGTGTTGTAGAGTTTCTACAAGGCAATGCTGGCAGGGTGGGGTGTAAAATGGTGAGTGAGGCACAGCTTTGACCATGCTGCCTGTGCCATGTTCAGAGTGGCACAGCGAGTGTGCAAGTTCACTCATTTCCTTGAAGTTGTGCGGAGTATGTGATTGCCAAGGATACAGAGCAGCAGTTTGAGAGCAGATGTAACAGAAGACTTGTTGAGACAAGGTCGTGCACTGCTCACATACATTTCCTAGGTTAAAGCTGATTTCTCCCAGTTATCATCCTGAATGTCAGCTACTGCCTTTACGAAAAGCTTTCGGTTACTGTGCTGCACAGGCTCCATTTACCTTTTGAGGAATTGTATTTGGTTCTCAGCCACATGGAGATATTCATTCCTCAGTCATACCTGGCTAGCTGGTTACTGTATCCAGTGATCTCTCAATATGCGGCAGAGACTGTCTCGAAACCAGTGGATGTTGATGTGTAAGTCTGACCTTCTCTGAATTAATAAAATACTTGAAGCTATTTTAGAGAGGAAGTTGGAGTCATTTGCACAGTGGGGGTCTGTGCATTACAGCTGTGGTTCTTTCTGCTTGGTGTCTGCAAACTTTATATTAAGCCTCAGTTACTGATTCATCTCTCAAACATCTGTGTTAACTCATGGGGCTTGGGGAGTCCTGCTGTAAGTGTGAAGTAGGAATGAACTGAAACAAGCTCACTTAAATGGGTACCCTTCTTGTGTAAATCGGTCTGGATTATAGTGATCCAAATAAACAATCATTTGGATGAGTACATCTTGCAGTACTCTTTCTATTACGCAGCTCTTGGGAGATGAAAAAAGTCTGTTTAGTGTCTGCTCAGAGGGAAGAAATGGGAGCAGGGCTGTATAAAAATTTTTCAAGATTGGGAGTCTGTTTCATGTTACGGTGGCTTGCCAGATTTGATACAAAATTTCTTAATACTGGTGCCCTACACAGCTGATTAGCAGTTATCAACTGTAAAGCTATGGGGTGCGCTGTATTTTATTTCCAATGCAGATAGCTTTTGCTCCTTAATCCTGTTCTTAAAATATTTTAAAACAGTTTGGCAAAACACACAAAACCAAATACACATGATCAAGTACGAAGAGATTTGGGAACAACTGGAAGCACTGTATAGGAAGGTTCCAACACAGACAAGGTTATTGCTTCAGGAGGACCTTTATTTACTCTTCCTGTCTTGTTCCGCTTCTGATTTTAGCATCCTATGCAGCATATACAGTATCAAACCATACGCTGCAGGCAAAGTCCAAAGTACCCGGGCTGCAAGGCAATATGGACAGGAATGCATTCTCTGTGCTTTGCTTTTTTTACCCTTTTTTTTTTTCCTCTTCCAAGTAGTCAGCACATTTATCAATTTTTAGTTTATTCTTATTTAAAAGAAAAAGAAAAAAATCCCCCAACTAACAGTAACTGGAAGATATAAGATCTTCCCTCTGCTTTTAGGACCAGTGAGGAATATACCCTGTTTCAGCTGCATTTCAGCTTCTTCCTAGCTGGACTGAGTCCTTGCCATGCTATAAAGGAGCTGTTTGGTTTGTTGGGAGTAAGTGTTTCTTTTTTCCTGTGACTGGTGGCTCACCAAGTAAGAGAAAGTGAGATCCTGGCTCACTTAAATAATATCATGAAAGTTGCTGGTGAGTTAATGGAGCCATGTTTGTATCTGGAGTTAAAGACTGCAGAGAATGAAATGGGTAGGGAAACCCGAATCATTGCACTTAGTTGTTGTAAGCTGCAGGGTACAAGAAATAAAAATGACCAGTCTCCAGCTTTCTTATGTGGTTGACAGCCTGTAGGAAATGAGGCAGTACACCTCATCTTTCTACAGAATTCTTTTCTGCTTTAGAATGGGAGTGTTCATAAATGTTGCATGAGTCCTGTGAGGACAAATTAGTGCATTATTTTCTGAACATTGACCAAACTTGAATTTTCTTGGTTCAGTCATGTTGGTACCTAACAATGTGAGCAAAAATTTTAGAAACCACAGTGTGGAATGTCATGCTAAGAGCATGCGCTAAGCCAAGGGATACATAGAAAGACTGGAATAATCAAGGGAGCAGTTACACATTTAAAGTTATAGCAGATTTATTTTCACATTTCTAAATACCCTGCATCTCTTCTGTTCTTTGGATCAGATTGTGTCTTTTTGCTATAGGGCCGAAAAGAAATTGGCCCTGTTCCATTTTGAAGGGGAAGAAACAGTTTTGTGGGGAAATCCACTTTCTCCAGGGCTCTAATGACTTGGAAATATTTTGAAATACTTGTGTTTTAGATCATAATGAATTATGCTAATGATTCAAGTTAAAACTCCTTTTAACACTTTGAGGAGGTAGGCTTATTGGTGTGTGTTGCCAATAGTGCTAAGTCGTGTTTGGCAGCCTTCACAGGTATTTTCAGTGTGCCCAGAGTGCCTAAATGCTCCTCAGTGAATGGTAGAGAATAGGCTGGGATTGCTGCAAGCAACTAAAACCTCAGGCACTGTCTCAGCAGTCAGACAGGACCGGGGCAGGAACTGAAGCAGTGTGCTGTGAAAGACCTTGGTTTTCTGTAGGGGTTATCTGGATGGCACTTGATAACCTTCTCCACATCAGACCCAGACCATACCTCTTTTGTTCCCTTCATGTAAATAAAGGCTGTTAAAGCAGGCCCACTGCTCAGGAAAACCTGAGTTATTCAGGCAGTAATGTGCCTTAGGAAAAGAGCTGCAGCATTTTCTTGGGGAAAGTCTGATTCATCACTTGTCTGCATGCCTGGACAAGAAAAGGGTCATATTTCTGCTAGACACCAAAGTGAGGGGGGGAGGGTGTTTCTGACTTGATTTATCAACTAGGAGAGATGAATTAGAACCCTCAGGGGAGGGAAAACTTCACAGAAACTGAAATATTTTTACATTGCAGATGATTGTGGCCTCCAGACTTTTTCTTGTATGGCATTTATGCAAGCACACATTCCAAAACAAAATTAAACAAACAGTCCCTTGAAGACTCCTAATTAGCCACTTTGCTCAATACTCAATTAGAATAACCATGTAGGTAAAATATGACTGCAGTGCAGAGAATTTCATTTGAAGTAGCAGTCCGTAAGTAATGTTTAGGAGCAAGTAATAGAGTTCCATCAATGAATGCGTTTAGCTTGGATCAAATTTGACACTGCAAACGATTGGCAGTAGGGGAGGGTGAGATGCTATAAACGTGATGAAGTCTTCTAATTTAAAACAGAGGCCTAGAGTTCAGAAGATTTTGAAAGATTGTGCCTCTGCCAGAAACCTTGATGTGACCTCAGGCAAGTCACTTCACCTTTCTATGCCTTATCTGAATAAATATCTCTGTTTCCTATCTGTAAAATGAAGATAATGCCTTATGCATGTTCTGAAACTCAGGTGTTAATAAAGTACACAGAAATCATCAGATAGGAAGTCCTCCAGAAGAACAAATGCTAAGTTGTGTAAGTTTGTACAGCACTTAATAGCCAAGTGGATTTTTTTATTGGGCCCCTTGCAAATACATACTCTGTTGGGACTTATTTGGCTTATCCTCTTTGTGAGGAGGGTAGACTTGAACAAGACATTTGGATTCAAACTATCTGAATACTTAAAGGATAGAGAGGACCTGGTTTCTCTATCCAGACTTAAATCTAAAGTGGAATTTTGGATGTAGTTGTTAGCTGCACAGTGAGTAAAACTTCCCTTTGGAGCCTGACAGCAGAGCCCAGATAGGATGTGAGATTTTGTGGCTAGAACCTGTTTCTGTCAAAGCATGATAACAGAAAGAGCGTTAAACAAATTCCACTACTAAGAAGTTGCCATCTCTGCGTGTGCCTGTTAGTTTCATTTCTGCAAAAAGGCACAACTCTCACAACTAGTAAATCACATACTTTCTATTGATACCCTCTAAACTGTGCTAGTAGCTGGGGTTTTAGCTGGCAAATCTGGTTTTCATAGTCCAGAGAGAATTACCTAGAAGTTTGAACACTAGGCTCTTCTCTCCACCCCACGTCTCCAGCCCCTCTTATGGCCACATTCAAGTGTCTGCTCTATACTTGCTCACACTTTGCTAAATGTTAGTAAAACTGAAGACTGTACTGAAGGATGCCTCCTCAGAAAGACATTTGGTCAAGAGCTAATCGTGCTTCTGAAATATTATGCCTCTGGTGACGTAAAATGCAGAACATTCAAGGAAAGATTAGAGGAAAGCTTGAACAATTTTGGAAAAAGGCAACTTTTGATGTGCTTTTAATGATAGGTGTTAAAACCATGGCTTTAGCTTTGGTATTAAAGTATTAATACCACAGCATTAAAAGAGTGCTTTGCCTAACCTCCCCCCCCCCCAAAAAAAAAAAGTATGGATTTATTAAAACTTTGGAGTTTTTTTAAAATTTTTTTAAAACCCTGGGGAAATTTTAGATCTAGCTCAGGTGGTGACTTCAGTTAGTTAGGGACAACATCTTTTAGCTATATTCCCTGGCAATTGTAAATCACAGGACACTGAAAAGACCGAGATTTTCTCGAAAATAAATTTCAGTCCAGCTCGTGACTTGGATCGTGCATTTTTGTATGTGAACTGACCAACTGAAATCAAAGGCTACAGAAGTAGCTGCAGAACTGAAGCTGCAGAGATTGAAAGTGGGTGTGTGCAGTATGGCCACAACAGCACTGGCTCCACGAGAGAATGCTTTCAGATTTTTGTGTTGTTCACAGTGTAAGAACATTTGATCATAAAATCCTTTGCTTAAATTCAAAAGCAGTGTTATGGTTCTTAAACACTACTCCGGGAAGATTTTGCTTTTCCAGGGTTTGGGAAACTGAGTCACTTGTAGTTTCTTGGGATTCAGGCAACCAAAAATTGAAAAAAAGTGGTAATGAAGTATGTGGAAATATAGCCCTTGATCCATTTTTCATGGTAGACAGGAAAGGAGAGGTCACAATTAGTAACAGTTTGAAGTAAAACTATTTAAATATTTTGTACTTTTCCTAACTCTATAGGTAAAATTCAAATCAGGTGTTCTACCTGCAGGGACCTTCAAACAGGTAATTAAAAACAACCCAGCAGTTAAAAATCAATTTATTCTAAATTTTAATTTAAAACTGCACTTGCATAATTTTCCAAAAGGGTTGAAGCCTTTGTAAAACTTATTTTAATCATTTTTATTTTTGTTTTTCAAAAGAAGTCAGGTATCTTTACTTATCTTCCTGATTAAATCTCTCCATACTGGAGAGAATTATCATTTCCTTCCCAACCTTTCCTTGTCTTTTGAAAATACCAATAGGTAATTTTAGCAACTTAGATAAGGAATTCCATTATAACTGGGAAGCCAATTATCTGTCAAGATGTTATTGCAATATTATTAGAAAACTGGATACTTAAGCAGCAGGTAATTTTTTTTGTATTTCCTGCGTAACTATCATGCACTCTGTTTTGATTAGATCCTAATGATACCAAGAACATTTTAAACAAATACTCTCAGCCTATGCAAATCAAAAACACTTTACTTCTTCAGTTGCACTTGTGCAGCAATGGTAATTAATATGTCTTGTGATATTCAAACTATATCTGATTAAATCACAGTGCACCAAAGAGGGCTTTATAAATAATCTCTCCATGAACCCTGCTGAGAGATCTGGGAGAAAAAAGGAAATGTGTTAAAGAGCATCATTGTGCCTGAAAATGTCTACCCACAGCGGCATCGCACCTATAGATTCCCTTGCTCGTAACCCAGCTCCTGCCCTGGACCACCCATGGTGAATGGGACCAACTTTTTCATCATTTTGATGATGAGAGCAGGCTTTGCAGTGCTGGGCCCAGCAGACTGAGTAATTCCTGTCAAACAGTAACTCTTTAAGTTGCTTTATCCTGCAGTTTACCAGTACCTTGTCCCAGTAATAGACCTGTCCAAAGGAGCAGTTCCAACATCCAAGCATGTGCAGTCTAAGCTGTGTCTCCCCAGTATGACCCTCACTGGTTAGTATTAGTCTTGGACTCTTGTAGAAGTGTGTTTCAGAATAGTTTGCATAAAGGATATGCCAAGGAGTATCCGCTTTGAATAAGCTACCATGTTTGAGTTGTCCCTTGAGGACCATCACCAAGCTTACATGTAAGCAGCCTGCTGGTTTAAAGAACCTTGAATGCGCTAGTTAATTACTAGTATGGCCAATCCCTTACCTCAAGTGAAGTAATACTTGCAAGCCAGAAAGAAACGTTTGTTTCGGTTTCGAATTAAACATGTTTTAACTTCACTAGCACCCTCTCTGAAGGCTGAGATTAAGGACCCCATCATGGAAGGGATACATTTTTAAATGAGCACTGCCAACCCAGCAACAGCAGGGGAAAAAAAAGAGAACCCTTGCGTTATTTTGTATGAGATCTGTTTTTCTCCATTCCCTTTATGGGAATTTTTTGTAACTGTGAGTTTAAAGGAAAGAGATAGATGTTTTCCAGATGATTTATTTCACCTTTGTTAGGCAGCTTCATTCTTTCCCCTGTGTCATCAGCTTCCCCTTGTTGTTTGCAAGGCTCTTTCCTATAGCTACAGGAAGCAGGTTCATAAAAATAGGAAAATGTGGTATTAAAACAGAAAAAAAAAAAAGTAAGTAGGATAGCCAGTGGGCAGGGGGCAGTAATCAGATTTTAGGGCCTCCAGTTTCTGTATTTGTGTAAGAACCATCCTCTGTTGCTCTCCATATTTGTTCTCAACAGAATGGTAAGCAGGCACTAGCCTTGAACACTGTCATTTGCAAAACCTAATTTTCTCTGTGTGTTTGGGCATGTCAGCAGCCTTTGAAGATTTATTAATAACAGATTATACTCTTTTTAAGGGGTGTTTTCAAGCTCCTGGCTTAGATGAGGGAGTGGCCCATTTACCTCTGCAACCACCCATATCTAACTGTCTAAACCAAATCACTTTAAGCTCCTTTTATTACACAGCTGCCAAAAACTGGCACAAAATCCCTCCTCAGTGAAAGGCTGTTCAGAAGAGCATCCGTCATGGTCCTGGGGTTGGCTCAGTGGATCTGTGTCAGGCTGCACACAAGCTCTTGCGCACAACCTGGGAGGACCCACAGACCTGCTGGTGGGTGCTGAAGCTCAGCCTTGTGAAAAAACTTTCGGGTTGGAGATCTTGGGAGGCAATGCCCTGGTGCTTGGCATTGCTAGACTTGTCTTCCTGCCTGTCTAGAGCACTAGAAAAAACTCCTTGTGTTTGTGCATTTTTTTTCCCCTTGGAAAACTGGAAGACATTTAGTAAGGGCAAAGTGTTACGGTAAGTCAACATGAGTTGCACTAGAAGATCCAGTAGACAGGGAAAGGAAGAGATTTGATTTGACTCAATTTGGTAGATTCAGATTAGATGTAGTTTGGTAAGTTCTTGTTCAAGTTAACCATGTAGGATCAGTGCTTCTGAACAGTTCTCTTTCATGAAAAACAGAGGAAAAAGGAGAAACAGAGCAAGAACAAGAGGTGCTGAAATACTACAGAAGTACTGGTGAAATAGCCTCAATTTTGCTGTTCCCAGATTGTACCTTCTCAGTGCTGATGCCTGTGTTAATGTTTGCCACAGAGTATACAAATCTTGGATCTCTCTGTGGGTTTTCTGTGGGAAAATATTCGGGACCTCAGACATTGACAATTTTTTTAATTATAGCCCGTGGCAATCCCAGCATTACGGAAGGAATTTCATGGGGAGGTTTGGCTGGAACTGGCATTTCTGTCCGTCAGTGTACTTAATTTACATTTTTTAAATACTTTGATTGTGGTTAAATAATCATGTGCAGGTGGTAGATTTTAAGTATGATCTTCATTACTTCTGGCAGGGAAGGAGAAAACTATCTTTATGAATAAATACTTCTTCTTTCCTGAACTTAAATGCTGAGATTCCATCTTTGTGGGAAAGAGAGTTTCTTTTCTCAGCCCATGGTTCAGATCTATAACTTGCCCTTGTCTTGGGACACACATACTAAATATACTTTTAATCTCACAATATGCCCAGGTGTTCATTTTCTTCTTTCTCTTTCAGCTCTGGAGCCGTAAGTAATTCTGGACTCATTCCATCCACCTGGTTGAGTGCTTTTTTCTGTTCTTGATTTCTGTTTTTTTCCTTCCCTTTCCCCATCTCTCTCGTGTTTCATTTCCTAAGCTTTTCTGCCAGAACAGCTTTTTATTTCAATCACCTCCGGGAATGGAGTGGACATAATGAATTGGGTATTTTGTACGGGCTCCATGAAGGAATCAGGTGTGGCAAGAAGTGATATGAGGCACTGCTGAAGCAGTGCCCTGTGCAGGACAGCTGGTTGGCAGCACCATCCAGCCCAGGGGTGGGAACCTCTGACTTTTTGCAGTTGCTTCTGGTCTGTGAAGCAAGCATGGGCCGGTCACACAACCTCCCTGCAATGTGGTTGGGGAATATTTTCAGGAACAGAAACGCAACTGCCGCAGAGATCTGTACTCTTCCATCCTTGCTAATCAAGATCGCTGATGAAACATTTATTTGTCAGGGTTGGATGTTTAGCTAAATATAGGAATACATTTTTGCAGTGTAAAGATGAACATCAAGGATCTTGGCACTGGTAATGTCAGTGAAATGCAGATGCAGTGAATGTCTCTTGTCAAACTATTATCCTCCCCATGATCTAACGAGGTGCTGGATGGGAGTGATTCATTTCTGTTTGTTTGTTTGTTTGTTCTGTCCTAGGTTGTTGCTACCTGTATTGCTGTTCCATCCTCACCCTCAGGCATGCAGTAGGATTCTGTAAGAATCCTAAGCAATGATATACATTTGCAAGAATCTAGTTGCTGGCACTGGGACAAGAAGAAGTCTTCCCCTGATCTCATTTGCTAGGCTGCTGTTGTAAACTTCCATGAAGTTAGTATCACAGCAGGTTTAGGAAGCCCGTGTTCGAGTGTTTCACTAACCTTAATATTGGGTTTTTTTCATTTGATACCCAACTGTAATGCATTTTGTTGCACTTGGAGATTTTTTGGTCCATCCACCATTGGACATAGTAATCTTCAACTTATTTTTTTTTATATTTTACATTTTTCTAGCTTAACTCCTTATGTTTTTGCTTCATAACCCTCTTTTATTTTTTACTCTCTATATTTAATTCTATTATCCTTCAGTAATTTGTTAAATTTCTTAAATCTCTTCTGACTTTTGTTCCCCTCTTCAGGATCTGTACTGTTTTAAATTTGCCTGCTGCTGTATCTGTCTTAATGCATTGTCTGAGCCTGGACACAGGAATGTGGCTGAGGTCTCACAAAGGCTGAATAAACAGAGCAATTATCTCCCATTTCTTATGTATGCCATTTCTCTTCCTAAAAATCAAGATTCTAGTGTTTTTTTGTAGCAGCATAACTTTGTTGACTCATGTTTGTGTTATGATTCGCCATGACCCTTAGATTCTCATTTCTTGTTTTGCATTTGTGCGTCAGTGTTTGCTTCCAAAGTATATTATTTAGTTTGTTAATTAGCTCTTCTGAGTGTGCAAAGTTCTTTGGATTCGAGAGTAGCTCATATTTTCCCGTGTGAAGGGTTTCTTCCCTCTTTATCCTTGCTCTTTCTTCTGTTGCTATGTGAAAGACAACACACAGAAAACAAAGAAACTGCCAGATATTCAGAAGAAATGGAGAACCTGAGAATATACAAAATAAACAGGATAAAAAAGAGGAAAATATTTTTCTTTCCTAGCTGTGGTAATTTTAACTGTATTCATGTGAATAGCAGTGGAAACATATCAAACATACTATTTTATAGAAATGAAGGGTAAATTAAGAGAGCACATTCCAAAAAAAAAAAAGTAAGAAATGAGCCATAACAAAATGGAAGGAACTATTAGATATATTGCTTAATATTTCTAGGGACAGTGTTATGATTTAGCCAGCTAGAAATGGCCGTAGCAGTTTTTGTAAATATGATAGATAGTGGAATAATTCATGGTTGACTTTAATTTTTCAATTCAAATATGTTTGCACATGAATTACCATTTGTCCTGGGTATATTAAAACATCATCTTACTGGATAAATAGATAGATCAATGCATTCAATGTTAATCATGTCTTCAAATTTATTTTAGCTGGGAGTCATGGAGCTGAAGTCTTCCAAACATATGCATTTCTCAGTAATTTGGGGGTTTAATTCAGACAGGAAACAGGGATTTAAAGTGGATTGCTAATACCATTTTATTGGAAAGGGAAAAAATGGGGTGGGATGAGCTGATTCCAGTAAAAATGTTTTGAAATACACCAAATGGATGGTGAGCCCTCAGTTTGCACTGTCTGATACCACAGTGTCAATGTTCTTGGCTTATATAAGCTCTTCAAATGTCCTGTACTGCAAATAAATACCTTTTACTGAGGAAGTTTTAGGAAAGAATAGCTCAGAATTTCATGCCAAAGTAAATGCTTCACTTTTATCCCAAATTTGTAATAAGAATGTTTGTGCTGCTTGTTGTTGCTGCCTCTCAAAATACGAATCTCATACGGCCATCAGGCAGGGTGGAGTGCTTGCCTTTCGGAAGCGTTTGTCTTGCTGAGGCCCCTTTGCAGAGCGGAGTGCACCCAGCACCTCCTCCTGCCAGGGCAGATCTTCAGTTTGGGCTGTTATTTGATTCCTGTGTCTTGTGTTACCTGTGTCTTGATTCCTTTCTCTCTACCTGCTGAGGCAGTGGGGTAAGCCCAAGGATCAGCAACATGTAAGAGGTTACACAGCAACTCACAACCTTTGGTGGGTGATGGAGCCCTTCACGGGCTTTGCTGGAGATGGTCTGTGGTGCCAAAGGTTTCCAAGTACAGCACGTGGGACTGGTGGCCTCGGGACAGAGGGGATGGGGCAGGAGCCAGCTGTTGGGTATCTAGTACCTTAGTTCCTGTATCTTCAACCAGCCTTTCCCTTTTCATGGTTGTGGTAGAGGGCTAGTAAACCAGTGTTTTGACCCTTTGCTACTATTGCCATTCACTCTTTTGTTACCCTTTGTCCTTTTCCTTTTGCACGAGGAAGCAATTTATGGGTACTCAGGGGTGCAACAGCAAGCACTGGGCAGAGAGGTCATCCAAAGTTTGGAGGTTGCTAATTAGATTTTTTCTTCATTAATTACTCAAAGCTAATTAGTGTCTGTCCTTGAAGAGATTCTGATGCAAACAGAAGAAGAGGGTAGTTAAGTAAGGAATTTTAAAGCACCCTTGTGTGCCTAACAGCACCAGCAGACATTAACCCCCGCTCCCCCTGTCCTTTTCAGTTTTTCGGACTTTCCCATGGTGGGTAAGATTTACCTGTTGCCAGACATTGCTGTTGCAATGCACTGAAGTCAAATGATTTGTCTAAATCACCATCCAAGCCAGACAGGATAGCAGTTCCTTGTGTTTACATATTGGAGGCAACTTAGCATCTGGAGGAAGGAGTCTGAGGCTCACTGGGGGCTCTCTTTGAACACTGCCCCCTCTCTCCCTGCCCTTTTGCCTCCTGGGCTGACCCAGCTGTAAAAGTGTCAGCCTGGCTGGAGATCCACAACCAGCCAGACATGATGCATAGTTCCTCAGGCTCTCTGTTGTGTGTCGGTGGCCACAGGGCTCAGGGAAGCTTTTGGTTGGATTGCTGGTGCAGAAGGGAGGCACTGCACTTCTGCTGCCAGCCCCCACACTTATTTTGGGAGGATGTGGACAGAAAATCAATTCATTTCCAGGCACTGCTGTTCCATAGAGCAAGGCTCCGGTGTTGTTTATCAGTGTAAAAGGAAATGAGGATTTATGGCATTACCTGTTAACTTTACTGGGGAAAAAAAGATTGCTGGAATTTAAAATTACCCTGTTGGGAATTTTTTTCTGTTTTTAATTATAAATTAGTATGCAAATAGTCCAAAGTCACTTTGGCTGCTGTTGTAAACTGCAACGCATGGGAAAAGCTCCCTATCATAGCTGATGTGATGAAAGCAGCCTGTAAAAAATGTTTGGTAACTGCAAAATGAGGAGGAGAAGGGGAAGAGGGCAAAGGATGGAGCTTGTTCACAACTCGGAGGTCTTACGACACAGATGTCCTCTGTGTCTGATTGCCCAGGCCCTTGGGGGCTGTGCTGCTCAGCACGATCAGCATCAGTTGTGTCACTGCTGCCGGTCTCACCTGGGGAGCTGTTGTGTGCAGGCAGAGTCCAGCCGTGCTTCACAAGTGAGGACACTGGCATCCGTCGTGGGGGGCAGTTAGAAATATTTCCATCCCCACACTGATTAACCTCCAGGTGCCCAATGAGAGACATGCCATCTGAAGCGGAAAATAACTCCATACTGCTCTGTGGAAGCAGGGGTGCAGTGTGATCTTATGTACTAAATATTTGGGCCAGAAACTCCCAGGAGTTCAGGGTCCCTGTGCATCCTTGCAGAGACCTCCATGTATGTTACCAATATCAGCTGTGAACTGGGCCTGACTTCACCAAAATCTCCAGAACTGATCTTGGTTTACCTTAGCGTAGCTGAGATCAGTTAGATGTCTGTCTGATCCCTTTGTTTAGCATACAGAAATAACAACCCTCCCTTCTCTTCCCGGATTAATTATTAATCACAAAAAACTTCCTTTTTCACACAGAGAACATTATATAATTACCATTACTTTTATATACTGCTCTCCTTTGTCTTGCTCTTGGCTTCTGGACTGTTGCTGTCACAGAGGTTGTCACATCAGGAAGGTGGCTGTCTACAGCTGTCAGCTGAGAGAGACCATTTTAATTACATTTTTTTTCATTTCACATTCAAGTCACAGTTTTACCCATGCTGAGACTGGCTTCTCAGCACGTGAACTTGGAGATGGCTTCTGCTGAGCCCACTGGGGAGTCCCGTCCCTTCTGTGGAGGTCCTTCTTTGTTTCCCTCCCCACTAGTGCTGCTAAGGAATGGATATTATCCTTTTGATATGCTTGATATTGAAAATTAGCTTTGATTCTTCAATACCCAATACTCCTGAAACTTCCTACTGTGCTCTTTACTGCCTGGCATTTGTGGTATTGGAATTGTATCTATCTATGTAAGTTTTTTTTGTTGTCAACAGCCAGTTTTTAATGAGTGGAAAGTTTGGGAATGTTAAGCACCAGACAGCCAGGAGTATTAGCCTTTCAAGTTCTTCTGTTGCTCTGACTGAATATGCATGACAGTGTCTTAGAACCTCCTTCAGGTTATGTGATTAATTGAATGGTGTAGTTTCATGTTAGACATTTACTGACTGGGAGGAGGATTGGACTGGGTCTCAAATGTTTGGTGTGCCATGCTTATCATGTATGGGAGCTGATAATTCAGATGCAGCAGAGGCCAGGCATCAGAAGGGAAGGTGTTGGTGGGAACCACAGGCTTGGCCATTTCTACATGGTGCCTGTCTCTGTGCTGCTGTGTCCTGTCTGCCTAAGCCGCACTGCTGACTTAGGACTCAGTGCCCCTGGGAATGGAGTTTCCCCACTTCTCTTATTTTGGCCTGGAGGTTTGGGCTTGCATATTGATCTGGGGGTGAAAGGGCAGGTGCTAATCTCTGAGCCCCATGTCTGGAATGGTGTTCCCTTGGAAGTCAGTAATGTTTGCTCTACATTTGCATCTGTGCAACTGAGATATAGATCCTGTACAAGGTGACAGGAGCTTTTTTTGCCCTTTTCTTTGTTGTTGTTTGTTTGGTTTGTTTTGTTTTTTGGTTTTTGGGTTTTTTTTACTGAAGTGCTGCTACTTAGAGAACATGTTAAGTTTCACTGATACCTAAATCAATGCAGATATTTCTCTGAACAGAAATTTCCACTATGGGCTGAAGTTAACACAGTTTTTAAAGTCAGATATCTCTGAATCATTCTGAGTTTTTCTGTTTACAAGGGATTCTTGTAAAATCATAAAAAAACCCCAGCCACCTCTCCAGGAGGCTTTAATACAGTCGCTTTCTAATATGCTACCAAGCTTCCTCAGCCCTCCTCTTACCCCTGTGCTTCCCAGATCTTAAAACAAGCTCAAGAGCTCCTGGTATCTATTGAAATAATTACTGGTATGATTTTATAGTAAGGGCTTTTCTTTACATGTGTCCTTTGCCTCTCTGTCCTGATGAACTCTGAGAACTCAGTTCTGCCATGCTGGATGGTGAGTGTGATGGAGAGGCTGCTCTGGCCAGGTTGGCCTGGCTGCTTTCTGGCCCTGCATTTAGTAAAGCTCTTGCTAATAGCTGGTTAAATGGATAATGGCAGTTTAAACCCAATGGCCTTATCTTACTAAGACCAGTTTGCAATTATAACGAAACACGTTTCAGTGTAAATGTTTAAGTGAGTTAAACCGCTCAGATGCTTTTGGCCTTGGGTGGGAATCCTCACGGGGTCAGTGCAGAAATGGCCAGCGTGTCGCTGTCACTTGCCCTCCTCCCAGAACATCCCCCTGTGGGTAGGGCAGCCACTTGACCTGGAGGAGAAGCCAAAAGCTTGGAAGATTATGTGCCCTGATCAAGTGAGATACACAGTGAGATACAAAGACCCTGCCAGGAAGGATGTCCAGCTTGCTTCGCTTCGTTGCCAGTTTGGACATTTTCTGTACCAAAGCAGCACTGCTGTAGTTTCATCCTGAGGAAGGAGTTACAGCAGTGGGGTAGGACAGCCTGCTGGGTGTCCTGAGAGCAGACGGGGAGCCTCACAGCACCACTTGCTGTTCTAAACAGCAGGGACCACACAGCTGCAGACTCTGCATCCCCCTCCACCATCAGCATCACTTGGCTGCCCAGGATGGTTCACAGCTTGGGCAAAAGGAGCTGATTAATCCCTTTGGCTGCCTAAGTCTAGACAGGAACAGAAACATTTTAGGCATGTTCTATTTTGTTTTGGTTTGGTTTTTTTTTTTGGTTTTTTTTTTTTGTGTTTTTTTTTTTTTGGTTTTTTTTTCACTGAGGACTGTAAGATGAGGCTGCATTCTTTGGTATAAAATTAGTGCTGGCTTGCAATGGCTAAGCAAAGCAGGATATGAATTCCTCCCTGCAGTTAGCTGTGAGAGCCTGGGAGTCACTTTATAAGGCTTTCAGTTTCATGCTCCTGCAGCCCCACGTACCTTTCAGAAACATGCACCTGACATAACTTTTCAGATTGTGGATTTTCGCTATTCGTTCTTTTTACAGAGCTTTTTGTGTGTTCCAGAGTTTTGTTCTGTTTAGTTTTTTTTTTAACTTTCTTTGGGTCTTTGTTTAATGATTGCATGCCAAACTATAGTAGAGAAGATTTTAAAACACTTCACATTCAACCTTCCCAAAAAGTAGACACTTCTGGGCTGGAACACCATAAACTAATAGGATAGAAGAAAGGACTCTTAGGCCAAAGACAAGGACTCTAAAATAAATGGCAGTGTTCACCATTCCAGTATGGAAGCACGTCATGCTATTAAACATTTGTTTAGCTGAGTCTTTTGGAGACATTGTCAAGCCTCAAAGTAGATGAGAAGATAAACTATTGGGAAGGTCATTACCAAAGTATCTAGAGAATCCAACATTTTTAGCTGCAAACTACTGGTTTCTATTTCTCAGGCTAAAGAGAAATCTCTGGGAGGTCCCCAGCAGTGGCTCTGGCTCTGCTGCAGGAGGACAAATGGCAGCTGTAGGCTTTAACCATTAGTTTGAATATGGGCTGCAATACTTGCATCAGACAGCAGCTCTCAAGTGCTGTTTCAGCAGATGCAATGAAGAGGAACAGAAGCCGAGCTGGAGGGAAGAAGGACCAGCAGTGTCAGCTCTAAGGCGCAAGTTTAGCTCCTGAATTTTTCTGGTTTCTTCCTGTCCCCACTTCTATCCCCTCACTGTGGGACTTGGGTGCATAAGTGCCTTTGTGCTTTTGAAACGACCCCTCTTAATCTTTTCCAGTGCCGATCTCCTTCCGTGCTAGAAGCGCCTTGCCTTCTTATTTGAAAAGCAAATAAGGACAAAATAATGGAGGGCCTTTTTTTAAATTATGAAAAGAAAGAAGCTGGGGCTAGTGTGTATGAAAGAAATCACAATGCAGCCTGCCTTGTGCTGTTTATACAACCTGGATTTAGATCTAAACACTACCCGAGAAGTGTCAGTGAGTATAAACGGGGAGGGCTAAAGCACAGCTGGTTTATATGGGTAGGTTAAAGCAGAGATCACTGAAGCGAGACTCGTAATCCTCGATGAATTGAATGACTAGCAGCTGCTTAAAGCATTATTCCTATTCATAATGCCTGTGCAAGTGCACTTGAAGTTGGTTACTCTTTTGGAGACACGAGGCAGAAAATGCATAAGCAACTTAGCCAGGGAGAAAATTAGGGAGCTTCTTCCTAGTCTGTTGGTCTGAGTTTAAATTTTATTGCTGCAAAACCAAGCAAGTTTAAATCTGTGTCAGACACCTGCCTCTCACATAAAGCCAGCGTTGGGGAACACATGGCAGCCCCGCTCAGTAGAGCTGTATTCTGAGAGGTAAGGTCAGATTCATAGGAGAAATGAACACCCAGTCTTCTGGAGACTGAATGCATGTTTTTGCTGAATCCTTCACAGTCTTAAGTGTTTTAATCCTCCCCAGGTAAGAAGAGCTGTGCTCTATAGGCACGGAGTCCCTGCTGGGTCAGCTTCAGACAAAGGTCACGCTGCTGCTTTGACTGTAGAGACTGCCACGAGTGGGGCCCCGGTTTGGTGTGCACTTGGCACGCCCCTTCCCATGGCAATCTGGGATGGGGAGTAGCACTAGGGGTGGGGTCCTTCCTGGCTGGGGAGGACGATACCGAGGGGGTTGTGCAGAGATGTTGTGGAGCAGGCGGAGCATCTCTGCCTGCCAGTGCTGTAGTGGCCTTCCTGCTGTTCTCCCTGGCGCTGCAGAAAGGTCGATGCTTTCTTCTAAAGTGTCTTCTTTTTAATTGTTGGGTTTTTAAGACTGTTAAGTGTAAAAAGGAGAAAAGCACATTCATTTGAACCCTGGGTTAAAAATAAAGGGGAATGAGATATTTAAGGACACATAAAAAGCACTGAAGAGTTTGAAATTGCACTAGTTCTGTCAGTGTGGAAATTCAGGGTTTTGTACATTTATGTAGATAATTTCTCACATGGATTTGTGCATGTCTTTCTTGTGCAGTGTTAATAGTGTCCATATTGAAGAGAACATCCTATAAATGTCTTTAATCAATCTGTTTCTTTCCTTGTAATAAAAAAAATCTTTGCATTAGCTTTCCATATGTCTGTGTTTCTAACAGAGATACTGAGCTGAATGCAATTTAGCCAAATTAAAAAATAAGCTTTGCTTAAGAATGAGGAACTGATGGAGGGCTCAACTCTTTTCTTGCTGGGGGTGATGTAAATCATGAGTAAGTTTATTGGAGTTGATTGCATTACAGTGGCACAAGGAAACTGTATAATGAGATGTGAGTCAGGCTCAGAAAGTCCCATGCAGAGATGCCAAATGGCAGCACGGGATCATCAGAAAATCCCACAGAGCAACTTGAAAGTTAATTATTAGGAACATTTTCTCTTCTGGAGCAAAGTCTGTTGTTTATTGAAGCAGGTTATGAACCTGCACAAATCCTGCTATGCTTATTTGGCCAAGATCACACCACACCGTGAAAAAAATGTGTTTTCTTTCCCCTATTTGTTAGTCTTATGCACTATCCTATTTTATGCCTATTTTATGTGTTTCCCTTGTGTTTTCCATCTGGCAACTTCCACTCTGTGTATCTTTTCAAATAAGGATGAGGGTGGAGAAGGAAGGTTTTTCCCTGGAGAAATGAGGGGCAACAGGAAAATCCCCCTGAGTCCTTTCTACTTGTGAGTAGATAAACAGTCTAGTGTATATGCACCTTCACTGAGCATCTTCAGAGTATGTAGTGTATTTGAGCTGCTGCACAGGGGAAAAGGCTCCCTTGGCTCACATCTTTACATCAGTTCCTACCAAGAGGACCAGAAGAGAGTGATACCGTCTTATCTGACTTCAGCAATAGCTTCAACCATCAGCCAGGGAGGATTTCCCGTTACAGGACGAAGGGATGTTTCAGTTGAACCTCACTGGTTCTATTTCTAATCATAAACTAATTAACACATGAAATTATACCCCAGAGAGATATTTTGGTATGTTCTTTATGAATTCACACTTCCTCATGAGTAAGAAATCATTGTGGTTAAAATTGATAGGAGGAAACTGTTACAATGCTCGTGTGGTGGAGGTTGTAGGTGTCCTTCAGGTTGTGTATGAGTAATGCTAGAAGAGTGGGAAAGACAAAGCAAAGATCATTAAGGGCCAGTGCTATCCCAAAAACAAACCAGAAGAATTTGGAGGAGAATCAGATGTGACTGCTGTATGCAAGAGCCTATTTCAGGGCTTCCTGCAGGAGACTGAGCATTCAGGGCTTGGTGGGTGCTGGAAGGATCACGGTCGCCAGAAAAAATACATGTTGCTCTGAGGCTCGAGGCTCTGGTTGCAAGAACATTTCCATGGAAATCTGTTGGAACCAAGAAACAAAAAGTTTCTGCAGGGGGACAGTGAACAAGTCCAGGATGTCTCACCAGCTGAGATGTCTGAATAGCCAAGAGGGTGAGGATGTAAACCCTGAAGGGAAGGGAGTACCATGGTGCTGAGACTCAGGCTCAAAGTACAGAGAAAAAATGATGGGGAAGGTAATGCTTGGTAGATAAACCCCCGGGAAGGGAAGAAACAGAGTTGCTCATGGGATACTGCTGGCATGAGCTGCTCTCACTGGTGTGTACTAAGAAGATGTCACTCTGCCCCATTTCTTCCTAGTTGAACGGTCAAAGAATGCGTGCCTTTTCCTCCCCACAGCTTCTCTGGGGAATGTGAAGTTTGGGAGTTTTTTTCTTGGCGTGATGACTGATATCCTTTGCTGTCCAGAAGGAACCTCCCTGGACTGTGTGAGCAGCTCTGCACTCCCAGCCAGATGCAACACTGCACGTGAGGTTCTGGCCCAAGGGAGAGCAGAGCGGGAAGCCAAGTTCTTGGGCAGGAGGGAGTGGGAAGCTGAGTCACCAGAGAAGCCTATCCCTGAGCTTCCCTCCTTTCTAATGTTAAAAAGTAGGGACAAGGCTCTTACAAGCACAACAATTGTACTCCTTGTGTCTGTACTGTTGAAATCAGACAAGAGAAGAGCTGTGAATTAATTATGTTTTAGGGGAAGATGGATAGAATGGTCTGTCGCAGGCAGTGGATGAGAGCAGCCCTGCTGGCACATGCAGCCTCCCTAGGCCAGCCCTGCCTGAGTAGCATGGAGGAGCTGGGGCTGGGACAGGAGCTGGGCTGTTGCATGCCTTGTCTGGTGCCAGGTTTACTGCTTGTGCTACAAGGTATTGTAGCCTTTCAGAAAAATCAGACTGGAGGGAAGAGGAACAGTTAAAAGTATCATTATTACCTAAAAAAAGTTTTATGAAAACTTTTCTTGAAAGAAAATAAAAAAAATCTTTGTATTGTGTGAATGTAGTTGCCAAGGAAAGCATTCACAGGGGTTGTAGCAACTAACCCCTGCATCGTGCTGGGTGCAGTGTCCTTGGAGCTGGCTCTGGGAGAGACAAGCATTTTTCAGAGGGGGTAAGAAGGTTGCTGTCTGACACACTGAATGTTTTTCAAGTAAAAAAAGTCATGCAATTCCCATGAACTTGTAAACTAGCTGTTCATAGTTTTGGCATTACCCTCTTTAGGAGCAATCTGAGCCATCTCTGGCTGTGGATACTGTAGTCATCACAGAGTGACTTCAGAAATGTGAGTCAGATCATGACACCGGCTTCCTGCTTGCTGAGTAATCAGTCTGACTTGTGGTATGTGCTGCTTTACCAGCACACCCTGGACCATTCTCATTGCTCCATGTGTTTTATCTTGGTCTTTTTTCTTTAGTTTTGTTTTCTTGTATTTGCTTATGAGTTGAGTGGTTGACTTCAGCAAAGCACAGCAAAAAGTGTTGCATTCCAGGGTGAATTATTTTGTTAATTTTTCTTTTATGGTTATTATTACTGGTGTTGGTGAGAGGCTGCAAGGGAGAGGATTGAAAAGCCTCTGCTTTGTGCTTTCGTGCTGGAATATCTGCTCACTCAAACTTTGCATGGGCAGGCAGTGCTGAGAACCCAGGAGGGGTACAGGGGGACCATGGTGGTCAGACTCACTGAATCAGGGAGGTTTAAGGAGATGCCGTTTGAATTGACTCCCTGCCAGCTGAACACAATACATCATGGATCTGGGCTGAGGCTGACGTTTTAATGGTTTGATTAGTTTAGGAAGAATACTTTTATTGTGTGTCTTCGATTATGTTAAGTACTGTGTGAAGTTGTTACATCGGGATGAGCTTAGATTGCCTTCCTGTATACAGTACAGTCTGCACTGTCTATCCAGGATCCTGCCAGTAAGCTGGTGGAATCCTCTTAAGTAAGGAGCTGTTAAATTAATAAAGCTGTTAATCACATGGGGGGGAAAAATAGAGATAGAGAGGAGGAGAAAATCTTATGTAGAAATGCCAAATCATAGCTCCAAGGTTTCCACTTGGGATGGTCTTGCAGGGCTGGGTAGAACAGCTCTTCTGTTACAGAGCTGCTTTTCATATGGTGATTTTGATACATCCTCATTTTCTTAGATATTCTTTGTGTCAGAATTTGAGCCTTGTCCTAATCAAAGGTAACACTTAGATCGCACTCTGCTTCTTAAATGTTAATCCCAATAGAACCCCTTTATACTCAATAAAACCCTATTATTATTATCCTCTGCACACAGACAAGAATTGCAGTCGGGGAAGTGAAGTGAATTGCTAAAGCCCTTCTGCAGAGTTGCCATCAGGACCAGTTCAGTATTGACAGCCTGCATTCAGACCATGGGACTGTGATTCCACTCTTAAGTACATGTTTAGGACTGTGCAAAAGGTATTTTAGGTGTATTTAGATGTGACGGAATTTACTTAGGTCTGACTGAAATCAATAGGATTGAGGTGGCTTGCCAGATACTCCAGTGCTTTCAAAATTTTGCTTTGCATCTATTACTCATCAGAGTTGCATGAAAGAAAAAGCATTGAAATGGAGCATGATAAATAATTTACATACAAAATAATTGAAAATTTACTTTTTCTGTGTGATTAGCTATATGCAACTGTTATCCGTGCAGATAGTGACCTGGGTTTGATTGGTCTTTATTTTCCAAACATGACTGTAACACAGTTTGTAACTGTGGTAGGCATGAATATATGTGTGCTTGATTGTTCATGTGTTGGAACAAACAGGGTCCTTGTCAGACAGTTTGATGTCAGAGCGGTTTTAATCTTTGTTGCTTTTTTTCAGGAAGGAAGTGATTGCTGTGCCTCAGCCTTTTAGCACAGGATGCCCTGCCTGAAGTGCATATTTTGTCTTAAATCATAGAATCAGAATGGTTTGGGTTGGAAGGAACCTTTAAAGGTCATCTAGTTCCAACCCCCCTACAATGAGCAGAGACAACTTCAACTAGATCAGGTTGCTCAGAGCCTTCTCCAGCCTGACCCTGAATGTTTCCATGAGCTTGTTCATGTAAAGAAGCAGGCACAATGGTTCCTTCTCTTAGGTTAGATGTCCAGCATGACATGCTGGTTGGTAAATGAAAGCAATTAAATAAAAAAAATATGCAGAAGAAAAACCCTGCACCTTTATGGAGTGTTGAGAGCGGCAGAGCAGAGCAGCAATGCTGAACCCGCGTGCAGGGGCCAGGTCCATACAGACATGTGAATGGTGTGTGTCACCAGGAAACCTACAGGCAGTCTTAAGCCATAATCTGCCAGTGTTTTTGCATTTCTCTTTGAAGTCAGGGGAGCTGTGTTCTCCTAACATGACCTTTGTATCCTCCTTTGGATCTTATTGTATGGACTGGAGGCCAGCATGTCATTAACAAAGCAGCAGAAAAGCAGAGCTGTCTAGGCTTTTTTGTTTTCTTAAGACCCTTTCTGTTACAAACAGGCATGCCAGCACTTTGCCTGAACAGGCAGAGAGGGAAAGGGAAGCAGCAGTGCTGGCATAGCACTGCTGCCCCCCGGCAGGGCCCGCACACAGTGTGTGCCCCAGGCTCAGCCATGTCCTCTTGGGATGTGCTGTGGCTCTGCTGGGCTGCCCCTGCCTGGTCTTGTGCCACCAAACTGCTCCTAACTGCTGAGGCTGCACATCCAGATGTGCTCATCTGGGCTAAAGGGCTTCAGCTTTTGTCTTGTGAACGTCTGGCAACAGCACCTAATACCAGCAGCTGATGTTTTTTGGCATGAAGGGCAGGGTATTTGGCCTCATCTCCACTGAATCCCTGCTCTTGGCCTTCTTTCAGAGAGAGGCACTCAGAGCAGATCCAGTTAACTGAGAAAATCTCTTTTTTAGATGATGATCTGTGTCAGAGGGATAAGGCTTTCGAGGAACGGCACTCCCAAGCCTAACTTTAGCACTTTGGCTTGAACTGCTGTGATGTGTATGAGATGCAGCAGGATTAGAAAGGTCAGACAACAGAAGCACTTTCCTGGCTAACATGGGGCTCGGCAGTGACCCAGAGCTGCTGCCAGCTGTTGGCTACTGGATGGCTCCAGGCCATTTTGGGCTGTCTTGCTCCATTGCCACCAGCAGGGCCGGCAAATCCAATGGCAACCTCTCAGCATTTCCCAGGCAGTCATGATGAAACACCCCATGTGCTCTTATAGATGAGAGCCCCATCAACACTGAGACCATAAAGCCACATGATGGAGGTGCTTGGTCTGATAGTGTGTCCCACCTTCCCTCGAGCACCGCTAACCGGTGCAGTCCCCCACTGCACAGGTTCTGGGATGAAGAACACTGCCCTAGGCTCCTTGGAATCTTCCTCCAGACCTTGCATTTCCCAGCAGGAGGGCACTAAGAGCACCTCATCACCACCTTATACTTGGCTTGCATCATATCCAATCCAAAAGTAATCCAAATGCATCCAGCACCAGACCAAGGGACCTGTGTTACCTCTTGCAACTGAAGTCAAAAAGCCTTGGAGGGCCCTTGGAGCACTCTGAGTCCAGAGGGATGCTTTTGTATCTCGGGAAGAGTAAGTGATGTTGACCTCAGACCCCAGGCAGAAGCAATATCTTTAGTGTCATGTTGTACTGGATTCTTAATCTCCTTTACATTGCAGTATCTCATTTGCACATATTTTCCTCTGTACGTAAAGATAGGGGCTTTATTCAAATATTAATCAGCCTGACTGATGGTGGAGATTTGTGCATCTGACAACTTGACATCAGTACTGTGCAAGCCTGGTTGTTTGCAGGCTATTACAGAGCACCTCCTTGGAACGAGTGTTGCCCAGGACAAGTTTGGGGTTTTTAGTTGTTAGCTTTCCAACTTTTATTTACTTCAAGAAACGAAGAAGGGACGTGATTCTTTGGTACATTAATACCCTTAATATGGTGCCGTCTCAAATATTGTTAAATGTTTATTGAGGTCTTAAAATCCAATTTGTATCAGATTGCCCAGAGCTGTTAGGATTGCCTTGGGGATAAGTGGGAGTGTTGTCTTGCTTTCTCTCCTTCCCTCCCTCCCTCTCTCTCTTATGTGGTATGTTATCTACAGAGGTAAATTTATGAGCAGCCAAAACAGTGCTTGATTGATCATGGGGCAGGACTGACGATAAATGGTGCTGCGCGCTGATGTTCGGGAGATGCAGGATGTGGAGCTGCTGTTCTGTTTCTGCTGGTGTACAGATGATCTGCCTTTGGTTACAGAGCATGGAAGGCAAAACTGGGGTTTGTTTCTTGTTTGATGACATCTACTCTTTTTCTCCCCCTCTCCCCCCTTATTTTTGTTTGTTTGTGGGGGGGGTTGTTGTTTTGTTTTTTTTTTTNTTTTTTTTTTTTTTTTTTTTGGTTAATCTGAAGCAGGGACTAAAGCTGCTTGCTCCTGCTGGTGGGGCTGGGCCAGGCTCCAGCAGGGCCAGTACAGGGCGGTGGGTCAGGGCAGGATCTGGCTCCCGCCCGGGCTGTGCAGATCTGCCTCTGGAGTCCTGCTGGTGTGGGACTGGCAAGGGGCCAGTGGGACAAGAGGGTGTGCAGCTCTCCTTTGCTTGTGAAGCATCCCTGTTTTAGCCGACAGCTCTGCAGCAGCCTACCATCTGGGAGGCACAGAAATGTTCTTAAAATGACCTTTTTTTTTTTCCTCTTTTCTCTCACAGCCTTTTCTCTGTGAAAGCTATTGCATTCTGACTGCTGTCAATTAAGCGTTTGTTAAACCATTCCAGACGTGTTCGTAGGATATCTGCTTCGAGTGTAATCTACACTGTGCTCCCTGGACCCCTCCTCTCTGTCACAGAAAAATAAGCTTAATAGAGTTAAATGCTAAAGTACAATTTCCACTGAACTATGAGAATTGACTGCATAAGCCTCCTATGTAAACAGAAAGCACCAATTTGTACAGCTCTGCAGTTAAATACTGCAGATTAATTTTTTACAAATGTCAGATGTCTATATTTAAATTTAATATACACGTTAAGCCTTTTCCCTGCTTCTTCAGCCTTTTGTTTGTAACAGGAATGGAGTCAGCTAGAATTACTTCTTTCCAAAAACAAAAGGGTCTAATTTCCGACCCCATACGAGGCATGGAAAAAGTTGCTTCCCTAAAGAGGATTTACCTGCTCACTCTCCCCGACCCCCATGGGCTGGTATATCCCAGGCTGCACAGAACCTTCTGCCCCACAGGCTGTGTTCAGCTGAGGCAGACTGCTGCCCCGTGCTGTCCTGACACTGCTGCCTGGGCCTTGCCAGCAGCGCCTCTTCCTTCCCCCTTGTTTTTGTAGTGTTTCAGCTCTTCATGTTATTTTGGGAGTGATGGGTGGAAGGAGGAGAACCTCTCCCCCATCTCTCTTCACAGTGTCTCCTCGCTTTCATAGGTGTTTTTAAAACACAATAAATATGTGTTCTGGCCCAGATTCTGTTTCTGAGCTCTAGGCACTGGGGGATTTCAACTGTTTGAAATGCTGGCATGTCTCTCAGGCGATGTGGGTTGGCTGCTGACACAGGTCTCCAGTTGTGTCTTGCTGGGGATCAGGCGTTCAAGAGGAGCAGTGGCCCGTTTGTCTCCTCAGCCTCTGCAGCATCTGTGCTCCTGCCCCGCATACAAGCACAGCCCCTCCATCACCTGGTTCCAGGTTTGCTTGTGTAGCACATTGCTTCCAGAATGAAATTACTCCTTCTCATGGGGAAAATAAGTCTCCTCAGCTTTATAGGCAAATTAGTCTCAAGGTGTTTGAGGGGGACTCACAGGGCAGTAACTTTGTGGATGACATTGCAGACAAATATGAACAGCAGTACATCAGGGTTTTTTTAATTTCTTTTATGTGCCACTCATTTATTTAATTAACTTATTCCCTTAATTAAAGCAACAGTAAGAAATAAAACATCATGCAGCATCATGCTTCCTTGATAATCTCAAGAATGTTTCTACCACTGTATCTTTTAACCTGTATTTATTTTTTAAAGAATATTGAACAGGATACATCTTTTGTTATTTTCTATTATCATGTTTGCTGTTACCTTTCTGCTCTTCTTTATATATTTGAATAATTCCCTTGAATCTACCTGATTGGAATGCACAAATATTCATGTGCATAACCATCTGCAGATCAGGTAATCAGTGGGAATTAATGCTGAAATTCACATTTGTGCAGTTCAGGAAGAAAGAGGCGAAATAGGAATAACCCTTTCAGAAAAGCCATGAAATGTAAAAATGGCCCTTGTTGCAGTATCTGAATAACAGAGCTGTACAAAAGAGGAATGACAGTGACATCGAACCTGTCAGTAAACACTTCACAGCTTTCCTTTGGCATCACAAACTTTTTGAGCTCCATTCTCCTAGTTGATGTGATTTGGCTGGACCCCATGATGTGTTTTACAGCCTCATAATTCTCTTCCCCAGCATATATTCTCTGTATACATTGGTGCTGCGTGACCCGGCTCCCTGGCCTGCTGAAGACAGATGCCCAACCAAACTCAAACCCATTGCCTGTGTCCTGTCTGTGTAGCACTTAGTCTTGGCAAGGATCCCCTCTTAAATTTTGTTGTTGGTTGTATTGCTGTAACTCAGGAGAGCTGAGCCTGCCCGTAGAGGCAGCAATGCTTTATTCTCATAAATTAACAATCTGAATAAAAGGTAGTGTCTCACCAACTCTCATTATTTATCTTATCTTTATGTTTGTCTTATAGAAAGATGTCATGGTTTAGCCCATCCCCCCAGTAAGTGCACTGGGCAGTGTGTGATGTGGAACAGCTGAGAAGCCTGGCTTGGCTTTCTCCTGCTGTGGCTTTAAAGCTTTGTGTCCTCTTCATTGAGTGCCATGCATAAGCCTTGGGCAGCGTGCAGGAGTGGGATGGAGGCGACAGCTGCATTGGTGGGTACTGAGGGCAGTCCTCAGCTAAACTCCCTGACTGAAGTGACTGAAGGTGTTTGTGGTTTTTGTTCCTCATGTAATGGAAGATCACCCAGGGAGGTGCTGGTGGTGGTTGTGTCTGAGCATACGCTACTTCTGCGAGGTACCAGTTACATCTTGGCTGCTCATCTCCAAGCACAAGTGTACAACTGAGCACGGCAACTTTGTGCACCATCGACTTTTAAGGCAGTAGGGTCACAAATGGGAGCATGCAATTTTTAGAAGGTCATGAGAGCTGGTTATTGTACTGTTGCTGAGTTATAACATCTTCATATAAGATGCTTGTGGCAGTGGAGATTCAATTTAGGGGTGACTGATTTACGAGATTGCACCAGTGATGTATGCAGCAATCTATGCACAGGCTGCTCAAAATGGATGCATGGGGAGTACTTCTCTGGGTATAAATGTACCATATATTATAAATACATAATGCTTATATAGACCGCTTTATGCCTTGCAGTAGTATGTGGAAGGAGCAGGGAATGGAGAGATACCTGCATCCACTCAAACATGGAGCATATTACTGGAGGTGCCAATATCTCAAGGATCAGAAGGGGCTTCTTAAATACATCCATTATACATAAATCTCGCATGTGTGTGCAAAGATATATATGTAAATGAGTACTGGGAGATTGAGTTTTGTATTCTATGTATGTAAATGCCTACTCATGCACTTAAAACTATAGTGTTAGCTGTAGGTTGCAAGTATAGCAAAACCATATGGCTTAAAAAATAACTTCAGCTCTGTGCTGTAGAATGGATGAGAAATGCAGTGTAACGTGCAGAGCTGCAGTCACTACTTTTACCTCTGGGATTTTGACACATCCATTAACAAGAGGACCTTGGTGGTGCCGTTGTTTTCAATCACTGTGAGTCTCATGGAAAATTCAGGGGAAAAAAATTCACAAATAACTGGTAATATTGTTTAAGCAATACTGCTGAAACTCATTCATTTGATTTTAGTTATATATGACCATATAAATAATATATAAGTGTATATGTGTACATAGTATTCTCATATGTATGATTAAATGTTCATATGGTACTTTCCATTCCAAAGTGTTAGGGTATGTAACTTAGCATAAAGCACCTTAAAATTTGGGGGGAAAATTAAGTTGTATGCAAACATGCTTTATTTCTTTTTGCTCATTAGTAAAATGACACAATTGCTTAGAAACAGGTTATCCACTCAACGGCACGTAGAAAGGCTGAAAAACCCAAGTGGAGTGTAATGCAGTATCCATCTTAACTGATGACTTGAAAACTGGGTAGGCATTATACCCAGAGCAAGGCTGGAGGTGACTGGGGTCAATAATTGGTTTTAGATGGAAAAGGACTTTATTGGCTGCAAGATTATCTGGGAACCTGAGTATACATAATGGTATATGCAAAAAGAAAACTCAATAATAGATACGCAAAAATAATAAAAGAGAATGAAATATGTAAGATAGAGATAAGTCTCAGCAGCAAAATCCAGATGTGGATTTCATAGCAGATACTTTTTTAATGAAAAATTTTGGGAAATATTTTCCCTTTTTCCTTCCAGCTGGCTCTTGCTTGGGCCCGTCTCTAATATAAGCCACATAAGAGAAATGCCAGTCATAATCTAATATTGCACTTGGTGAATATGAAGTATTAAGAAACAATGGTGAAATGAGAAAAAGAGTGTAGGAGAACTAGTCTCCAGACCTGAACTCTTTTTCATGGGTTTATCTGTCCTGGGTAAGAGGATATACAATATTTTTCAGTAATGTTTTCCACAGTTATTCATTTGCGGTGTTGTTTTTAGCCTGATTCTTGAGTCTCTGATTTTTTTCTTTCTTCTTATTTGCAATGTGAGTCTGATATCCACCATCACCGCCAATAACCTGAAAATAAATTACTTTCATAAACTGGGTGAGTTAAACCTCTTACTGTCCATAGCCTCCACTGCCATTAATGGCCTTTTTGTTCATGCCCCCAGACGCCAGTCTTAAAAAACCCTTGTGCCTAGACATGACTCAGAGGATAGATGTTCAAGCATGAATGACAAATTGGTTTATCGCAAATATACGAGAAAGAAATGAGGTGTGACGATGTCAAAGTTAGATAGGCTTCTGAAAAGCCAGCGTGACCTTGTGCAATGTGTGTGCCAGTCGCCAAATTTAACTGGGCACAGTCTTGTTAAAAAAGTGCTAATGCTCCTTTTCCAGGAGGAAAATGGGCCTTTTGGCTCCCTAGGCACCTGACCTCTTTCGGTGCAAATATTGAATAGCTTACACATCCGACCTGCTTCTACTTACAATCCTTCCAGCTGAGCCCAAGGAAATACTGCCAGGAGCAGGGGAGGGAGGAGACCAAAGCATGGACCAAGTTGGAGAGGGACCCACATCTTCTCTTCAGCTTCCACCAGATCTCCTGGAAGTGTAAAGTAAAAAGGTGTTTTGACCCAGAGTGTTTTACCTGCAGAGCCTTAAAGGCCATTCTCTTACCTTGCTGGAAACAGGATCCATGCTAAGGCCAAACAGGAAATGTGGAGGGGTAGGAGAGAGCTCATGGCTCTGCCTTTTACAGTTCCTTTTTGTCATCACAGCTTCAGCAGGTGTGTGCCATCCCTTGGCACACACCTTTATTTCCAGAGCCATGAGGGCTGTCTTGTGTGGGCTGACACCTGTAGCTTCAGGTGTTTCCCTGGCTGTTCACTGCCAGGGCAGCCAAATGTCCTCCCAGTCAGTTGTGCAGCAGTACTGGGCTGGCTAATCCCAACTGCATCCCCTTGGGCACCTCGGTGGTATAACCCACAGCCAGACCAGCAGCATCAAACTGCAGGGCTGTCCTGTTCAAGGTCTTTTCCCATTCCCCTGGTGCGCAACGTGGCCTCGCTTGGGCTTTTTCTAGAAACTCAATTGCCCTACATATTTCTGGAGGCACGTCACCTCTGCTCTGTCAGCTGGGGCCACGCAAGCTGTTGACAGCAGTGGAAAGATGACTTCATGCGTCTTGCAGCCTGTGCTCCTGTCTCTGCTTTCCAGACTGGGCAGCGTTTAGGGTTTTTCTTTCTGTCGGTTGTTTTTTTTGTTTGGTTGTCTGTTTTTTTTTTTTATCTTGAGAAGATATCCTGGCTTACACTGCCTATATGATTCACTGTAATCACCACGTCTTTTTCTGAAAGGCTGTAATCTAATTAGTCATTCCCCACCCTGCATGTAGTGTATTAATAAGAACAGGAACAGTTCATTTCAGAAAAGCCTTTCTAAACTGCGCATGTGGCACTCATGTACGGCAAAGTAGAAATCTTGCAGAGTACAGAGTTATAAATCTCAAAGAGCTTTACAAAGGAAATGGGTACCCCTGTTTCCATTTTATGGATGTGGAAGCTAGCCCATGGAGGAGGCAACCGACAGGTTTTTCACCACTCCAAAGGGAGCTGGAAGGGCAGGGCTGGAAAGGAGCCTAGCAGTCTGGATCTCCTGCCCTGTCCTGTGCCTACCGTGCCTGTGTGAAATGTGTGCTGTTCTCCGCTTATCTCTTATCTGACCCACTTCTTCACATTATTTCCCCCTTAATTCTTGTCTCTCAAGTGCTGTGGTGCTGTGGGATGGGGATTTTCGTTGCTACATGCATCGGAAAGATAAATGTTAAGTCCCAGTGTTTACATGAGCTGGCCCACCACAATTTTTTTGCTTTGGAGAGTCAGCTCTTTTCAAAAGTCCCTGTCATGATAGCTCAGAAGGGGTACAAACCAGCAAAATAGGAAGATATGTGGTTTGCAGCTCATGTACTGGCTAGAGGTGTTTGCTGCTTTAATCATTCACGACCACTCTGCTTTGCATACGAAATATCGTGTATCAAATTACCTCTGTGCATTTTTGTCCTCTTTTTCTATGCCTCCAAGGTCTGACAGTAACAACTACTCTGCTTTCATAAACCCGCTGGACAGCTTGGTCACATATCCTGGTTATTCGACTTGTTTAGGCTTGTGGTGATAATTGTTTTTTCTCTGAAGCGTATGATATAACCCATGAGGCCAGTGTGAGGTTGCCATGAGCCATGCAACGCAGCAGTCGCTGGCAAATGCTGATTACCTTTGTGCTCAGATGATTTGAGAGGATGTTGCATGAAGGTGTAAATAGATAATTTTCTTTTAGCTTCTGTTAGCAATGCAACCAAAGGGATTCCCCCTCATTTAGCATTATTCCAGTTCAATTTGCAGCAGCCTTGCCAGCCAAGAAATACCCTGGTGAGCTTCTGGTCAAGAGTGGCTTCCTAAGTACCACTAGAAAAGCAGCCAGCCCTCCTGGGTAAAATGAGTCCTCTTTCTTGTCCATGTTCATTGCTAGTAGCAGGCCTTAGCATTTACAGTCCTGGTCACAGTTCAAAGACATAAAAGTATAAAATAATTTGCCTGCTTTCTTTTACACTTACTTACAGTAAATCAAAGTTAATAGTTCTCTTTGAACTGAGGGGGGTCTTTCCACTTTGCCATTTCCTTCTCCTTTTTTCTTCGTGTTAAAGCAAGACTCCTGGGTCCTGCAGCAAAGAAGAGGGGTAGCAGCCTTGTTGCTAAAACTTAGGAGTTTTGAGAATGAGGTGTGTCTGAAGGAGACTTCTGTTTTCTTTCCAGGAACAGTTGCAGTTGTTCCTAAACAGATTATCTTCTTCAGCAGGATGGCCCCACTGAGCGTGAGGGATCATTTTCCTTTTTTATGGGGATTTAAGGTACTTCTTGAATTGCCGATGTAGCAGCGAACTGTTTTTTTTGATTAAATATGGAGAAAGATTGGAAACTGAAGAGTTTACATGCATGTTTAGGGAAGCACTGTGGGGTTTGTTTTCACAGATTAGAGACAACTCTTCTTTTGATCTTACCCTCCTTGTTTTGCTGCTGGATAGGTGGCCTTCACCTGGGAGGGGGCTGCTGGCTGAGCAGCATGGTGGCCATGGACGTCACAGACTCCCCTCTCCCAAAAGGTTTGCTGCCGTTGGAGCTGATCCTGCACTGTGGGATGGATCCAGGCTTCCCTCGATCCCTGTCTCTCTGTTCTAGGTGGGATGTATAGGGGCAGAGTGTTGGCAAAGGGGTGACCCAGGCTGGGCAGGTGTGAAGCTGGTCTTTAACTGCAAGTGCACATTTGGGTTATTGTGATCCTTCTGCCCAGTTTTACTCCGTGTCAAGGTCCAGCTGGAGAAAACTCAGTACTTCAACTAAATGCTGATCCTTGGTTCCAGTACTTCCCCATAAGGTAATTTAATTAAACAAGTCTGAGTTCCAGCTTAGCATAAATGCAGACTGACTCCCATAATTTTGGCTAAGTTTGTACCCTTCACCAAGAGCCAGCACATTGCCACGTTGAAAATTTTAGGCTTGCACAGGATGACTGTTGCTTTGAAATTGAGGTAAGTATCTTTTTACTGCCTCTTAAACAGATAAAAAAATCAGAAGGACCAAGGTTGCATTCGTACAGATTCATGCCTGAGTTGGAGCTGTGTCTGGGAAGGAAAGCCAAAGTGTTTTTGCAGGGATGGAAAAAAAAGGGTGCAACTGGAGAGCACCTCTTGGGCCAGGATCCATGGCTGCACCTCTGAATCACAGCCAAGGTGTGACTTGCACTGGAGGACATCTCCTCTCCTTCCCTCCCCTTGCTTAGCTTGGGGGCAGCCTGGTGGTGGTCAGAGCAAACCTGGTAGGGCAGTGCCTGTGGGTCATGACCGATTTAGAGGGTGAGTAAAAAAGTGCCTTATTTATTAACACAAATGCCCTAACAACGCTAATTCTTCATGCATTTGTTAGGAAAGAATTAACTTCAGGCACATTTTCATTTTCCTGCTCATCTTCCAGCCTTAAACGTGATCTTTCTCATTTTGGCCTGTCGATGCCGTTTCCTCCAAGCCGGCTGCTCGATGAGGGAAGGCGTCCCCCAGCAGTGACCGCCCCAGCAGCTGGCGGGTCAGGGGCTGGTGCAGCTGTGTGGGGTGGCCTCCCTAGGCTGGGAGTGGCTGTTGGGACCACTGTGACCTGCAAGTGCACCCAGGATTTGCCACCACCTTTGGCAAGGAAAGCACTCATGGTGTGGGAATTACCAGTCCCATTACTGCTCTGGTGCCAGGGAAATGAAGCTTTTGCATTACAAGATCACTGTAAATCACAGGGGGAAATGACAGCCTCGGTAGCATGGGCAAAGTTACTGTAATTTATGTATAAATAACTCCTTTGTGTCAAGATAATTCAGCTACCTTGAAATGCCTTCTCACAGTCTGTAGAGATACCTGTAATTTACGTACCATAGTTCACGGCATTTTCCTAATTACACATAGACATTTTAAAAGATTTTTTGGGTGTTCACGCTTCCAGGTCATCCCTTACCAGTAGCCCACTTCTGCAGGAGGTCCTGGAGAATATGGAGCAGGCTGGCTTCTTCCTCCTCTGTTTTCCCATCTGTGCTGGGGCAGTGGAGCCAGTGTGTCCTTTGTCACTGGGGCTTTGCTCAGCAAGTTCACACAGTATCCAAGGGCCACCGGCCACAGACTGCCCCAGGAGCAGAGACACCAGGAAAAGCACATGATGCCCCCTGCAATGATAGGCCGTGTTGTTGGCTTCCATCAGTTCTCAACAGCTTTCTTTGGGAAGGATTTTTGCTTATAGTTGAGCTTGGCTTTACAAACAGGGGACGTTTCACTGCTTCCCTTTGGTCATATTGTTTGCCTGCCGAGGAGTGGTACGGCTGTCAGGTTTAATTCTGCGCCTACGTGAACTTGTTTAGATTTGCCTGCCTCCTGGTGGCTAACGCCAAGTGTCTGAAGGCACTGCTTCCTGTTTTACTGTGTGAGAGGAGGTGTTTTTTAAGAAAGGGCTTAAAAGGGCTTGGCATTACTGGGCCTACAAATCGTTGGAGCATTTCATCAGCCTTAATTGTTTTCCAGCCTAACTGTGTTTTCAATTCATTATTGGCATATTTAATAGCATACATATTTTTTGTGTTAGCAGTGTAGTGCTGCACAACATTTTACTGTCCATAGTCTTTAGCTGGGTGAAACACTTAATTGAGACTTTGGGGTACAGCTTGAGCTTTTTGACTCCCCTGGACAGGAAATCTGCTTACCTGCTGCCCCACAGAGGTGGTCATGCAGTGCTAGTGTTTCTTCCAGCTACTTTGCAGGGAAATAAGAGTCTCAGGCTTTTTGGATAGACCAGGCATGAAGGAGGCTGGAAGGCAGTGGCAGCAGGGTCACAGGCTTCTGTCTGCATTTCTAGTTCTCTTTCCTGGTCATGCAGATTTTGTCCTGGCACCCCATGTAAGGACCACTGGAATTAGGCTCAAAAAGCCATAGCACAAGTCTGCATTACAGTAGCTCCTGGTGTGGTTGATGATTTTACCTTTGTTACAGAAATTTCCACTCCACTGAAGAGCCAAGTAGGAAAACAGCTTTCAAGTTGTGCAGCTTTCAGTTACAGAGCAGTTAATGGAAGTGCTGCATTCCTCCAGAAATTCATCACATGTTGCAAACAGCATCCAGACTGCATCATAACCCAGTAAGGTATTGAAGGCTCCTCTGCCATTTTAATGACAGGAAGAAGAGAGGTAGTTCAGGTACCACATGTGGACACTGAAGGTGTAGAGAGAGGAGTCCAGACTTATTGTACACACACTCTAACAAGAGTAACTCTAAAAGAGCTGAGGCAGCAGCTTCAGCTTGTCTGACACCTTTGTTTGATGGACAGAAGGCATGTTTTTCATTTTTGTTAAGCTTAATATGATTAAACTAACAAGATTGAAATGCCCCCTTCATCACTTCTGAGACATGCTCCCATCTGTGACTGCCGTCGTAGCACTGGAGCCTGTTGAGGCCCACTGGCAGTGTGTCCTTCACTGCATTCAGCTTGCAGGTATGCTCTGCCATACCTGACAGAGGTGTGAGAAAGTGATGATAGTGCTGTACCATGCAAGCAATATCTGAGCTGTTTTTCCAGTTATCCTCCATCCAGCTCAGAGCACAGAAGGAGGAAGGAAAAAAAAAGCTGATGATGAGCTGGAGGCAGGCCAGGCTGGAGATGAAGCACCCTATGAGTCTCCTTGGGGAAAAACCAAGGACTTAGATATTAAACAGTTTTGGAAACTTTGCCCTTGGGTTATTTTATGGGATGGAAACCCATGTCTTGAAGCTCCAGTGGTAGAGCAGGACCTTTTGGTGGGCACACCTTGAGTACCATCTTCAGATGAGGAGCTGTTACAGAGAGGGACTTCAAGGTGTGAGTCCAAGTATTTTGTGGTGTCTTTTCATGGCAGAGTGATAGTATTACCCTCTGCTACTCTATCTACAAAACCAGCCTCTCTGCAGTCTTCTATTCCAATAGGGGATTTTTGCCTTAAATACAGAATTTGATAAAAATAATGATTCATCTGGTGTTTTCACATGTGAAAGCAGTTCGCCAAATAGTTTCAAGTCTGAGCCGTTAAAATAAAAGGAATGACTTAGACATTTTATAAGTTTTTTTAGCTTTAGCCTCAGAAATGGCAAGCAGGGGATTCAACTTGAAGAGAAAAACACATGTGCGCTAAGGGAATCGTGGAGCTCGGGTTTCTTTCCAAGCTGTGCTTGGGTTTCGTGGGCTCCAGCCCCATGCTCCCCCAGCCGTGCTTCCAGGTGCAGGAGTACTGCAGGGTTCGAGGACAGTGAAGGTTGCAGTGTCCTTCAGAAAATCCAGCTTTCCGAAGGCATGAAATAAACACTTTGCAACTGAGCTGCAGAGTTTTTAAGGGGAATTCTTTGGGGATGGAAACAAATAGCTCGACGTAACATTTCACAGGATTTAGCAAAAGGCAGTTCTGCAGCAAGGGTTGGTGTGGATATTTGTTTTTTTTAATAATGGCATGGGGGATTTCTTTATCCTTTTGTCTTACAGTGAGTAGAGTGAGTACAACTGACTTCTGAACTGGATACATTCCTTTTAGACACTGAAACTGGTGTTAAACTGTGATTTGACCCACTGATGAATTGATGAAATGCTGAAGCTCTACAAATTTTAAATAACTCCCAGTCTCACAGGAAATTCAGAGCAGACCCAGGACCAGAGCCCATGTCTTGTCGCTGTGGGAGCAGGCTTCCCCAGAGACTGATGAGGGTGTGAAGTCCCTGGCAATTCCCCATCTCTGGGAGAAGCTGTGATTGAAGTGAACCTTCTTGCAGAGAGTTTGAATATTTCGGTTAATCACTTTTTTCCCACAGTCCATTTCCTTCCCCCCCATTTCAATTATTTTAAAATGCTTAAATTTCCAATGAGCTAAAAATGCTCAGGGTGTGTGTGTGACTAGATACTTCTCTAGGTCTCGTTATACCTTCTCTGGAAATGGAGCAAATTCCAAAATGTGGTGCCAAGAGGATCATTTGCAAGGGAATGAATTTCCTGTCAGCTGTAGCATTGCCATGGTAAACAGGCATGCTTGTAGGGGTTTAAAATCCTCAAAGGGTCTTGCAGAGCTCTGGAGATACAGAGGAAGAATGAGTTTAAAATTGCAAGCTCACTGCCACATTGGGGGAAGGCTGCTGCAGCAAGACATTGTTTAAGGGCTCTGTTTTCAGCATGCTCCTGAAAATGTGCTCTTGGAAACAGGGATTTGTGCCTAAATGGGAATCCAGACATACAAAACACTTCATTTATTCATGTAAATGTCTGCATAAAAATGCAAATGTGGTACCTATGGCTATTGCCTCCGTATTGGGCTACAGTATAGCATATAAGAGGCATACTGATGAGTTTTCAGCAAATTTTCTGAAAATACTTGAACAGTCATGGGCTCTGATGTATAAAGTTACCTTTTAAAGTCATTTAAAGAAATAGATACTTGGTTTTGCATCCCAGTTGCTCAGCTTTCTAAAAACTTTGAAAAAACTTCCAATTTGAAAGAAATCTGAATCTAGAGATCAGCTTTATTTCTCATTCTTATGCTGGTTAACTTCACTCTGGGATGTATTTCCTAGATAGTTTCAATCTCAGCTTATACATTTATTTACTTAATTCAGGGTTTTGTAATTTTTTGAAAAGCATGTTTTGATCTTCAGGCAGATGCAATGCAGCTGAATCCAAAACACAGTAATTGCAAAGCATGGCTGAGGAACGAAACTGCCTGTGCCTGGCAAAAACAGCAGTAGGCAGTAACACTGAGCTTACTGAAGAGTCAATTTAAAACTGGTGATTGATTTCAATTTTTAAACTGCGCTTAATTTGATATGACGTCCATTTTGCAAGTAACATTTAATATTCTGCTGTTACGAGTTGTGAATAAGAATGTTTCGGCTGACACTTAAATAAAATGCCAGCTGATTCGGAAGGCTGTGGATGGAGTTGGTGGGCTGTGTGTTACCTGTGCCAGCGCTAATGCTGTGCTGCCATTCTTCATCCCTTTCTGTGGGGAAGAGTTAAAAGACCGCGCTGCCTGCGCTGCCATTCTCCCGGCTCTGCTTTTGACAGGAACAAGGAGGTTTATCTCTGGGTAAGGCCAGACACTGTCTGAGCTGTCTTCCCAGGAGAATAAGAAATGAAAAATGAGAAGAATAAATGAAAAAGAGGAAACGCTGGCATGTGAGTGTGTGCACGGGGACAGACACACACCTTCCCACGGCTCCTCGTGGGGAAAGCAACATTCCTTGTCTGCAGCGTATCATAGGGAAAGGATGCACAGTGATGTACATGCAGGCACTGTATGTTCTTTCTCAGGCCCATCTGGAGATGTTCATCTGACTTCCCAGGATGTGGGTATGATCTAGAGGGGTTAAATTTTCCATACCTGTTGAAACTTTTTTTGCTATAAGGAAAAAAATAACCAAGTTTGATAATTCCTGGTGCTATATATTTCAAGGTGTATCTGCCCCACAGTGCTCATTACCAGAGTCTTAGCTGTTTTTAAACTTCAAATTGAGACCCTTTGCTTTGGTGTATCAGATGTAATAGGGTTATATTTAAATATATGAATCTGCAATACCTACTCTCTCTCTTCTCCGTTTGCTTGCTTTCTTGATGAGTCTCACTGCCTGCTTTTCTTGGTGCTTTCTCCCTCCCCACCTTTTTAAAAAAAACCCAGCCTGGCTGAAATGGGTGGGGTTTGTTGCTGCAGGCTCAGATTTCAGGAGCCTTGTCAGACAGCAAAGCAAGCCATGCACTGGGGTCACCTTCATCCAGCCTGAGAAAACGCTGTAGATCAAACTTGCCGTGTCCTGGTTGAAGAAGCTTTCCTGAAGCAAGAGCCATCAGCTTTCTCCACGACAGCCTTGTCACAGGGTGCCTGTTGCCTCCCTCGGCTCCCTGCTTAGCCAAGCCAAACTGCCTGGAGATGCCTAATGAGGGACAAGCCAGGATGCTTTGTGCTCTAATTAATAAAAAAATTAACCTCTGGTCGCTGGATGTTTCCAGCACTCCCAGCAGCACTTGTTTGCAGGGAGGCAGCTTTTACCGTCTGTCTCATTCTTTTAGAGCACAAATAGGAAAGAAGGGAATCACCCTTTGCCAAGAGTTTTCCAAATTTTTTTTTTGGAAAGCATAGTATGTCCATTCATGGACATCATAATCCCATCATCCTGGGATTAAGTGTTTAAGTAATGAGCTGAGTTTAAGTTTTGAGCTGCCTGGATCCCACTGAAGCCCTTCAACAGCAGTAGTTTGGAGTTTCTGCCCTGTTTTACCAAACCACCATCAAATGCTTCCAATCTTGAAGTATTTAAAGATTACCTTAATCTTTAATACTGGTTTTGGGAGGGTTTTTTAATCCCCGCTTTTGCTCTTTTGCAGTCACTGTAGTGAGCTTGCAGGAAGGAAATTGTCCAAAACATGTATTTTTGGGGGAGGGGAATATGTCATGACTAGCTGGCTTTGGGAGAACAGACATTCTCACCCCTTGTGTGCTCACTGAAGTAGGTGAATCCATTGTTAACTGGGAGTGGGGAGAGGTTTGAGGTCCACCAGCTGGTTCCTGCCCAGCCGCTGACTTCCTGTGACCTTGAAGGAGTTACTAAACTTGCCAACTTTATTTTCTCTAACTATAAATCAACCATTATTTCCATAACAGAGAAGGAATTTTTATTTTGAGTTGGTGGCAGAGGTTTAGGGTTTGACTTCTCAGTTTCATGCAGCATCGCAGACTGTAGAGCAGTTAAATTGTTTGGGCTCAATCTTCTCATGTCTTCAGTTCCATAGTTATGAGTATTATAGTTATGAGTGTTAACGGAGTGTTAATTCTTCTTGGAATGACTAACAGTGTTTTCAGGCTTGGGCAGGATGCAGGGAACCTTAATTTGGTGCTTTTATGCAGAGGCAAGGTGAGGTTAATACAGCATGGACTATACACTTGAGGGCGTCATGTGTGCAAGCAGTTTTGGAGTGGTGAGAGCATCTGTGGTAGCCCATGTTTGGCATGATTTTGAATCACTTTCACCATGCATAATCATAAGCCTGGAGGAAGGATACAACACTGACCCACAAGTGCTGCTTTTTTACTCATTTGTTTCATACAGGCTCTCAACAGATGAGCAACTTTTGTGATAATACCACTTCCTGAATTTTCTTTCATTTTGGCCACTGATAAAGGTTTAATTTCATGAACAGCAGAATAAACCTGAGCTGGTCAGCCTTGATTTCTGTGGCATGCTGGCTCTTCAGGGAAGGAGAAGGAAGGGTAGAAGGGAGGTCACCCACCCAGTGGTTGTACTCCAGCACATCATGCTTCCAGCCCTGGGCCACTGTCACAGGGCACACAGTAGGTTTCATCTCCTCCGTTAGGAATGCTCTGCTTTCCTTTTCCATTGCATTGAAGTGTTACTATCCACCAACTAATACTGGCAGTTAGTGTTGGTTCCCTGCTGAAGATGGAGTTTGGTGCAGGCTGGAAAGAACAGGATGCTGTTTGCAAATAGGAAAGTCTGTGGGAATGATCAGCTTTTATTGTGAGTCAGGAGGAGGCGCTTCTAATTCTTCAATTACTTTGATTCTTTTCTGCCTTGAGAGCAAAGGAAAAAATCCACCACATTTTCTGGAATATTCATCAAGGGAAATTAAATTTGGCCAAGAAAGAATGTTTGGGGAATAATTTTTTTAGAGCTCTCAGATGAGAATGCTCTGCTGTATTCTTACGTGATATATATATTTATATATAGACACATATATGAATATGTGTAGAAACAAATACACTATCTTGGTCTTTTTGTTTGTTACTGTTGATTTTGGCACTGATGTAGTTCATAAAGTGACACAGGAAACTATCTTCATTGCATTAAGAAATCAGAGGAAAAGAAAAAAACCATCTCAGAGAACAAAGTTGTTGGTGATCTAGCACACCATTTTTTTACCCTTTTTGAAAACATTTCTAGCCAAAAAGTGTAACAATTAGAAATGAAGCAGCTCATCGTTTGCTAGGCCTCTGCAAATGTGATAGTAATCTACCCAATTACCTATTTCTAGTCTAAATGTTTAATTAGTAACTGCCTACAAGTGACAGAAATTAATCAAAATGAGACTGCTTTTAAGTCATGTCTTTTAGCTTCTTTTCAATAATAGATAATTATTGACATTTCCAGGAAGCATATGCAGTCCTGGAATAGCAGCAGTACAGAAAACTCCTTTGGTCTTTCTTTCGACTTGAGTGTGGAGTTCCTCCTCTCGTGAAGCGAAATCTTGGGTCGGTCGATGACAACAGGGGTGCCCCTGCAGTTGAAAATTCCAAGATTTAGTCATTTCTGGTTTGAGGCAAGTCTTTGAGGTCTTTGCTGAAAATTGCCAGCGAGGGGGAACAATAACCAAGGTTATAATTTTTGTGGCTCAGAAACATCAGCTTTCTGGCAACTGGATTGAACATACCAGACTCATTTCTCATAGGACACCGGAAAAGGTTCAGGGCAGAATGTAACTTGGACAAATTGTTGATATTTCAGAGTACAGACCAGGAAGGATTAATTTGTCCAGTAACTCTCTTCATGTGGTCAGAAATTCTGAGTGGCAACAACCCATTTGGCAAATGACATTGCTGATGTTGTCTGCAAAACTAACTTCAGTCTTAAACTTGAGAGTGTATTTTTTCGTTGGTGAGTGCTGCTGTAGGTATGAATTTCCCCTGTATTCAAAATGAGAACGTAACTCTCACTTCAGATGTGTGCACGGAAGGAGAGAGGAAGAGAGCTGTTAATAAAGCCATAAGTCCTTTAGGGCTGTTGGTTTATCAGGCTTGGCAAGATTTGGTTCTAGTTCAAAGTGCAGATTCTTCAAACAGCAGAGATTGCTGCTGAACCTTACTGGAATTGTTTTATTTTTTGGTCTTTTTTGTTAAGAGAAAGATGTGGTTCGTATAAATTGGGAACTCTTTTTTCCTTCAGTCTCGGGAATTTCTTTCATGTGGGTCCCCAGTGTATAACATGGACACATTTCTAATGTAAAAGTGCAAGCTTACATGTATGAAATGTATTTTTATTGTGTTGAGACCTACAGAAAAATAATAAAGGTGTTTTGTGCTTGCTAATATACAAGCATATATACATGCATATAAAGGTCCCGAGTCTGAGATGTAGCTAAGTGTTCAGTTCAGTCTGTGAACCTTTCTGTCATTTAAGTTATATTCTGAATTATTTTTGATATTGTTTGTAATCTCAAAGACATCAACACATTTCTTTAAAAACTGTAAATCAATCTTCTTGTGGATTTCCTAGTTATGTCACTTTCAGGAGTAGTAAAGCCTATTTTGCAAAGTGCTTTTTGCAACATTTCTAAATGTGAGTGTGGCTTCTGCAATTGTTCTTCATGAAAAGCACTTTTTGACAATTTTAGAAAATGTAAATTTAATCTTGATAAGTGCTTTCCCTGAATGCAACCTTTACTCTGTAGTGGGAGAGTGCATATTACATCAGCATAAATGCATTCAGATAGCTCTACATACAGGCAAGTGACCTCTCATTCAAAAGATGTTTTAGGATCATTTTGAAGACCCTGTTATCCGGCAAAAAGTTTGGTGTAGATTAGGGAAAATGTAATAGAGTTTTAGGTTTTCTGTGGTTTTTTTTCCTTTGTGTAACAAAGTGAATCAGGACTTTGCCTAGAAGTCATGTCCCACACTGTCTTCTGAGCTGATCATTGTCATTATTTTAGGTCTAGAAAGTGCTATCCATTCATTTTTTTCTGCCCTGCAATACAGCCAGCGTTAACAGGTAATGCAGAGCTTTCTATTGTAAATAAATAGCACAAGTGAAATGGAAAACCCAGAGTCTTTATTTCTTACACGTTGTTGTTTCTTTTCCATTTAAAAATGAAATTTTAAGATTTTCCACAGCATTATCAAAAACCTTCACATCCTACCTTATCATAAGAGTCACAGGGAAAAATACAGTGAGATTTTTTAAAAACAAACATTTTTTAGAGATCTTGTGTACAAGTAGTATAAGTGTGAACGAACTACCTGGCTTGTAAATCCTGGTACACTGGTGGGGTGTTGTGACTGGAAAACAATGCCAAATTTATATTTTCTTCAGGCATTCATCATCCCAACATCATTCTGGTTTCCACAGATATAATTGAAAGGGAAGGTTTCTCAGAGCCCCTGTACTGTTTTAATGAGGGTATCGTGTGTCAGTCATGGCTGAGCTGTTGCCCTCTGGACAGCCAAAGTACAGCACTAGCTGGGTTTGAAGGTTCCTACACAGTCTTGCTTCCTCATCAGCACCCTGAGGACCCCAGGAGAGGGATCCAGGCAGTCCAAGCAGACAAGATGCATCAAAGGCATCTTCCCAAGCCTGGTAGATGTGGTTCAGGACTCAATGGACATCTGCACCCTTTTGGAGCAGCAGCTGGAGGCTGGGCTGAGGACCCTAGGATACCTGAAAAGGTAGCAGGCATCTGTGTTTGGGCATATGAGCTGTTCAGAAGAGCAGGAGAGAGGTCAGTACCACTCAAAGTTAGCCTGTTAGAAATTTTTTACGCAAATTTCAGTGTGCACTTGGTGTCATCGTTGTGGTGTGGAGATGTGTGTGGGTACCAGGAAACCTCATGCCAGATTTTATCATCATTTTCCCATTGTTGTGCTTTAACCCTAGCCAGCAGCCAAGCACCTCACAGCCCTTTGCTCACTCCCCCGCTGGCAGGATCAGGAAGAGAATTGGAAGGGTCAAAGCTAGTAGAGATAGGATTGAGATAAGACAGTTGTGGGTTGTGATAAAGACAATTCAACAGGGAAAGCAAAAGCCATGCACACAAGCAAAGCAAAACAAGGAACTAATTCACTGCTTCCCATGGGCAGGCAGGTATTCAGCCATCTCCAGGAGAGCAGGGCCCCATCACTCATAACAGTTACTTGGCAAGACAAATGTCATCTCTCCAAATCTCCCCTCTTCCATCTTCTTTCCCCAGGTTTATATCCTGAGCATGATGTCATATACTGTGGAATATCCTTTTGGTCAGTTTGGGTCACCTCTCCTGGCTGTGTCTCCTCCCAACCTCCCAGGCACCCCCAACTTCCTTCCCAGTGTGGCAGTATGAAAGCAGAAGAGGCCTTGGCTCTGTGTAAGCACTGCTCAGCAATAACAAAAACATCACTATATTATCCACCCTGTTTTCAACCCAAATCCAAAACACAGCCCCATACTAGCCACTGTGAAGAAAGTTAACTCTACCGCAACCAAAACCAGCACATCTACATATATTAGTTGAAAGGACTTTCTCAGATGGCTTGTGCTAGCCCAGAGCAGTGTTCTTGGACTGGTGTAGGGCCCCTAATTCTCTTACTTAAATATTATTATTTCAGTTGGTTTACATTCATGTCCAGGCCTTGAAAAGTATTTTGTCTTTTTGTTTTCAAGTCTTATTCATGACTGTTTAGCTTGTCCAGGCAGTTCCTGTGCCTCGGTGGAAGGCACCCTTGACTTCTAATCTTCTGACTCTGAAATAAGCTCAATTTCAAAGTTTGTGAAAACCAGGCTTTTTAATCTGATGATTGGATGGGAGCATAAAGCTAAGAACTTGGCAGCAGAGAGAAACACGAGAGCATTCATCCTCTTTAGCTTAACACTTTGGAGGTTTCAGGCTTTGCCCATCTCCTTGAATTCTAGGATGATTCATGCATGTGGATGTGCGGAGGAGTGCCTGGGTAAAGCATGTGTGGGCATATAGATGTGCTGTGGTGAATACCGCAGTTGACGGTGATTTGGTTGAATTGCAGGTTTCTATAGACAATAAGAACAAGAGGGTGAGCTATGGCAAACACAAGCGTGATTAGCATTTCCAGCCTGAAACCCTTTGGTTAGCAGGAAAGAGGAAAAAGCAAGGCAGTCTGACACAGGAGGACAAGAACATTTCTTATTGCCTAGGCTGCTCCCTGAGACTTTGAAATGCCCCTCTTTGTCGAAGAAGCATGCAAATGTTCTCATTATTTTCTATAATTTGCATTATTAAAGGAAAGTTATTACCCAGGCTCAAACTTTCTTAGAGCACTGAGTCAAAGATACTGTTTTGCTTGCTGACACTGCATTCTCAAATGGACCTAATTGTGTTCTGTGCAGGAGTATTTTATCTTTAAGGACCCTTAATTGCTTTAACATGCCGTGCTGTAAACAGGCCAAATCACAGATAAACAGCAGTCCTTTCCAGCTCTGTTGTTAGGTAGGGATAAAGGCTCTGGCTCAAATTAGGAGTTAATCCTTATTCTTAAATAAGGGGAACTAAGTCCTTGAAAGTAAAAGTAAAAAAAGCCCCTTTAGTAGTTCATAATCCTGATTTTTAGTCGTGGGCACTTCCAGAGCAATCCCATCTCCGATTTTGGAATCCTATTTCTGGCTGGTTTTTGTCTTAGTTTGTCTCTCTCCCTGTTGATCATGGGACCCACATTACTTCTGTGGGGCCTGCCAGGATTTTTTCCCTTCTCTGAAGGTCCATCCCTTTGCAAACACTGTCTTTGATATGGTGGAGGTGCCCTGATGGAGCACGGCCCTCCCCTCCTCCAGCTGTGCTGAAAAGCATGCTTTTCCTGAAGAAGCTGGAACAAGCTGGATGCTCTCAATGGAAAAATGATGCTTTTGGTCACAGCAGGAGCCCCATGGCTGCTGAGGGTGAGGAGTGGGAAGCTAGGGGGGGCCTGTGAGACTGATTCCCAAAACTGGCACCGGTGCCTCAGATTTTGAAATGAATCATGGTAAAATGACTGGAGAGTTTTCCATTGTGGTTTTCTTACCTGGGCTAGGGACAGTTAAAGCAATGTGGGCTTGGGGTGAAATGCAGTGGTGGCAGCAGCCATCCTGCAGGGCTGGCTGCAGTGGGGAGCCCTGCTGCGGGGAGTGCGGCAATGCTGCCCCGTTGCTCCTTTTTATTTGCCATAAGGAAGAGACAAAATGAGTTGTTGATGTCTGAGAAAGGCAAAGGGCAGGGGAAAAAGCAATAAAGCACTTGTCTGGCACGCAGGCTGGAGCAGCAGGGAGGGAAGCTGCAGGAAATGGAGGGCTGGCACCGATTCCAGCCTTCTGTCCTGCACCAAGCTGTGTTGAGGAGCACGTTTGACTGAAGAAGTATGGATGCTGATCTACTCTGGAGGTCAGTTTGCTTATACATTTCTCATCACTGGCTTTCCATTTACACCAGGGAGCAGTTTAGCTCTCTGAAAGACTTTACTGGTGTGAATGGTTACTCTGGTACCTATGTGGTCATATCACATCTGCTTATCTTACCCCAGGCTTTTGTCCCTAAGGATTTGAGTACTGGTGGGGATGTTTCCCGTGGTCCAGCTCTCATGCACATGTACACACACATAGTGGGAGGTCTGTGTCTGAGCTTTGACTCGAGCTCTAGGATGACTACAGGATGGGTTGGAGTGCGGTGATAACAAAACGGCAATTTCTCTAAGCCAGATTGGCCTCTGCTCTGCTTGGATAATAACTTGTTCGCTTTTAGCTCCTCAGATACTCTTCTGTAAACAGCACTGAGGAGTGGATCCTCCTAATCTGTCCCACTCATCGATACAGCATGTCCTAGCTCACCAGGATTGTTTTCGCATGGTGAATGTGCTGCTGAAATGGGTATGTGGTTGGCTCCCCAGTAACTCTCGTGTAAAATGGGGATAACTGCTGGTGCTCTGGTCCCCAAATCAGGTAAAAGTGGCCTCCGTGGGGTAAAAGGGCATTCCCCTAGGTTGTGGCAAAGCCAGGCTGCACAAACTTGGGGTCTCTCACTTAGCTTTGGCCAAAGAGGGTGCTTCTTGCTGTGACTTCACAGGCCTGCATGGTGAAGGGCAGGGGGGGATGCTGGTGACTCTCTGGAACAAGGGCATTGCCTGGACACTTGTCACCCTGCAGGACAGACCAGGATGGCATCACATTTTACACAGAGTAATCCAGGAGTCCAAATGAGCATTTAAATATGTTGAATCAAGGGAGATGATTGTGATCAGGCCACTTTGTCTTCTTGACTTAGAATATTTTTTCCTCAAGGGCGTTTAAAACAATGGAGTCAAGCCTTCAGATTCGTAGCTGCCACCTTATTATCCTATTAGTCAATTATGGCTGCTGAGGAGCCAGGAGTAAGTGACAGTATGGCAGATTACAGCAATTTATTTGCAGTTCTCATAGTCTGGTACCGCATATCATCAGGCTGTTTAAATTTAATGATAGGGTTTTTGCATGTGTTTTAGTGCAGTTAAAGTTGTAATCAAAATGTTTAGGAAAACCCCCACTGACCCGCATAAATACTCCCATCTTCAGCACTGCTTTCATGCCCTGTTGTAATCTTTATTAGCAGAGCTGACTCACTAATTAGGGGAAGCAACCTGCCTTGGAAATAATAGATTTCTTTTTTCTTTTTTACCACTTTACAAAGCTTTGAGGAATAGAAGCTGCTGGTGACTCTGTCTTGGCTCTGCTTTTGAGATGTTCTCTCACCGCCCACCCAATTTAAATTAAAACCTTGAAACAGGTATGTGTTAGCTTGTTTTCCATAAGCCTGTCATGGTATATTCTCTGGGGGGGAAATAGTCACCCACTGGACTTTGGCATCAGGCACTGGTGGTGATCCTGAGGAGGTGTCTGTGGCCAAACAACGCAACCTCCAGCGCGGCCCCTGCTCCCATCGCATTTGGTCTTCAGACATCGCTGTTGGAGAAGAATGGAGAAACTACCAATGTCCCATCATGTTTCGTGGATGCCTAGGAGATGACAACCATGAGGTCTGAAAGCAGGCTTGGGCATCCTTAGCAGCATCTGTGCCCTTTCAGTGGAGGGCTTACGAGTTGTCTGCTAGTGACTAACTGCTCCCTTAGGACACTCAGCCTGTGGTGGGATGTGGACCAAGATGCCTTGCTGCTGGCCTGACACACAGCCATTTGGGGGAGCATCCAAAAGCTTCCTGGCCAGAGTACATCAAAACCTGGCTTCTGAAAATTTTATAAGATTTTTTTTTAAAGGATTTGGGGTCTAACTTGTTCAGTCACTTCATCCTGCGCTGAAATAAAGGTGTAATCATCAAACACATGAGCATGTTCAGACAGCATGCTCAGAGCCCAGCTGGGGAAGACGGATGAGGTTGCAGCTGCCTGCCACTACGTGCTTTGATGCAAAGCAGCAACCTCAATGAAATAGGGATATTCGGGATAAAATTAAGGCATAAAGCGTTTCATGACATATGGGGAGCTCCTACAAATAGCTGCTAAGCACTGAGTACATAAACCATCTTGCTTACACAGAGCAGAATGGGTGGCTGGGAGAAAAACAGCTCTGGGAAAAATACGCTAAGAATGGGTTTCTGCCGTAATGCCCTGAAACAGAGTGGAGGATGATGAGATGGCCTGGATGGAGATTGTAGCCACAAGTGGACACACCTTTCTTCTCTTTTGCTCTCTAGAGGGCTATTAGGCTTCACTTTTGTTTTTTGCCTCTGCAACCTTTTGGTTGAGTTGGGCAGGGTTGTTTTTACTTGCCTTTCCATTTGTCACCTGCAGTTACTGTGCACGAGCTCCTTGGACACCTCTGCAGCCCTTCAGCAGCAGCACTTTGAGTTTTCTGCCCTGTTTTACCAAACCACCATCAACTGCCCCCAAAGGGTGAACCCCACCAACCCCCTCCGCCTGCCTCTCTGCTCTACACTGGAACTTTCCGAGTGGGAAACTGGCCAAGAGCCTATGACTCCTGTTTACAGGAGCCTCATGCACGTCAGTCCTCAATCCCATGGCTGTCAGCCCAGGAACTGCAAAGGAACTGCCTTCCCTGGGGACTTCTGTGAGGGTGGGATAATCCTGCATTTGCTGTGGAGGGAAGAATATTCTCTGAGTGGAGTAGCAGCATCAGATTGGCATTTAGAACTTACTAATTAGTGTGTAATTTTATGTAAAACTGAGCTGGGCTTCCAGAAATATACCAGTCGTGTACGAGTTAGGGGATGGTTTACAGACGACGGGTGTTACTTTCTGCAAGCACAGGGACAATTAAATGGATTTTCTTTGAGCTGTTAACCAGGAGGCATAATACCATTTATTACATTCATATTGGGAATATGTCACATAAAAACATAATTGATGGAAGTATTATCTTGCTTAATTGGGAAATCGAAAAAGCCACTTCCCCTTTATTTACAGATTATTAGCAACAGTATCTCCGGTTTGGTCCAGAATGGTTTCCGTGTAAGTCGCAGGCTTTGTGCATTATATTCAGTATATAATTCTCCTAAAGGACTCTGACTCTTCAGTTTCAGAAATGACAACTTCTAGGGACATGCAATTGAAGCCTCATGGTATTTTACGAAGGCTTGGTACAACCAACACTTAAAATAATTGAAAAATTAGAAAGAAAAGTAGCAAAAATAGTGTTTTCCATCTTATTAAGTAGGTGAATTCCCTAAATCTTTTGTTGTTTCTCTTCATGAGAAGGAGTTTCACCTTGACTCTGCATGACAGTGCCTTGCGTAGTCAGAATAATTATTTTTCCAGTAGTGTTTGGCAGTAAATTTCTCTCTTGTGATTTTGAAGATGTTCTTCCAGTAACAAGAAACTTATTTTTCATGGGAAAATATGGTTATGAAATCATGAAAATATGGGAAGTCTGAGGCAGAGATAAAATTCAAATGGAAGAAAACAGGAAATGAAAGGAGAATTGGCCCCATTTGAATTTTAAGTTCTTGATTTTCTTTAAAACTTTGTTTTTAAATCAAGAGCCATTTTAAACAGAAATCCAGACTTACTCCACCACTTAAAATATTAAACCAAAATATAACGAGTATTTGATTTTGCATCAAAAAATGTAAATGTTTTTATTAAAAACATCAATGTCAGTGAGTGGGCAGTGCCTGCTGAGAAGTTAATCAGTGAAGGGTTTGGTGTTTTTTCGTAATCATCTTTAACAAAGATGTTCTCCTCAGTTTAAAGCACTCTTTCTTTCAACTGTGGAACACATGTTAGTGAATGTAAGACAGATTTCCTTCTCGTCAGCCAAGGGATATTCATCTTCATAACCACATCCAGAGCACGGCAGGAGAAGGTGCGTGGCCTTGCCAAGACTGGGCAGCAAAGGTGGGACAAGGTGCTTGGAGCACTCTGGTGTCCTTCTGCTGGGCATGACACCACAGTGTACAGGTACCCACTGCCCCAAGGTGTTAACCCAAACTGACCCTGTGCCCATGGTCGGTTTGGGTGCTTATTCAGTGTCTGAGAGGTGTTGCCACAGGGCAGGGGGAGGAAGTTGAAAAACAGTTGGTTTTATTTTCTCAGTACGAAAACAGATTTTAAAGAAACTTCTGAGCAGAAGCTCACTGTCTAAAACATATGGACATTTTTCAAGCAGAGTAATTGATTAACCTCTATTTGAGTATGCAGAAGTATACTGAGATGCTGTTTTCAAGCTTGATAGAAAATGAGAGAGAAGCGTATTTCTGAAAGAAAAATTAGTCCTTTGGAGTCTCTGCTCCCCATTGCATATTTTTGCCCTCCCAAGCTGTTCACCATCACAGAAGTGACAAGAAGGAAAGCAGTTTAGACAGCATGCCAAAATTTGTCCACATGAAATTAGAAGAGCATTTCTGATTGCAACCCATCACCTCCAACTGGTCAAACGCTCTTCTTTGACTTGTGGCTACAGTTGTCTTGTGGTCTGGTTTATGCATATTCCCTAAAGGGACTTGCCATTACACCTCTCCTGTGTTTGGTCTCCGCTTCCTGCACCGCAGGAACCAAATTCTGCTCTGTCTCCCCAATGCTTTGGATGAGTGCTCATGGTTCAGCTGTTTCACAGGGGGTGTTGCTGTGCAGTGTGGGTCATTGGCTAATGGGGTGCCAAACCAGGTAGAAATTCATCCAGCTCCTAACAGGGCTTAGCCAACAATCACAGCTCCCATTTGCACAACTTTCCCTCCCTCTTGCTCTCTGTTTTTGAGCCACCTCCTTGAAATACAGGTTTATTTTCTGGCAGTGTTTGAAAATTGGTAGCATTGCGAGTCGTAATGGCCAATGGCTTAAAGTACAACAAGTTCAAAAGTGGAGTTCATCAGCAGAGTAGAATAAAACCCAGGTCTCTGAACACACAGCCAACCCTGCCAAATAACCTTTCAAAAACTGGCTGATTAAAAAACTAGCTTGGGCCAGGATTTGCTTTGGTCCATCAGACATTCATTACTTCTGCTCTTGAGTTGCATGATGTCCTTATCTTTATCGGGAAAACGGCTCAAATCATTGGGAGCTGCTTCAAATGATTGGTGACATGACAGAGTCTCTTATTTACTCCTAGAATAGCCGTAAGTGTTGTATGAATGCAGCAACGTGCCCCGTGTCTGCTGCTGGTTATTACTTGGAGCCTGGAGCCAGACAGTTGGCTGTGCACTTGCAAGGCAGCTCCCTGGGATCTCAGTGGGACTGGCCTTGCAGAGAGAGCTGCTGGTGTGCAGCACTGACTGCACACTCCGTGTTAATTTGGGAGCTCTGGAGCCTAAATAATTAGCAGCACTCAGTCTGAAATTGGACAAGATGCAGTGTCCTAACCAGGTAATGTCGGAAATTTATTTTTTAGATCCCTTTGTTATAAGGGATGACATTACATTGTTATCTAAAGTGTTTGAGGCTTTGTGTTTCCTTATGAGGGGGGAGGGCAGTGTGGAAGCTCTGGATCGGTCTGTGCCATGTCCTCGTCCAGTGCTGCCCAGGCCAAAGGTCTGCAGGAGATGCATGGACTGCCTCTCGTCCGGGTGGACACTTGTCCTAAAGGTCTCCCTGAACCACATCAAGGTGACAATTTCTGCTGGTACCTGTCCCATCTACCTCTCTAGTGATGCAAAATGGCTGTTTTTGAACTGTCCCATACCATTACTCAGCCTGTCAGGTACTGTCAGACAAGCTAATTTGGGAGTGCCTGCCTGAAAAGGGATATATAATCCACCTTCCGTGGCATCCTTGGTGTCCAATATACTTGTCTACTTCTCTACCAAAGTCCAAATAAATAAAAAGTTTCCTTGTTACTTGCAGTGGACCATGTCAGCATGAAATAAATTGCCACTTTGGTTCATTTCTCAGCACCGTGTTTACTCACGCCCTTTCTCCCACATCTCTTTGTATGGTAAAATATCGAAAATTTGGGTTTGAGGCTGATGTGGTGCTGAGGTGAGCGACAGCAGCGGAGCAAGAGGCAGCTCGGGGCTGTACTGCAAATGCTCATGATGATTTTGTTTTCCCTGAGGATCTAGAGAGATCCAACCCCTTTCCAATGCTCTCAGTGGCCATATTCCAGAGCTGAACAAACACTCCAGGCCAGATATACAGGAGTGCATAGGCACTGTGCACATATTTATTTCAGTGGAAATTAAGTGAATGTATAGCTTTCAACCTCCCCTCTGCTCTCCCACTAGGGAGATGTAACTGAAAACACTGGCTGTGGTAAGTGTTGCAAGTGGTTCTCAGGATTAGGCCTTTGAATCTCATTGTGTCACTTGAACCGGCCCGTATGAGATTATGTTCTGTCATTCCCTGGCTGGTTGTATGGAAGTGAGCCCCTCACACCTGGATTTGCAGTGTTGGGAGGGGTCACATCTCAGTAGTTATCATGGGAGCTTGTCACCCCCCAACCTAGATGAAGAGATGCTGTGCTGTTCATCTCTGCTGCTGGCTGTTCAGCATCATGCCAAACAGGGAGAAGCCCCAGGTCACATTTACATCACTAAAATTTTCCTTCCTATTGTCATTTCTTTTTAACTGGTGCCAAGTAAAAGAGCAGTAAGTTGTTGTTCTAGCAGCCTTTCTTGGGCTCTCCAACAGCAGGAAATGGCACATGTATCTCCAAAGAGCCATCCAGTTGCAAGTAAGGCACAGTTGGCCTGACTCTGAAGAGCATGTCTTTGAGGTCAAGGGAGGGATTTTTTGCCCTTTGGTGTGTAGGAGTGCTCAGGATGTGAATCAGAAGGGTTAAAGACATTTTTGGGTGGCTGGGAAGGAATAAGGAGGACATTTACCCTCTGTGAAAGGAGAAATGTGTGACGGATGATGCAGAAGCTGCTTCTGGTGCAGACAGATAATTTCCTTCCAAAGATGTGCGCTGGGGATGTGAGTGGCTGGACTCAGAGGGAGTCAGAGAGGATGCTTGTAAGAAAACAAAACCTCGGAGCTCTGGGCATCAGCCTGAGACTGAATCTAGGGTGCCAAGGCTCTGCTGAAACATAACTTTGCAGTCCGTTCAAAAGTGATTTGAAACCAAAATAAAATCAAGCATTTTCTACCAAGGGTCTGATGCAGAAAATCCTTCTGCTAGCTTCACTAAGAGGTGGAGCAGCTCCTGTCATAAAGCCCTCATCATCCCTTTCTCCACTGAAGTCTCTTCACGCTCTGCATCTTTGTCCTTCCCTTCTCCTCACTCTCTGTTCTCCCCTTGTAATGTCAGAAGGACACAAGCATCCTTGTGTGCCAGGACATCCCTGACCTTGCTCTGGACTTTGGCTAGAAAGTACAATGCTTTGACTCAATGAAGCTGTGTCAAAAGGATTGGTGCTGAGACATTCACATTTATGATATGTGAATGAAACTGATAATGAGTGCTTTGGATAGTTTACTATCCCAAAATACGTGAAATTATTCTGCAAGCAATCATAAGATGCAAATGGACTATGGCGAACAAGGGTGCACCCTGGGTGCTGAAGTGACTGAGCCAAGCATGCCCCTCATCACCCCTGCACTGGCCTCAGCTGTACTTTTGTATTTCCAGGGACAACTATCTTCACCCATTCCCCTCTTCTGTCTGCATTCTCCTGAATCCAGGTATCTTTACTGTAAAAACTTCCCCCCAAGAAATTGAAATGAGGAGACTTCTTCTGATTTCTTTAATGTAAAATACCTAAAAATAAACCATGTGGGAACAGTTTTCCTCTTGAAGAGCAAAATCGTGCAAAAATATTTTAATGCAGATTTGGGACCTAATTATTTTTTCTCACTAACAGATGTAGCTTTGCCACAGCGTGAACAGCAAGTCTGTAACAATCCATCCACTTAGATTTTGGTGTTTTCCTTCCTGTCCTCAGGGCTTTACCAAGAGAGCAGAGAATAGGACTAGTGAATGCCATCCCAGTAGTCCCAGAGTCAATCCCCGCTTTGATTCTGCACCCTTAATTTCACCAGAAAATGCCAGCTGGTTCAGCTGGATGGCCCCAGGTTAGTACAATGAGTCAGAAGATCTACACTGGTGAAAGTAAAGTGTCCTTAACTGAAAAGAAGCAAGAGAAATGCTATAGTTAAACTATATTGTTTCCAAACACTTGTTAGATCAGCACTGGGGAGTGTCCAGTATGTAATCAGATCATTTTAGATTTGGCTAAAGCACACAGAAACATACAGACAGTGTTGTTAAAGGCTCTTAAAACTTGTTGTAAGTGGCGGGGACTTAGCCAGGCTGCTCTGCCTAAACCACAGTGTCACTCACATCTTTATAAATGAACAGTGTAGTGCATCCACTGTGCCAGCAAGGGATGGGGCTCCTCCACCACAAACAGACCCAAGCCTGGTTTGAGTTGAAGGAGGTGAGTTGGATCTGAGTGTGTTTGTGGGTGTGAGCCTATGTTCGTCATTTCTCCCTGCCTACTACAGTAGTCGTTACAAGAGATTTTCTAGTCCCTCCTAACACCTGCATGTTGTTAGCTTACTGGTAGGGCAAACAGGGCAGACAACAGGTTGTCCTTAAAAGCCCCCATGGCAATGCATGCAAAAGGCATTCCAGGAGATTTGCAGAAGCATTTCTGTATGTCTGCAGTTTTGCCTATAAATATTGTAGAAATACCCTAAGTATCAGGCTGCATGCTTGCTGGGGAAAATGTTCAGTAACCATCATGCCTCTTTCAATCTGTGACCCCCGAGAAGCAGAAAGCTTCGCTGGCAGGGGCTGGTGATTAACACATTGTAGTGGTGCAGATTAGCACACTGTGCTAGCTCTTCGGTGTTAAATGCATAGGTGGCCTCAGACCTTTATTTCCTATTTTTCCATGGACCAATGTCCAGATTGTTCTTGATGGCCCTGGTGGAGAGGCTGGGGTCAGTGCTGGAGCATCAGATCCCTGCAGGAAGGCGTTAGCAGTCCTTCGCTTCCACCACATGTGTTCATTCACCCGCTTGGGTCTGAAGGTTGTTGCAAACAGTACTGTGTTGCTGGGAGCCTGGGCTGGTGCAACTGCCTCAGCCTTGTGGAGACTTGTACTGGGAGAGTGGGATGGCTTCCTCTGGGGGCTTTATCACAGCTGTTTGGTTTTGATCTGTCGATACCTCAAAGTATGCTAAAGAAAAAACTGTGCCTGCTTCCAAAAGGCCACCTTGAGAGCTACACAGGACTCCTGCCATGCCTACAGTGAGAGGACAAGAGGAAATGGCTGTAAGATGAGACAGGGGAGATTCAAATTAGGTAATAGAAAAAAGATTTTTTATTGTTAGGGTTGTCAGGCACTGGAATAGGTTGCACAGGGAGATGTCGAAGTCCCCGTCCCTGGAGGTGTTCAAGAGCCATCTGTATCTGGCACTGGGTGATATGGTGTAGTGGTTTAGGGGTTAGAGTGGCAGTGTGGGGTTGACAGTGTGACTGAATTATCTTGAAGGCTGGATTTTATGATTCTCTAATTCTATGGCAGGCCCTGGAGAAAAGAAAGGTATGGAAGCAAGGGCTTGGGAAAAGTCTCTGTCCTCTCAGCCTGGTGAAGACCTGTCTAGAGAGACTTAAGATACAAGGAATTGCATCCTCTCCTTTGGTGAGAAGTCCCATGTGGTGGGCAAATCTACCCCTCCATTCGACATGATGATGTTTAACTGCTGCTCCAGAGAAGCTGATGTAAAAGTCATGACACATGTAGTGGGTTCCTCAATACCAAAAGTACCTGAAGTGCCAAGACCCCCCTCCTGCTTTCCCTATGAATAAGTAAAGACTTGTGCTCTTTTGACCCCCCCCCAGCATGTCTGAAATCACTAAATAAACCATAAGCAGCCCCAGACAATTCAATTATAAACTGTCACTTGCCTTTAAATCACAGCTGCATGAGTATAGGCAATGCTCTTTGTTGTTGTGACAATTTCAGACTTTTCCCCACCTAATTTTCCTCTCCCAACAGCTAAAATAAAAATATTGAGTGAGTCTTAACTGAGCTAAAGCTTGTCAGGAAGATCTGAGAGCATATATTGCCATTTCAGAGGTGAGCCAGAAGCAGGATGCATATGATATGTATTGTCAGCAGTAGGCCCTGCTCAAGCAAGGTAAAAAGTGTCATCTGCTTCTTAAGAAAAATGTAGAAGAAATTGTGCTCTGCTCCTGCAATCCTCTGTATTGGGACAGTAATTTACCGTGGTTGACATTAAGGCAGATGATATTGACTACACTTTAATGGCTGGTTGCAAATGAGGATTTTAGGTTGCTCAAAGAATCACCAGCAAAGGTATTGGCAAAAGCAGGTTTAATATAAAAGTGGAAGTGTGACAAAGTTCACTGGCAAGGTTCACTGTACAACTTACTAGACAGTTAAAGCACACAGAGAAAAATAGGACTAAAATCTAAAATCAATCAGTCAAAAACTAAAATCAACCTAAACCTACCTATGTGGAGGCCGAGGATGGAAAAAGAGTAAGGATGGGAAAGAGTAAGGATGAAAGGGAATAAAGAGACCCTGCTATTGAGTCACAAGGTTTGGAGTGGACCCTCCTGCCAAACTTAGCCCCAGACTTGACCAACAGTTTAGGCCTAAAGGTTCTAACAGCACTCTGACTTCACAGTACTTAACTGATAGCCTAACTTAAACAATTTAAAAATAGATTCTATAGAATTTGGTGTAAGCACAACAGTACCTCACTTACAGGCCTGCCTGACGTATAAATCTAACGTACTTAAGATTCTAAGAGAGCAACATTCATAGTACATTTGTTTGGCATATTCACACTCTCAGGCACAAGGAACTCCCCTTGAGTTTGGTGAAGTTCACTCATGTTGAATGGCTTTGCATCTTCTCAACGAGTGAACTGTTGAGCCTTGAGGAGTGGGGGTATCAGCCCACACTCCATTTGGCAGCATTCCTCCAAGTATAGCAAATTTGAGAGGTCACTAGCCCTGAGAGGAGTCCTCTCAGAGGGAGATTGCTGGTTACAGCCCACTGCGGTCCAGGAGAGCTCAGAGGGTCTCACTTTGGACTGCTGTTTATCGGGTTACAAGAGAGTTGGCTTTAGTCATAGTAATTTTCCAAAGTGGCTGCAATGTGGGTCGGTAACTTTCTTTGGAAGTTCAGCTAAAAAAATTGTGTTCCACTTGGGTTGTTATTCAGGCAAGAAAAATCAGTTTCCAAGGCTGTTCATTTAAAAACAGAAGCTTGTTAGAGAGCACTTGCCCCTGGAAGCAGACAGTGTTTCTGATAAACTCAAGAGGAGCTTAGCCCAGGTGCTGTTCATCAAGATCAAGGCCTAACAAGCATTTCTGAGATCATAGTGTGGCCTGGGGAGTGGGAGGGAGGATGTACCATCACATAGCTTAAGCTGGCACTGAAACAGGATCTGGTTTTGATCAACCTTTTTCATGTTTCCCAACCTTTGCATGTTTGGTCAGTGGTGGATGCATCTGTATTATTAATAACTAAACCAGAGAAGTGTTGCCTGATTGCGCAGTTTTGACTATACGTTATAGTCAAGTATGTAAATATGTACAATTTATAGGACAAGAAAGCTTCACAGTCAGAGAGGAGGCAGTCTCCTGTTGTTATTTTAGGGTTCAAAGGTCTTCAGTCACTGGCTGAGGATAGAAGAAGGGTCAGGAGTAGTATGAGTGGCAAAGATTCTCAGGTATTTAATGAAATCAGTTAATTAATTTAATTAATTTGCTCAATTTTCCACAAGGAAATGAGATTACACTTATGTACATTGGCAACCACATTGACCCACAAGGCAACCAACATGAACCCAAGTGCTCCTCACCTGTCATGAGCTCTGGTGTGTGACAGTCAGCATGTCATTGTTCTGTCAGCAGGAGCTCAGATGGACAGGGCTTCATGTCAAAGGCTAGGAATAATTGAGAGCATTTATGAGGAGATTTTTGTGGTTTATTTGTACAATCACAAGAGCTTCATTTTCAGATCTTGGTGGTTGTAGATAGCTCTCTCAGTGACCACTGCAGTAAGTAAATAAATAGCTACACTGCTTAATTCTTCAGTTTGAATATGATCAAAAATAAATGAATTTGAAAGCTCTTTGAAGGAATAATTGGCGACTTCAAGCCATGTGGACGGGTCCTCCTGACATAATGGCCCACGATAGGAAACTCCAACAGTTCAACTCACTGCCAAAGCCTCCTCCGGTGCTCCTGGCCCTGTAACTGTGTGTTTGCTTTCTTCAGGCTTCACCTGCAGCTGTGAAGGAAACACATACAAACAGGAGTTAAAACTAGCTTCAGACCCTGTCTCTGCTCCTCAGTCCCCCACAACTTCTTTTCCATCTGTTCCTCTCCTATCCTTCCTTCTCCTGCAGTCAGGGGAGAGGGTTCTTCTGCTTCTCCTGAAGGGGCTGTTTTCTTGCCAGCTGGCATCTGTGGGCAGTCTCCTCCAGCCTCTGGCTATGGTTGTGTGAGGAAGATAATACAGTCCCTAAGGGGTGATTATAAAATTATTTCCCCAAGACTGAGTTTCTCCCACACCTCCAATCCAAGGTACACCAGAGACATACAGAGTTTAGGCATCCCTCATTTTATGTGAAATACAATGTAGCTGTGGTAGTCATGCTATCTATTGCTCATACTTTCTCTGATCTCCTAGAGGTTCCTGGCCTCAACTATATTTAAAGACAATTAGTTCCATGTCTTAATTACAAACTGTGGATTGAAAAAAATTAAAATCTTGTAGTGCTTTAAATCCATCTTCTTTATATTCGCTGTTCTTATTGTACAGCTAAACACAAATGGGATGCCAAGTGTCCCTGCTTTGTATTGCTCATTGTTTTGCATTCCACATTGATCTGATCCTGGTCTCCTCCTCAGACTTAATACTTGCTTTCTGTTCAGGAAACTGTTTCTGCACCTTCCCCATTAGCCATCTTCGGACCCAGACCAGATTCTCATGTGGGAGCATTTGGGGCTGCCTGAGCAGTGCCATTCACTATCCTATCACCAAGTCCTTTCCTCTTCCTCCATCCCATTGTTTTCATATTTTTCTTGCCCTTCTGGCAGTTGCTATACATCTTGCTATACATCTACTCACCTGCAGAGTCGGTCACTTTGCAGGTCATCCCCTCTTCCAGGTCAGTACATGCTCAAAGTAAACATTTTAAAAATAAAGTATAAGGAGGTGGGGGCAGGTAGGGCACTTCTACCTCCTTATGTACTTGTCTTAAATATTGCTGCTAAAAATAAGTGGAGAAAAATATGAGAAGTGTAGTTTTAAAACTGATAGTGTGCCCTGAGAGAGGGGTTTTGCTTTCCCCCAGCTTTACTGGTGTTCCAGCCTAATTCACCCACCCCCAGAAAAGCTGTCTGTTCCTACTCCTTTTCTTTAATTAAGAAGAGTGCTGCCAGCAGTCTCAATTCCCACTGAGACCATCCCACTCAGCTGTCAAACCCCATGGGAGGTGCCATGCCCCTTGCAGCCCCCAGCCCCGTTCCCAGGGGCTAGACCCTGCCTCTGATGGATTCCTGACGCTCCAGTGCCTGCAGCCATGAGCAGTGCTTGATTTGTGGAGCCTGCTGTGAGCACGAAGCCCTGATGGCATGAAAACAGGCTTGGGTTCATCTTGACAGCCCAGGGTTTGCAGCACTGAGAGAGAGATCTGGATGCTGTTGTAGCTCAGCCAGTGATCTGCTGTATGATGGGGGGAAGCCCCTGATTTTTTTGTTGTGTTATAGTTAGAACACCTTTCAGCACAGAAGCAGCCCCTTATGTACACCTAGAAGAACTGTAGCTTGGTCTTAATTGACTGTGGTGCAACTGGAATTTAATGAACTATAGTAAAAGTACTAAGTTGCTTTTCAAGCAAAGAAAACAGCTGTTTGGTATTAATGTCTTCAGGAAGTAATTCTGTGCCCAGTGTGTACTGACAAAGTATTTTTGTTTGTGCTAACACTGTATAATAAAATTCTTGGAGAGTTAGTAACTCTCCAACTAGCAAACTGGGGGGTTTGTGTTTGTTGTTGTTGTTGTTGGGTGGTTATTACTGAGCACAACAGTGCAACTCCTGTGCTTTGGAGAAGGTCAAGTGGAGCTGTGACTGATGCCACGGGATGGTAAATGATACAATCTCTCCAGTAGCTGGCAGAATTGAAACCAGCTGTTGGAATTTGTACCCACACAGCTATTGAGTCAAGAAAGAAAGGAAAAAAAAAAAAAAACACAACACAAAATTAGCAGTTCCATGCAGCAATCAAGAACCAGGCATCAGCTTTTCCCTCTAGACTCATCTTGCACAAGTGCTGTCAATTAGAACTTGAGATTTCTCAGCCAAGGTGCTTCCTGTGGAGAGAGGCAGGAGGAGCAAGGCTGACCAGGGACATGGATGTAATTCTCAATAACAAATGAGCTGTGGCATTGTTTGGACTGAGAGAAGAGTTTTACCAGTACTGCTGTTGGATTATTTGTGTATTTAAATTCTGTTGTGATTTAAACAAACGTGGAACCTAAGATATTCATGTTTCCACACTAGGTGTAGTAGTTTGGTGTTGCAAAAGTATTAACTGCAGGTTTGCACCAAACATGCAAAAACAAATTAGAAATTGGGAAATACAAACACATTTTCTCATTAGGGGATATAAGTATGTGCTGACTGTACTACAAATATAATTTTTATTCCATTTGTGTAACCTTTGGTATTTTAATGAAGTCCTGTTCCTGTGTGCAGCGTATGGTTCACTGTCAGATAATTTAACACTAAGAAAATCTGTCTTGAATAAATTAGAATATATTTGCAAATTAATTGGTTAATTAGATTTTAGACATCTCTTGAGGACAGGAGAGAAACAGATGTGTGCAAAAGCCACACAGATAGTTTGGGGATGAGTGTTTCTTGTAGGGTTTTATCGCTCAGTTTTGTGGAAAAAAAAAAAAAAAAAAGCCTTTCACAAGTGCCAAAGATTAAAAAAACCCCTTGGCTTTAAATGCAGCACATTAAACTCCAATTTTCACGGTGCTGCTGATTTTTTTTCTGGGGCATGGGCAGAGACATTTGGACCTGTTAGCTGAATGACTGCACTCAGAATAGGCAAGGTACCCCTTGAGCTGGTTTTTTTTGTAAGAGTATCCATGAAGCCGTCTGAAAATCCTCTGAGCTAAACACTGGCAGATCAGCAGAGAGATGCCAGCTGGCATTGTGGTGAAGTCAGGCAACTCATAAGAAGAAGCAGATCTAAGATGGAGCCCAAGATTTAGAAGAATGGTCACTGAAGAAGGAAAACTGACAGGGCAGGTTTTTTTCTCAGCTACATCAGTGTAAATCCAGAGCAACTCCACTGAGATTCACACCAGAGTAACTGAGAGCAGAATCTGGCCAACATCATCCACCTGACATCAGGAGAGGGCTCATATGGAGAATAGTTCACTTACCTTCCTCTTGCGAGCCTTTCTCACCTAATTTTCAGAGCGGCATGAATTGAGTTTTGCACAGTTTGGGGACATGGTACAATCATACAGTAACCAACAATTTATTTTTACTGGTTGGTAGAGGTAATTAGAGATTCTGCTTACCAAAATCTGCACTTGTGTATTCATTATTGACTTGGACCCCTTCAAAAACAAATTCTGAGTAAATTGAGGGAATTCAAATTTTAAGGGCTTAAGTTGGTCCAGAAGCTGAGTGGGAGAGGATTTTCAGCTTAAAAGCAGTGCAGCAGGTCCCGGCAATCTGGTCTGATCCTAAGAGCAGCAGAGGTGGATAGCTGGCATTACTTGCATCTGCTTTTCAGCTCTGCTGAAACAGTATCACAATCTAGGCCCAAACCACAGGACATTGATCAGTCCCTCTTGGAAGACAGCTGGTGATCACATTACTTTGTTTTTGCAGTTTTATCTCCGGGATCCCATTTTGGGTGTGTTCCATTGGGTGAACCATTTGGCAAAAACTTCATCGTTAAAAGCAATATTTGCAGTTTACTGTAAGACAAACAAGAGCCCATTTGTGTGCGTCATCGATCATTTTACAAACAGTCCTCGGGCTACACACAGGACTCGCCCGGTACCGGCTGTTCGGGGTCACAGTACAGACGTCAGAGGCAGAAGCGCTTTTCCTGCTGGCGTAACCTCTGTTAGGCACCGAGACCCTGATGCTGCTGGGAAGAACCTTCAAGTCATGTTCTTTCTTTGACCTTGGTGTGTTTTTCTAAGCAGCGGACAGAGCAAAGTAAAAGCCTTGTTGCTCTTGACGTGTGAAAACTACAGCCAGGTTTCTCGAGCTCCAGAGGCTGAAGCTCCGGGGCTGAGGTTACAGGGAACGCCTGCTGTTGCACCGTGTCTCTGGGCAGAGGGCACCAACGGAGGCTGCGGGGTCGCCAGGCACGAACGCCATGTGTCCTTGGCCCAGGACTGCTGTCAGCAGCCGTGTGCCTTGGGGAAGAGAGCACAGCTTTTAGCAGGGCTGTTGCAGACCAGGATGTGCAAAAACCTGGCTGTGGTGACCTCAGTGCTCTAATTTATGAGAGTATCTGGGCTGGCCCCGAGGGCAGCCTGACTCAAGTATGCGGGTAAGAACCTCGCATGGCTGGATCGTGCCACCAGGCTGCCGTCCTATCCTTTGGAGACCCGGCCACTGCCGGGTCCCAGCTGGCCTGCGGGGATGTCTCTGCTGGGCACTTGGCCTTTCAATCCCAGTTCACCCCAGAGCCCAGCTCTCCCTTCGCAGGCAGGGAGCTCCTGTTCCCACGCAGCAGCTGGCTGTCTCCTGAGCCTGCTCCCTTCTGACCTTGGCACTTCTTTCCTCTCCTGTGCAGCAGGGCTTACCAAGACAGGATGAGACAGGTACCAGCATTTAGTGGGATTTGGTTTGTATGACTGGGACAGCAGCACTGCACCACATCTATGCCTGGGATGCTGTGGAGCAGCGTATCCTTCAGTCCAGCTGACGCTGCCCTTCCCTCCGCATGTGGCACATGTGGATTAGTTAATGTTCCTTCATATAAGTAAAAGTGTAGATGCATTAAGACCTGAGGCTGAGAGACTGCTGGCTTGCAGCTGTGATGAATAAAATGGCTACAGAAGAGGTACATGGACATTTCCCTGCAGCATTCATCTGAATGCACAGTGTGCTGGTTCCCTGGGCAAAATGAATTTGCACGTTTGTCAGGAATCTGAGGATTGAGGAGAGGCCCAAACATTACCAGCTACAATAGAATTCACAGAGTAATGGGTTAACATCATATGCCATAATTTTTCTATGGAGCTTTTGTCAAATCTCTCATTCAAGCAGTGTTTGCTGAGGCTTTTGACTTTTGCGGCAGCACTGGGACAGACAGTAAGGTCATGTGTCACTTTAAAGGCTTAATTTTTTCCAAATTCCTCACAAAACTAGAGCTGAAAGGTCTCTCATGAATTTCTTGGGGAATCTGCTGAGGCAGCAATTATGTTATCCTTCAGAACTCCATGGAAAAGGTCGCAGCAGAACCATGCTGAACCTGTCAGGCCGAGGGAGAAGGGGGCGAAAGGCTGCTCTCTGTGCTGGCTGAGTGGAGCTGGGGGACACTTGTGGAAACCACAGCCAGCTCGAGATGCTGAGGTGTGGGCAAGGCACAAACCACACATCTCCTCGCCTGGTTGGGTTTCTGCTAGATAGGTATTTACTCAGCAGAGCAAGAAAGCCCAAAGCAGAGGAAGGTATAAACCAAGGAAGCTGTATTTGTGAGGTGTGACTGCAGTGCTCAGACCTTCCTCCCCTCTGAACACAGACCATCCTGGGGGATGATAAAACAAGCAAGGAGCTGCCTTCAAATTTATTTCGCATTCTCTGTCCGTAGCAGAATATTAATGCACAGTGAGAAACTAGTTTTAAACAAGACATCTCAGTGCAAAAGAGAATAAACTCTGATGTTCCCAACTAAATTACAGAGGTCTTGGTACATTTCATGGAAGAACTAGCTGCACTACTAGACAGAGATCATAAACCTTTGAAAGACAGAGGGAGGCGAAAACAAAATATTCCACATAAGGAAAATGTGATTGTGTTAATGACTTTGCTAATCCCTAGGCTTCGAGTTTTATCCATTCATGTATCCAGTGTCTGCAGATGAACTCGGGAGGGTTTCAATAATCCATTAAAAAAAGATCATTTTAAAATTTCCACCTAGGCACAATCATTTGGGGGGGGGGTTTCCCCCTTCCCTGCTCATTTACAGATGCCTCTGTTAAGTTTGCCAAAACTGTGCGTTGGTACTTTGATTGAAATGATCATCCTTGCGGAAAAGTCTTATGAAGAGTTTTATAGGAATGAAATCAGTTGAGATATATAGAAATATAACACTGATCTCTGTAAAAAAAAAAAAAAAACCAAAACAAAACCAAACATTTTAAACTGTTCTTTCATCAGATAAGTAATTCTTGAGTAAGTTGAATGTGTTGGTCTGAAATAGTAAAAATCCAGAAGATTGTTTGTTATCAAGTATAGGCTGTTACTGTTTAGTCTGTTTTTTGTAACTCTGGTAAAGTGATCTAAGTAGTGCCTAGGCTGCTTACCAGAAGATTCCCCCAGGCATTTCAGTACTAATGTAATTGGATGGAGTTTGCATGATGGAATATCGGAAGTAGAGGTTTTGTGCTCAGGACTGTGAAAAAGCACCAGATACTAGTAGCTTTTACAGAAAATGGAAGGCCAGATGGACCAGGAGATTACTCTGATCTCCTGTGCACTGCAGCCCATTCTGTGTCACACACTTTACCCCTGCACTTCGTCCAGTAAACTGGGATGAGTTACAGCATGTCCTTCAGCTAAGCACTTCCTTCCAATTTCAAGAGATCGCTTAATGGAGGAGCTACTGTCTCTCCTGGCAGTTTGGCTCAGTGCTTAAAAGATCTTTGGTGCTGAGCGTTTTTCCAGACTTCTATTGATGTTTGTTCCACCTCTTGATCCTTGTTCTGCCCTTTTTCAGCAGGTTGAAGAACTCCTGGTTCCTTTTATTTTTCTCCCTGTAGAGCCACTTACGTGCTGTAATCAAGCTGCTTCTTCCTCTTCTATCTGATAAGCTGAACAAGCTGAGGTCTTTCAGTCTCTCTCAGAAGAATATTTACTACAGTCCCTTAAATAACTTCTCTGTCCCTTTTCTCTGTCTTCAATTATTCAGCATCTTTATAAAATGCAGGGATATTAGCACAGCGTGTTTTCTGGTGTCTGCCTCGCTGACTCCAGGTACAAAGGGACAATTTCCTCTCTGTGTGTACATGGTGGATGTGTCTAAGGATTCATTTGCTCTTCTGTAACAGCCTTGAGCTGTTTGTTCACGGTGACCCTCTAATCCTTTACACAGCTGCTCCTTTCTTGGGTAAAAAGTCTTGTTTCAGATGCCAAGCATTACAGAGGACTTTGGTTTACTGCATTTTATAGTCTCTTAAACAGTATGTAAAAGATGTCTGTGCTACGTGAGGATGCTCCAAAAAACCTGCTCCAGGTCTGCACCTTTTTAGCCTCTGATGTTGGCAGAAATTGCTGACGCATCTAACACATGATTGAGGCACTGCTGTAGGAAAATGCCTGTATCACAGCTCATCTGGAGTCTGAGAGGGAGCTGGGGGAGAACAGCTGTTCGGAAGTTTATACCCCTTGGGGACAAGGCACACAACCCCAGATTCAGATGGGAACTTTGCAGACTCTTCTCCCACTAGCACAGGGTGCTGCAGTTACCCTGATAGGCCTCTTTTACAGATGTCTGTTCACCTGCTCTGTGCTTATCACTGTAATTCCAAAAATAATATATTTTAAACCTAGTGCAAAAATTAACACACCTGTATAAAAAAGCGGTTCACTTGCATGTTGCACTGTGTCATTGCTCGGCCTCTCTTACAGTCAACATCATTCCCCTCCATCTGTTGACTGTTAGCATTTGGCCAAAGAGCTGTTATTCCTCCGACTAATCTCATCATTGCTGGCATCCTCTTGTAAACTCTTTTGTCTGGACAGTCATGTTTTCCTTGGCAATCTGCAAAGCGCACCAGATCATAGGTCTCTCTGAGCACTTGCATGCTGATGCCTTTCCCTTTCCATTTGTCCTTGTGCCTTCACTGCTGGAGGAGGCATAAAAGAGCAGGGCAGGGCAGGTAGTAGGGAGAGAGCAAAGGGCTTTTCTGGGTGTCATATTCTGGCCCCGAACATTCCCAGTGGGGCTGGAGGAAGTGTCTGGCAGTGTCCCGGGGCTGGGGCTGGGGCTGGTAGAGCTGCTCCTGGATGTATCTAAGTGTGTGTAGGTGTTGTTCAGCTTCTGACCGCAGAGCAGAGTTGCAAATACACTTGGGAATTCCCTGCCCTTCAACTCCACAACTCATGTGAGGTGTTCCAGTATTTTGCAGATCATAGGAGAAGATGCCAAGATGTGCCAAACCTGACCTGTGCTTTTCATTAAGGTTCTGGCTACGAAACCTGCAAGCTTTAGATTTCCTTGCTGAGATACAAAATTTCTCATGGTTAAAGCTTTATTTGGAGCAGAGACTACTCCCTGCAAAAGAGAGAGTCCTTTCAAGTCTGCGCATGCTAGTAAGTAATTCTGAGACAACTGAATTTGTTGGTTTCTTTAAAGAAACATAATTATTTTAAAATTACAAACTGGTCCCTTTGTTGATAAATGTTTTATATCTTTGCTGCTATGCCTGAATAGTTTATGTAAATAATTTATTAACTTGCAAACAGATGTAGCACATTCAGGCAAACACTGCCCAGCAGGGCAGGCATGCAAAAAAGGGAAACATGATTGTGGGTGGTGCTGAGCACCAGGAGCAGGACTGGGCATCAATTGAGGCTCAGAAGCACCATCTGCATCTCTTAGGCTTGGGCCCAGCATAGCTCAGATGCCTGACACTGCGGTGAGGCATTAGGGGTACAGATGTGAGCAGTCAGGCATTCACCATCAGCAGGTTTGTGGTTTCCTTGGGACTCTTAGGAGCAAAATGAAAAGAGGCACTCGGAGTTACAAAATTTTCTGGTTTGGGTAGTGTTTGGCACTTAACCTTTGCATACTGGTTTTCAGGTCTCACTTTGCATGCTTGAGAAGAGATCTCCTTCAAAACAAGGTTTTCAGTTTGCTTTGGATGGTTTTTCCTCTAACGTTGTTCTCAAAATGGGACTTGATTTTTGAAAAAGTAATTTTGTGAAAATTGCATGTGAGGTTCTTTGTGTGTCAGGGCAGGGTCAGGCAGGAGAAGAAGGCTATGCACATGCATCAGTGGTTTCCAGATGAGAGTCCTTTGTAAATAGTGCCGACGTGTGTGCATGTAAGTATGCATGGATGCAAACGTGCTTCTGGGGTTTTTTAGACAGTGATTTTGCGTGCTCAGGCTGGGACCTAAAAGACCCATATGCCACAGTGGGGAATCATAGAACCATAGGAAGATTTGGGTCGGATCTTAGAAGATCATCTAGTCCAATTCCCTGCTGTGGACAGGGATATCTTTCAGTAGATGAGGTTGCTCAGAACTCCAACCAGTATGACCATGAACCCTTCCAATGACAGGGCATTCCCAGCTTTTCTGGGCAACCTGTTCCAGTGTCTCAGCACCCTCAATGTAAAAAATTTCTTCTGTATATACAATCTATACTTACCCTCTTTCAGTTTGAAACCATTACCCTTTGTCCTGTTGAAAGTGGGTAACTCTCCAGCATTACAGAATGTAATATAGGCATTCTGATCTGGTGCAATGTCAGCTGAAGACCACTGGAGTTGCCTCAACAACCTTACGAAAGGTAAAAAATGCCTAACAAAAGTCACTGGCATTTCTAAATTTACACTTAATGACGTGTGGCTTCCTCTGGCTCAGGAGGAGAATCTGGCTCCAAAGGGGACTTGGTGATGCAGTGATGAAGAGGAGCCATGCACTTGTCATAGATGCCTTTTTTGCTGAGAAGAACAAATAATAGAAAACTTGGATTTTACTGTTGTCAGCAGAAGTGAGCAAGCACAGGGAAGGAGTAGATTTGCGGAGTGACAGGTTTCATTTTACCTGGCCACTCAGTGAAGCACTGTTCTGGTTCTCAAGCGGCACATGGTGTGGCCTGATGTAGCTTTATGTTAACAGAGCTGAGAATGGAAATAGGAGGCATCACCAAAAAGCATTTATCAGTGCACTTTTCCTTCTGTATCCTCTCTTCTCTCTCTTAGAAAATGAAAATTATTTTGATACTCACTGTTGGCTGCAATAGGGGAAAAAAAGGGGAAGTTTCCTCCCCTTCCACAGTTCACACTCCTGTTCTGCTTTATTGCAGAAATTAGTCCTCATTAAGTCTTGACAATCAGCACCTGCTGTCAATCAGTGGAAACCACCCTGGACTGTAAACAGTGCTGGGATTTCACCCTAAGGTTCAGTGCTACAAAATCAAAATACATAGAACTAGGCTCCCCACTTTGTGTCTTACTCCTATTTTTGGGGTAGCTTTGTCTCATTTATAGAAAGGGGAGAGAAAATACTTGGAGATTCTGAGATGAAGGCAAATATAAGGACTAACAATCTTACCAGAATATTGAAGTATCTAGATGTGTTGTGGTGCTACCGCTTCTGGGCACTAGCTGCAGCTGACTTCATATGAGTAAGTAAATCACTTCTCTATTTCACTCAAAGTTGTTCTATGGATTTGCTGAACTAATTTTTCCTTTAAGCATGGTCACATTTTGGGTCAGCGTGCCTAGACAACATGGGGCTCTGCCAGCAGTTCCTGGGTAAAGTCCCTCTTTGTTTTTCTGGAAACAAATCCAGTCATTCATAGAAATTAACTCCTGCATAATTAGAGCCAGTATTGCACATCATCTTTGCTTTCCATTTTTAGATGTTGCGTCTGGAGGACTATAACTTTTAAAGATGCCAACAAGCCACTTAGGAGCTCGATAGCCATAATGGGAAAATCTGTGGAGCTGAATAGAAAATGATAAGCTTCATAAGGACTATTCTAAATTGTTTGGTAAAGAGCTCAGCCAGACATTCAAAGCAAGAATAGAAATGATAACCCCTTCTAATTTGATCTTTGGGGGGTTGTACTTTCTCTATTATTCTGCTGAAGCCCCAGTCCTACAGCTAGTTTAATGGAAAGGGTGGTGTTATTTACGCTGAAGTCCTCTGGACTCCGAAGGATCCAGTTATTGTACTGTGGCAAAAATGGGTGCAGAGCACTGATTTTATACATATTTTACCATCCAAGGCTTTTAATCAACCTTTTCTCTTTCTGTGTTAGTTAAAACATTCAGTAACCGTAGATACTGAAGCATGATACTCTGGAAAACTGATACTCTTCAGCATTTTTTAACCTCGAGTTTTCAGTAAGGAGCTATTTAAAAATAATTAAGAAAGATTTGGAGGCCTTTTATTTTTTTTGCCAGGCAGGAGGGAATCATCAGCTTCAGAGCCAACAGGTGTGTTGACAGGTGAGAGATCTCACAATAAGTCTTTTATTTCTCTGCATGCTGAGGTTTTCAGGTATGTCCTGTAATCTCAAAATTAGAGTGGGTGGCAGATGAACTAAAATTTGTTTCTTTGTTCAGAAAATGCAGTATAGATTTTTCTTTGTTTGGGTCTTTAATCCAAACTGATGCTTTAATAACTGAAATTCTAGTAGTGTGGGGTTTTTTTATTTTCCTAAGTTAGAGAATGAATCGATAAGAAAATTGTCTTTGCAGTGGGAAATTACCCCAAAGATGTTCACTGCTGGACTGTCACAGCATGTGAGTTTGGTTAATGGGATCAAATGGGGCTATTTAGGACTAGTGTTTGACACTGCTTCACTGCTAGAAGAAAGGTAAAGTCCAAACAAAGTCACTCTGTGAAGGACAGAATATAATAGCCCTAAATCATAGAATTACAGAATGATTTGGGTTGGAAGGGATCTTTAAAGATCATCTAGTCCAGCTTCCCTGCAATGGGCAGGGACGTCTTCCACTCGATCAGGTTGCTCAGAGCCCTGTCCAGCCTGACCTTGAACACTTAGAGGGCTGGGGCATCCACAGCATCTCTGGACAACCTGTTCTAGTGCTTCACCACCCTCACAGTAGAAAAATTCTTCCTTATGTCCAAAGAAAATCTATTCACTTTTAATTCAGAAGTATTACTCTTGTCCTGTCACTACCAGGAAGTGGTAAAAAGTCTCTTTCCATCTTTCATATAAGCCTCCTTTATATATTGAAAGGCCACAATAAGGACTCCCTGGAGCCTTCTCCTCTCCAGGCTGAATCCCAACTCTCAGTCTGTCTTCATAGCTGGTGCTCCAGCCGATTATCTCCATGGCCTTCTCTGGAACTGCAGCAACAAGTCCGTGTCTTTCTTGTGTTGGGGACCGCAGAGCTGGACACGGTACTCCAAATGCAGTCTCACCAGAGCAGAGTAGAGGGGAAGAATCACCTCCCTTAACCTGCTGGTCACAATTCTTTTGATGCAGCCCAGAATATTGTTTCCTGTTGAAACACCAAAGCAGACTGTCAAGAGTTAGATACTACTTTTAACTTACTCCTGCATTTTTCTGTGCAGAATACTGAGGAACAAAGCTGAGTAGATAAACCCAAGTTCAGGCTGCATGGGTGTTTCCTCATCAGTGAAATGGAGGTGCTGCTTTGTTCTCCTGCCAGCAGGCTAAGGTTCTTTATATTAAAATATTCAAAAAGGAGTTTGTGATCTCCAGAAAATGGCAATGTAGAGGCACCATAATGATGCAAAGTGCTGGTATAATTTATTTTTAGAAGAATCCTGCTAGAAAGAGCCTGCCTGAGCCACTGGATCGTCTTAACAGGTTGGTCTTACCTTTACCTTGTAAGGGTCCAGCACCTTAATGGTCAATAAGTGTCAGATGGGCACACTTCAGACAAAGAGGATTCATATATGTTTTTGTCACTTCAGAGGGCATGGCAGGGGAAGTGAGTCCAGGTAAAATCTTGACACGTGGCTGTGTGGGTGTGTTCCTGTGCATGCATTTGTGCGTGCGAGCATCAGCGTCTTCACTGCTTTCCCGCCAACCTGGAGGGTATTGAATTCACCATACGTGGTGCTGCCTTTACATTCCTCACGTACAAACAAGCAGTGCATTTGCTTTTCTGCAGACTTTTCTCTTGCAGGCATGATGTGAGTTTTCCTGCTGCCAGCACAGTGAGGGGCTGCTGTGAAACAGGCGCTCTTAGAGGCCTTCAAAGCCTAGGAGCCAGTGTTTGGTTTTAGAAGAAGCGCTGCACGGTGCCATTAGCAGGTTGCTGGTAACTGGGGCGTAAAGCTGCCTAGAGAGGCACCTCAGCAAGGTTTGCCTCTGACACACCGCTTACGAACCCTCTCTGGCACACTTGGTAAATAAGCAGTTATCTTTAAACATCAAATTATGCTAGTGAGACTACATTTGCCACTGTGTCAGACTACTTGTTCTAGGTGGTGTAGCCACCACACTAAGAGCCAGTTGGATAGTATTTGGCAAGCCAAATGTTGTGCGTGCTTTGCATGCACCATATAGATTTACAGGACGTTATGTGTAAATATTTAGACAAAAATCTTTAGAGCATTTTTATTTGTTAGAATGCACATTGACTTTTAATGGCTTGTGTATCCAAATGTTTCTGTTCATAATATTGAAGTGAACTGAATCCAATGGTGATGCCAGTGAAGACTTTAAAGATGATTTCAGTTTTAACATTTACTGTTCATCTCAACTGTAAAATAAAGTTCCTTTAGCAGTCCATTAAAATGAGAAGCCTACTTCCCTGTTTTTCTTTGTTAATCCAACCCTCTGAACTAAAGGAAGATGCTGGCATGGAAAGGAGAAAACAGTTGCACTTTGCTGTTAATTGCTGCATGTTTGCAGAGTTTAATTTCCATGGCATTTAATTTCCTAGTAGAATTGTGCAGAATTTTCAGGTTGGGCTCGTGCCCATACTCGGCTGTTACCTGTGTTCCGAAGTCGCTCTTCACACTGCACTTAGACTGTAGTATCCCTTGGAGTCCTGCAGCCAGGGCAGTGTGGTGGCAGCGGCTGCGGTAATGAGCTAGGCTGAAAGAAATACTCCAATGGCTGCCTTTCAGCACTTGGCAAGAAAATCCTTTTTATGGTAGTTTCAAGGTCGTCAGATATCATTATAGCCAAGTATTAAAAATTTCAAAGAAAGGAGGCAGTGTGTTTGATTTATAGAATAATTATCTAGCTTTCGCTCTGACTTGGCTTTGGCAATGGTTTTGCAAGCACTCGAAAATTAAATCCATTTTTTATGGCACTACAAGGTATTATCTCACAGCAAATGATAATTAAACACCTGTGAAATCAATTAGCCCTTTAAACAGGGGGAAAAAAAAGTTTTCCAATTATGTTTTTGCACCTCCAAACTTTCTAAATCCAGAACTAGCGCTTGCGGAGCGGGAGATGAACTGGCAGCCGGTAGCCAGTTAACCGGCATTAAGATCACCCCAAACCTTTGCGCAGCCGTAAATCCAGAAGCAAGCAGTTCCCAGTGATGGCACCTGTCCAAGTAGGATGCGTTAGCCTTCCAAAGCTCAGTCTTGGGCAGCTATCTATCTGACACACAGCTGAGCTGTCAGCTCTTCTACGAAGGCAGTTACTCACTTGTTGTTTTCTGTGCCAAGTTTTACTTGACAGTTTATTTAAAACCCAATATACCTTAATGGAAAGCAAGCAACAAGACACTACATGTGACTGAGTAGGTTTCTTCTCAGGCTCTCCAGCCAGTAGTTCAGAACCATCTGCATTAAGCATTCACTCATGGAAAAATGGCCGCTTGGTTAATGGCTGAAACCGAATATACTGGAAAACTGGGAAACACACCACCATTTACCCTCAGATTGTAGGTGTTTAATATCTATCTTTGTTGTAGCACCTGAACTGATGCAGAGACTTCTGGAAGATTCAGTGTGTGTTCGTGGGCTTGCAGATTCTGGGAGGAAGCCCTAGACATAATTGGTTAAGTGCCATGGCAATTTTTTGGCTCAGGAAATAAAAAAACAGCTCTAGTCACATCTGACATCTATAGCGGTATGTGCTGATAATCCCTGCCAAAGAGGAGGTCCAGCATCTTCCAAAGATGGATTATGTGTGGCATTATGTGTGTCAAAATACGTACTGCTGAGTTAAACCCATTGCATTTGATTTGGGTTAAACCTGTTGTATTTGGCTGGTGTTCTGCTCCTGTATTTCCCTCTGAATTTTGATAGCCATAATATGCAGCTAGTTTTCAGCGAATGCTGCATCACCAGAGAGGAAGGAGACAGGTTAGGATGATGGGGCTAGTATTCCCAGGGTCTGTTTAGCTGCTGGAAAAGCCACCAGTCATCTGTATCTCAAGTTTTCTATCTATAAAAAGGGAATGATAATGGTATCCCATATCTGTGTTCAGAGGATTAGATAAGAATAGATGGACTGTACGTGACAAGTGGCATAGAGCTGCATAAAGTATGATAATCATTGCATCTGGCCATATCTGCTGGTCTAAACAGCCAGCGTCTCTTTAGACCTCTCTTCAATCACCGGTGATGACGATGTGGCTTTCAAAAAAAATAGTTTATATTGAAATTGGTAGTGAAAATGTTTCCCAGGCTAGTTTATAATCTCTGAAGTGTAGAGACATGGGGAAATGCTTAAGCTGTAAGAAGGAATGTATGGCATGGCTGATTAGTCACTGCAGAGGCTCTGCAGCCTGCCCGGCCTGCTTGGGATAATGGAGAACCAGGAATCCCAAGCAGCCCTCTAATCCATGTGCTGATTGACAAGGTCGGCACATCAGAAGGGGGAAAAAAAAAAAGAGGGGGGATGGGGAAAGACAGAAACAATGTGTTGGATCAAGAAGTTAAAGTGGTAAGAGCATTTGCCTGAGCAGTGTTTCTCCTTCAGATAATTGCCCACACGGCATTGCAGTGTTTACACCTGTGTGATAGATGGGGCTGAACATGTTTTCTCAACTATGGGTGGTAACAGGGAGGGGATAATTCAATTAAATTGTGAATAAATTAGAATTGATTACAAATAGAGCTATTCTTTTATGCTGCCTATAAAGGTATTAGCTGTGAACAAGGTACACTTAATCATTACAAAAGGAAGCCTGAAAGTTAATAAAACATGCTGCTGATACTTGCAGAGGAATGCCAGCTTTGGGTTAAATCTGTAGCTATTTTAGTTTTGAAGACCCAACTGTCATTTTGAAGGCGTAAGCATTTTGGATTTTAACATGTTTGAATGCTGCAGCTGAGACCCAGGCCAAGCCGACCCTAAAATTGGCAGTAAAATGTTACCTTTATGCAAGTGTGCAGAATGAAGGAATCACGAATATATGAGCAATAAGCATGTGCCCCACAGTCTTCTAATGTGGAAACCTGGAGCTTTCTGGAAATAAATACCCTCCAACCAAGGCAGAGAACTCTCAAAAGCTCCTCTCAAAGCTTTTCTACACTAAATGCTTGGGAAGATTAGCTGCCAAAAGGAAAGGAAAGTGCCCAAAGTACTGCAACACTGAAACAGCACAAGAAAGGAAGATGTGTCCGGCTGGCTGCCTGTGCAGTGCTCTGTGGTGCTGGCCTTTTTTCTGATTCCTCACCCTGAAAAACCTCCATGACTGAGTAAAACCAGAGTGTCTGGATAGGCAGGTAATGCAGAGCTGTCCCCACACCACAGCAATGCAACCTGGAAGATTGTAACAAATGTCCCTCCCATCTTCAGATGTTACTAGCTAATAGAAATGGGTAGTTCTGAAAACAAATCCAACCCCCATTGCCCGGGGAGAAGAATAAGAGAAGGCTCTGCAAGAACCTCTTCTAAACACTTGACTATTTTCTCTACAGCTTAAGGCCCTTCCAGCAGTTGCAAGTGGGGTTATAATACTTCATTGCCTCCCTGAGGTCTTGTTGAGGTTACTTAGTGGAGATGGTGGGGAAATCAAGCCTGTTGCTGGTGTGATACTGGTATTTGCAGTAGATGCCAAGTCAGTGCTTAATATACCACATCAGTACTCTAGATGAGAGGGTGTTCCTGGAAGTCTGTGCCAGCTCTGATTTCTCTCCTGGAAAAGTGAAGGAGAAATATCAAGTCCAGCAAAGATTTAACTCCGATATCTACCTTTAATCATAGAGATTATCTCACTGACTTCACTGAAAGTGTTTGAAGTCAGAGTTAAGGGAAGTGCAGAGATGCTTCCAGGTGTCTGCTGTTTGCTTTCTATGTGGAAAAAAATCGCCAACCATACATAAACAATTTTCCCTCCCTGACAAAAGCCTGGCAAAACTCAAACCTCCTGCTCTGTGTGTGGTTCCTACTGAGCCAAATGGGAAGCAATCTGAAACTGGAAGTTGCCCTGCCACCTTTCTGTCCTGCCATGGCCTGTGGGCTGGAGTTTCACTTACCCGGTGACATTTTTGTGGCCAAGGTCTCCTCCAAATGCTACCTGGCAGTCTGAGAAAAATATGAAACAGTCTCTGCTGCAGTCTCTACTCTGAGATGATGTTTGGTACATGTAAATTATTTCCTCCAGGAGCGACACTTCAAATTACACTCTGTCAAAGTGCTTGCAACTCGACAGAGATGGGTTTGTATTTGAGGCTGGCTACATGTGTTGTGTAAAAGATATTTCCAAATTTATATTTAAACATAGTGGTCCATCTTCAGTCTTCCAGCTAAGGCAGGGTGCCCCCGTTGCTTTGCTTGCTACCTGTGAACTAGTAGAAGTAAAAGTAGCACCTTGTGTTCATGGATTTCAAATAGATGCTTGATCCTGGAGTGGTCTTTGAGGGGATTAAACTGAAAATTGGTCCCTTATCGCTGTGCTCAAAGATCCTGTTGAGTCACCTTAAGGCATTTTGGTTGAAATTGCAGCGAAATTTGTTCAATAGGAGAATCTCTGGCGTGGTTCATTCACTGCAGCAGCTTTTGATGGATATTGCTTTAATCTGGATCGGTTCCTTTTGTATATGTGGGTTCTCCCTGAAGTGAGTAAATTTTTGGGAAATTTTGTGCCAATACATCAGGGTTAGGATGAGGCTTTCTGTGTTCGTGTGATGTAGATAAATTGCTTGATGACCATGAACTGTGCTATTACACAGCTCAGCAATAAATCACACCTTAAGTTTTAAAAGGCACAAATGGGAGCAAGATACTAACTGTTTTCCAGGTGGAAAATGGTCAACAAAATTCTTTTCCTTTTTTTCCTTTTGTGTATCTATACTAATATCAGCAAGTTAGATATGAAAGAAAAGGTGTCCAATATAGGATGTCTCTGGGATATGGAGGGCTCACTTGCAGTGACCTGGCTCTCTGCTTTTCTTTGAGTTCTGGTTTTGCCATCAATGTTTTGTGGATAATGTTGCATTCTGGGATATTAACAGGATTTTACATTTTTAGCAAGCTAATGATGGGGAACTTCTGACTGGTGTATTCTAGCCCTACGGGGTATTCTATTCTTGGTATTTATTAACATTTTCTGTCATACAATATGCAGTGAAAGCAATGAGCCTCAGACCTCTCGATATGTAAAAAAGGAATGCTTAAAAATGGGAACTTTTTCTTTTATTTGGTATTCCAGTTTCCTAATATTTTTGCCTGTGTGCTGTGTCAGTGCTGACTGGTGAGCTGGGACATGGCTGCCAATCTCCATCCCACACAGAGAGAAAGAAATTGCCACTCAGATGGAATATGTATATATGTATTTTAACCAAAGTTGAGATAGAATTTAAAAAATAAAAAGGGACTTTGAAGTCTGTTTTGTAGTTTTAATTAATGCGATGAGGGGTTTTATTTTACTCTCAGTGGAGATAATCTTAATCCATTCACAGTGACCTTTTCTTGTGCAAATTAGCTATACACGCTTGTTTAAGCAAATGGGCCTTTGCAAGATGTCTCTTCCTAAAGACAGAGCTTATAATTGAAAATTGGCTTACTCCCATCTGTCTGGCCTGTGTGAGAATACAAATGTAGGTCCCAACTTCTTTGTATAATCATGTATGTGTGTATATACATACACATAGACATACATAGAAAAAACTGCTCTGCCTGCAGACCATGGTAAAATTACATTATTAGTACTAAAAAATTTCAGTGCTACAACTTGCTGTCAAAATAACATCTATCTGCAGGGCCCAGGACCCTCTGGAGAACAGAGGGTGTTCAGTCTGGATCCTTTTGACTCAGACGAGGTCGATGCCATTCACAGTTCTATGGGTTTGCCAGAAGTACAATTAGCTAATAACAGCCTGGAAACTGTTAAAATTTTATATGTGTTTTTTGTGAATGGTTTTGCAGTGATTGATTGAATTGAAAAAAAAAAAGAAAAAAACCAACAAAAGTGTCTATGAGCACTTTCATTCAGAGGAAAAGGAATCATTGCAACTATATGGTTAATTGCCAAAATTTGGCAGTTCATCTCTCTCATCACCCTTAACAATAACCACCAAGTGAGTCATTGTAAACCCCCATGCCTTTTTTACCACCTGCTTGGTAAGTGAAGATTTCTTTGCCATAGTTTGAAATTTCTTTTTGCTTTGTACAATCTCTTGTGCAACAATGAACACAGTTGTGCGAAGCTTTGACTAAATCTGAATAGAAATCAGGGTCACAGAAGTGCCACAAAAATGCTTTAGGTATCAAAACGTTTCATGTTTGTTGTTAGAAGTTATGCAAGGCTATTTATATAGAAATGGCTCATTATTGCAAAGGCAAAATTACTTCCTTCCTTATCACTTTCATTACCAATCTCCCCAGCTCTCTCCCATGATGGTTGCTCCTGAGAATGAAGTAAAAGGAGCTGAAGTGGTGGCTGACACATGTGCAGGGATGGAGCTAGTTAACCTGGTGGTGAACAGTCTTGGTTGGGGATGATTTTATCCAGATGTGTCTGTTTCAGCAGCTGTTTGCATTTTCATGCCCGGTTACTCTAGGACTCACCACTAATTGAGTTTTCTCTTTTCTCCCCTGTTCTTGTTAGGTATGATTACCGTGAAATGCTGCACAATGCCACTTTCTGTCTGGTTCCCCGTGGCCGCAGGCTTGGCTCTTTCAGGTTTCTGGAAGCCTTGCAGGTAAGAGCTGCAGTTTAAAGCAATGGCTACGCTGGATGCAATTCAGTGTGCAATAGCAAGGAGGTAGGGAGGAGGGAAATGTGTTTCATTTCCCTGGTGGACAGTAATCCACTTTGCAAAAGCCTCTATTCATACTTCTGGAGCAATTGGCAGCTTCTTCCCAGGAGGGTCTGAGTGCTGAGCTCATCTGAAGGTTGAATTGTGTTACCTCCAGGAAAACGGTTTCCCTGGATGTGGTGAGGCTGAGGTGTTGGACCAGTTTCGAGCAGTATTTTATCAAGCTGTGAGACTTCCCGTGGGAGACACTGGCCTTTACAAGTAAGCCCCAGAGCAGCAAAAATAGCTTTTTGTTTTCACTTATGCCAAAACAGACCTGCTTATGCATTGCCAGTTTTGAGTGGTACTTGCTGAACATGCGGAAGGTGGCCTGGAGGTGGTAAAGCTCCAGATGGAAGCTTCACATGAAGGTGGATATAGGCTGATCTCAGGGAGTGCACGTGAATCCCCTTCACCTTTGAAAAACATTTTGGTTAGTGGTCTCCCTTTTTTGCTGTGGGCCAGCAGCAGAAGGCAATGCCAAAGGGTTCTGGAGTCACTGTGGCAGCATGCCTGGCAGCACAGTGATCAAGTCTGACACTGGCCTACTCCAGCTGCAGCTAGTGTGACTTGTCGGCGAGAATCAGCTCAGCCTGGGGTCCTGGATCTTCAGTCAACCATACAGAGCATGGTTGAATCTAGGACTGGCATCTGGATTGCCATGGGGGCTGAAGTGGAGAGGAGATGATGAGGCACTCCTTGGTTTTAGTGAGATGGCAAATCTTACTAAAGAAGACACCTTACCTGAGGGTCCTGCCTCTGGGAGTTCTGCCATTTGGAAAGTATCCCAGTATGGACAGTAAAGCTGTCATCACATTCCTTTTCTTCATTAACCACAAAATGTCCCAGACTTATTCTCTAACAGTATTGTTTACTGCAATGCAGAGCACGATTCAGCTACGTAAGTGTAGGTATATGACATCATTTCAGAAGCCCAGAAAGGTAACTTCTAGAAAACCTTCTGGATTTCTGCTGCTTCTCCAGAAGGTCTCCAGTACATCCTGTATCATGTCTTCCAGCCTTTGATGGGTTTCTTGGGTACCATGGATGCTCTGGACACTTAGGTTTAACCACTGAAGCCAGCACCTACTCTCAGATTTGGGATCCGAGTTCAGGACTGTCACTTATCTCTTTTTTCTACTCAGGAGATTTATAGCCTGCAAAGAGCTATTCCCTCTCCAGTCTCTGGAGGAAGAAGTGGGACTGGCTTATGTGGGATAACATGTCACTTCAGATCTTTCAGAAGAGCACTTCTCAGCTCTTCTCTCATCTGGTCCCCAGGTCATGCAGCTTCTGTTAGATGCATCATCTCAGGAGGAGAAAACAGGAACCATACCTCACAGAACTTGGAGACTCCAGCTCAATGATAAAATGCATGCACCAAGGATTTTCCTAGCAGGCTACCAGCAGTATTCACCAATTATGATGGATTCCCAATTTGTCTGGATCCAGGGCATGCTGAAAGGCCTGATCCACATTAGTGCAATGCTTTAAACATGAAAACACATTGCTAAGTGTTTTCTTTTTTCATGCACTGATATAATTTCCTTATAGAAGGTTACAGTTCTTTACACACTATAAGCACTGCCGTAATGCAGACTTGACCAGTCTAAGATGCTGTGTGTGATACATGTTACCAAGGAAGGTACAGCAGTGTGAAGGGTTCCCCTTTATACCATCTTTTGGGAGGTCAGAGGGAGTCTGGACCAAACTCAGAGCTCTTAAACTTAACTTGATCCAAAAGAAACTGAACGAGAGTACAGGTTTGATACAAATCCTCTGGTACTAGCTTCTTTCATCCCATCAGGAGGTTTTTGGTTTGGATCTTATGTTGTGATTGAGCTGACCAGAACCTAATAGTGATCATCTGTTTATGGAAATACAGACCTATTTACTAAACATTTACAAACTCTCTGTGCAGAGGAACTTGTACAACTCTTAGAAGATTAATAAGTTAGACAAATCATGCTGGTATAAAATAGATATTAAATGTGTATGCTTTTTGTTTGTTTTAAGACATAAAGCAATTCTTATTGTTGTAGACAGGTGATGACAGATGAGTTATGTTTGTGCAGTTGCCTCTGTTTGGAGAGTTGATATAAAGGATAGGGAATTAACTCCTCCTTTCTGGGAAAGGTGGTCTAGAATTAAATATGACCTGTATTTTCTGTAGAGTTGAGTAGCAACATAATACAAAAATGAGGAGAGTTGCTCCCTGCTGAATGGTTCTCAAAGCAGCAAGGGGGGTCATCATTTTTTATTAAATTCTGCAGTGTTATGTCTACAGCATTTAACAGTTCTGCCCTTGTCTGGCAGTGTAAGCACCAGATTGCAAACTCCACTCTCCATGCAACGCCCACCGTTCAGTGCATATGAATAAGCACAAAATGGAAAACCATGATCCCTTGGGCTGCCCTCCTGTGGATTCTGGCTTCTCATGTTCTTTGCCGTGTTGCCTCTCCTGAGCTTGTGCAGAAAACAGGGGCCATGGTGTTGGTGGAAACCTCAGGTAACCACCCTGCTCTGTGTCCCTGCAGGCCGCCTGTGTCCCGGTCATGCTCAGCAATGGATGGGAGTTGCCGTTCTCGGAAGTGATTGATTGGAACCAAGCTGCCATCATAGGCGATGAGAGATTGTTATTACAGGTAAGGAAAAGACCACGGCCTTCAGCAGATCAGTTGATTATTGCTGCACCCATCTAAATGGACAGGGAAGATGAATCCAAAAGGTCAGGACTATAAAGGAATTTTTATCATGAAGGGATTGTCTGTGTCACACCAGCTGTGAACTCATTTAATATAACATCATTCGTTTTTTGACCTGAAGGTCATGGCAGACACCAGGCCACACTCTTGAATGCACCCTTAAACTTTTATTTTTGCAAAGAGCATGAAATCTGCCCTGGTGTGGAGCACTGATGCCAGTCTGAGGCGGAGCTGTCCTGGTCCAGGTGCTGTGATGAGAGATAAAGCATTTGAGGGTGTGTTCTGCTCCAGTCCTTCAGAAATAGTTTGTCCTCAGGTGTCCTACAGCACTGGGATCCTCAGGAAAGCAGGTATTTTCTCAGGCAGGAATTATCAGGTAACAGTTTGGTGGGAAGTGGCATCTGTCCCTGTTCTGAGTGTGGAACATTGCTTTCTGAAGCAGTGTTCATGTCACTTACTATTAATCTTGAGATCATAGAACAAAAGTGGGCTGAGAAGTTACACATTCCCTGCTCCCTTGAGCATCTACTTTGGTTTTAAATTCACTAGGTTTATTTTTTTTTCAGCTATCTTAGTGGGTTTTATAGTCTATATATATATTCTGTAAAGTATGTGGAGAAGTTGATGTTAGGAGAAGTTCTTGAAAAACTGTTTTCCCCAAAGTACCATTTGATAAAATTCCACTGCCAAGCATGAAGCTGAGTACCACCAGATCTGGAATAACCACTGAATAACCACTAAATAGCCACTAAGAGGGGTTTTATTTATCATTGAATTTAGTGTCATCCACAGAGAGAAGCCCTCAAAGGTACAGGTGCCATGGCACCCCCAAAACAAATTATCTTTGAAAATCTCATTTCATGACTCTTAACGTGTCTAAAGAAGTAAATATTTGTGAAGAACTGGCCTTGCAAGCCTTGCAAAATGTTGCCTATTCTATTTAATATTATACAAGCTACAAATATAAAAGGGCCATTTGATTTTTGCTTCTGTGGACAGCACATTTTTTTGAGCAGAATTATGTCTCTCTTTAATAATAATTTTCTGATCTTCGTGCTTTCTGGTAACGTGCCATTCGTTCACTTCACAGCTGCTTCCATATTGAACAGCTACTGCTCCGTTATTAACAGTGTTTTTAAAGAGCTGGCAGAGGGCCTGAATGTCTGCTCTGGGAAATGTTTTTGTTATGTTACAGTTTTTCATTTCCTGTTTGAGAGCAACTCGGATGTTTTTATTTGCATATTCTCCTCATCATAGCACTGGGAGAGCTTAATCCAGCCTTTTTGCATTTATTTGTGCAGGGTGGTTTTTCCCTCCCCCCTACTCATTGCTGAAATGACCTTTTATTAATGTTCTAATAATTCCAGTGTAATCATGCCAGATTAGTATTAATATATCATTTTGCCCACCTGTCTTTCTGGACAAGTAGATTAATAATAGGCAAATGCAGTTAAAATGGGAGCTCGGATTTTTCTTTCCAGCTGTTGTAACAGAGCCCACACCAAGGCCTTTTTTTAACCTTGACACTGTGTTTGCTGGCACTCACAAACATGATGTGGTGTGTAAAATCATAACTTCTTGCAGTAACCTTCACAGTCTGAGCAGCCTTCCCTTTCAAAAAATATAGTTGGGAATGAGTATTGATTTTATTTGTTGCTTACACACGTACACACACAGACACAAGGTTGCACATATTGCAGTGAAATTTCAAGTGTATTGAAAAAATGCTGTATTGCCACTGTGAAGTTACTTTAATCTTGTCTGTGCTGCTGATAATGTTTCTGGGTGTGGTTAATACTCATCTATTCAGCCAGTACAGGTAATGTTCATAATCCCTCTACTTATTGGGACACATCACAAATAGCAATGTGATTGCTTAGAGAAACATGTTTCCAACTTCTACCATACTTCCATACTAGTTTTGCAGGGAATATTTTACCTAAAGACCTATATTTTACTTAAAGGGCCTATAGCAAAGGAGTGTAAAGTAGCATCTTCAACAATATGACCTTCTTCTTCTGCTCCACCTTGCTGCAGTGCTAAGTCTCTCACAGGCTCAAATCCTGTATTATATTAGCAGTGTCTCTAAGATGGTGGTATAATATGTGCATTTAATGGAAAGAGGGGAAAAATAAGCACTGTTTTCCCTTGTGAATAACAGGTATTGTGGAAGACGTTATTCTTTCCACCTATGGTAATTAATAAAATGCAGTTTGATCCACAGGCTCCCAAAAAGTGGAGTCTTACTTAAGATGTTGCTGTGTTTTCTTTGGGGCACGTAGCGTTGCCATGCTGTGGTAAATGCAATTCCAGATCTCTTTAATGTACTTAGAATGTGGGGATTATTGTTGAATTCTCAAGACCTGCAGGTACTAGGTTGTTAAAATACTAGTCCACAAAGAGCTTTGTGGCATTAAAAGCATGAGAAATGTATGGAGGAGCTCCTTACTGTGCCACACCACAACACTGCGGCGGGGGCAGCTTTTTACCATAAAACAGCCAAAAACTAAAAGAAAGCAGAATAAAAAAATGCCAGAGATTATAAAGGGTTGTGTCTCATTCATTTTACATCAAGGCTTTAACTGTCGACACACATCTCTGTTGGACAGCTCACTAATAGAGGAGAGGGCTCGTCAGCAGCATATTAATTTATGAGATTGTGTTGTTTCTAAAGCTTGTGACTGCATTGCATCTTGTGTTACAGATTCCTTCTACAATCAGGTCTATCCATCAGGATAAAATCCTAGCACTTAGACAGCAGACACAGTTCTTGTGGGAGGCTTATTTTTCTTCAGTTGAGAAGATTGTATTGACTACACTAGAGGTGAGTAAAAATTGTCTGGGACCTTGCTAAGCAGCAAGATTTCTGTACCTGTCCTGCTCCTGTCCTCAGCTGGTGTCAGGCCTTGGTTTTCATGACATGCAATTGGTCACTGGGAAAAAAGCTTGGCATCTTGATGAGTTTTCTCCCCTAAGGAAATACTCTCTTCATTATCGGAATCCACATTAGAAAACTGACACAGTGAAAAATGGGAGCTGCCCAACACATGGAAAAGTTGTCATGTGTGATCTTGACTTCGCAAGGCTTTATGGCTTATGAATCACTATCCTTGTCATTGGTAGTGAATGTATTTCTTAAGAAACCCTTCTGGAATTCATTTTGGAAAAAATATTACCATGGAGCTCCTCCTTGGCCATTCCTGAACATTTTGATGCCTTGTGATGGGACTACTGGTCTGGCTCAAGGAAAAGGGGGGGCTTGTAAGTGCTGGGTCTTATCTTCACACATAGGATAAGGTAAAGGCCTGATCATCCTTATAAATTATTAATAAATAATCATAATTAGACTGCTATTAGAAAGGGAGACATATGATCTCAAATGTGGAGAGAATCCTTTCTGAATTCAGAGACAGAGGAAAGATGAAAGGCTCTTCAGAAGTAGGGCCCAGGCTGCAATTTCAAAAGCAGGTTTCTTTTCTAATTGTTTTCCAATTTTTCACATAAATTTCTGACACACTTCTACCACTGGAAAAGACTCACTTTGTAGGGGCAAATGCATTCATCTTATGCTAATGCTTCTGCAATAGCATCCATCTTTGTGCACAGTAGTAATGCACAGTTGTAAAGCTCCACATTCCAGCTGTGCCTGCTTTCTCCTGAAAACTGCAAATGAGTGCTTCTGTCTGCAGTACAGGTTGCCTATGGCTGATCTACCTCCAGCTGCTGCAGGACAGTCCCTTAGGTTTTTCTGTGCCAGTGAAGAAAACCAGCCAGGGAACATTTGCAGAGCCCCTGGCATAGCTGTCCTTACAATGCTCCCCTCACCCTCAGAAGAGTATGTCTTCATCTGTGCTGCCTGTTGGGAGCTGCTCTGCCTCCTCAAACTCTTCATAAGCCACTGATGAGGTGGTGATAATTATCACAGCCCACACCAGGATCAGACTCACAAAGCTGGAAGACTGTGTGCTGTAGCTTGCAGTCTAATTAACCCTTACAGAAGTGCTCCCAGGCACCATCAGGTGCCTCACACATCATCTGCCCCTTCGCTGCATGCGCTTTGTTATCGTTAGGGATTGCTAAAAGGACAGGGGCACACGGCTCTCCCCATTGCCCCTCCCCTGCCTGTGCTGGGGCTGGTCCCAAGGGGACAGCCTTGGTGTGCACTGAATCAAGTTCCAGTGCTCGCAGATGTGTCTTTAGTGCTGCCTTGGAACCCGTTGGCCCATGTGGCTTCAGGAGTCCAAGGGACAGCAAAACCTGTAAAACTGGGTAGCCAGCAAGCCGGAGTTTCTACTCAGAGTGCAAAAACTAAAGTGAAGACAAAAAACTTCCTGAAAGATTTAGTTTAATGAAACCGATTAATGTATGCCTGGTGTTGAAGTTATGTTCTGGGTTTTTTCATTTGTTTGCAAATGTGGTTTTGGTTTGAAGTGTTTTTTGATTGGTTTTTTAATTCAGACTCTCAATTTTTTGAGACAGCTAAGAGGGACTCTGTTCTTATGAACAGATAATAATTTCACATTTCAACTTGCCTAAGTAAAGTCCTCAGTTAACTTTCCCTAGGAAAGGAGTAAAAGAGTTGAGAGCAATTTTTGGTGTCTGAAACCTGCAAGCATTATATCCTCTTCTTAAAATCTGACGTCTGGAAGTAAATTCCTAGCAGAATTATTTTTTTCTGCTAGATGTGATCCATCTTCTCTCTGACACTGTTGTGTCAGAGTGCTCTGATAATTCTAGATATCATCAGAATAATCACTTGCCTACTTACTGCAGTGCCAGTGTATGTCCATGTGTGAGGATATCAGCACAGAAGAAAATCCTCACAACTCAGGTGTCTGCAAGGACATCACAGTCCTTTATCCTGCACACCTCTGGAAACCTTAAGTCACATTTTAAGTTCCTTGATCTTCTCTCAGTATTTAGTGGCCTAAGCCAAACAGCTCATGGTCCAAAATAAGACGTTTGAATAATTTGGCCAGCAACCCGCTATTGCAGTCACAGAGGAAGTGCCCAGTGCCTTGGACATCCTGTGGGTTAGGATATGATGCTCATGAGCGTCTGCTGCAGGCTGATGGGTGGGAGTGCTCTGCTGCTGCAGACACCATCCATGCTCCAGGGTGTCTGCACTTTTTCATCTTGGTCTTCTCCAAAAGCAAACCCAAAACATCCCTGCATCCATGCACAGCGTGCTCAGTCCTCCGCTCAGGAAGAGGAGGGGAAAGAGACAGCATAAAGTACAGACAAGAAATATTGGATGCTTGGCTGGGGCACTTTGAAAAGCAGCAGTGATTAAGGCAATATGTGAACTTTTTGAAGTGTCAGGATGAGGGAGACAAAAATATTGGACTATTAATGCATTCCAAAAAGAAAAGGGAGATCTTGCCAGAGATCCTAACCCCTTTCTTCTCTTATTAAACTTCCTGCCATGCCTCATCATTGGAGAGACCACATAGTTGCTGTCTTCTCTGCAACATGTGCAACATTGTACACTCTATATTTTAATTCCTTGGTCCTCCATGTTACCCTTTTTTACACTTTTCTCTTTCTACCAAGTTGTCTTTTGTCCCCTCTATCCTGACAGACAGGTTTCTTACGTAGATCAGGAGAATGATAAATTAGTGATCTGTTTGTTAACTGTGATGAACCACCAAGGCCAGCTCCCGAGCCTGGAGCAGAACCCCGTTGGTGAAGTTTGTGTGCTTCACGTGCACTGCAGGTCGTGTGTGCTCCATGGCACCGGGGCCCTGCTCCATGTTGGAGCTGTGCTGGCTTCAGGCACACTGAGGCAGCATTGAACAGGAGCCATGTGTTTCCCCTGCAGCCTTGTTGGCTACCAGCTCAGTGGAAAACTCCACCGTCTGTGAAAACCTCCTGACCGTGTAAATTCACAGACTTCTTATCTGACTGTGTCCCGGTTCTGAGAAAGCAGGAGGGAGGAGCTGTAGTGTTTAGGCTTTGTGGTAAACACTCAAAAATATGTACTTTCTAGGTTCTGTCTTTGTTTAGTGGCATAATTTGCAGATGGACAAACAGCAGTCATTGTCTGTGGTTTTTCCTCTCCTCACCACCATGTGGGAGATCTGACAACTGATATGCCTAAGTTACCAAACAGAAATATTCAGATACATTCTTGTCAGTAATGAAACTACAGTCCTAAGTCTGTTGTTCAAAAAAAAAAAAAAAAAAAGTTAAATTAACTTACTCATGTGAGTGAATTACTGCATATTAGCTATGGTAATTGGCTGTAGGCAAAATTCAGACAAGCATGCACTCAACATCTGCCCCAGTTTAGCAGTACGTATATTGCCACCAGCAGTGGATTGTCTAGTGCAATGTAACTGGTGTTTTAATCTTTTCTTGTCATGGCAATCAAAAATTCCAGGAAAACCACTGCTTGTGGCAACACTTATTCATGTTCTGTATTGACCAAATGTCTCTGAACTCGGCAGCTTACAGAGTTTTGAGCTTGGTTAGACTCCAGCAGCTGCTTTTGTACTGTTTGTGGTGAGTCTTTTTACTTGCTTTTGGTTTTCCTACACTTTGCTCCAGCTTCAGAGACATGAAGTTTCACCTACACAGGCCCATGTTAAGGCCAGACACGTTAGGTTATGAGACCAGCATGTTCTTGGCACTTGAGCCCTCTGCACTGCATAAACTGCCAGTTAAGTGAAACCTTGGGACATCACAGAGGATGAGCTGCAGAAGAAGGCAAGGCATTCTTTAGCCAACTTGGGAGAAAATTCATTCCTCACCACCCCCTGGCCCTTTGCAGTGTCCCATGTCGAGACCTGACAGCTTCTTATGATCTGAGAGAAGGCAAATCTGTAAGAACATGTGACTCAAGAGCATACTGTACTTAAAAAGTTGCACTCATGTGGAGGCTGAACTTGTCCTGTTACAGATTTCCACCACTGAATCTTGTTATGTCTTTGCAGAAAGTTTAAAAAAGTTCCCATCAGTGTAAGAGCCACTCTGGTTCTTGCAATCCGGCATCTGATGTGAAGCAACTGTAATTAGCTTCATAAATACATAATAATTGTATGAATTGTATGGCCTTGTACCTTTCGGGGAGGGGCTTGTGGTATTCTACATGATGAAGTAGATGATCTAGCAATATGTTCTGACCTTAAAAGCCTAGGAATCTATGTTTGTGGCCCTCTACAGAGACAGACAGTAGTTGCCAAAAGATCTTTTTCTGCTTCATCCAACAAGGAACTATTGCAGAACAGAGACATGGAATCAGTGATGTATCTGAATGCTAATATCCCTTTATAATTAAGCAAAAACTAATAATTAGTGCAGCCTGATTTGCTGCAAGTCTTTGTGGTTTTGGATGCTCTCATTATCTCCAAATAATACCTAGCTTTGTAATGCCATCTTCAAATAATTATCGTCTGTGAGTTCTGGGTAGTAAAACTGACAATGAACTAATCAGGCTTACAACTGCTAAGATACTCTAATAGACAAAATATTTGACTTGGAATATAAAATGCTATAAATTGCATGGTCCCCATGTCCAGAGAAACTAATGAGGTGTTCTGAAACCTATGGCACACAGCCTGAGCTGCTGAAGTGGTGTCAGAGTGTTCAGGTTCTGAGTCCTTTTAAGAGAGATCAAGGTGGAATGTCAAGTAATTTGTGTGCCTCAGCTTTTTGCAAAATGGGTGATGATTCCAGTCAGCTGGATCCTCTGAAGCTTCTACCAATGACTATGAAAGTCTATTTAAAAATGATTACCTCTCTTGTTTTCCAGATTATTCAGGACAGAATATTTAAGCACATATCACGTAACAGCTTAATATGGAACAAACATCCTGGAGGGTTATTTGTACTGCCACAGTATTCCTCATATCTGGGAGATTTTCCTTACTACTATGCTAATCTCGGTGAGTGAATCCTTGCTATAATGTAGTAGCATTTAGAACTTCTAGTGGAAATTTGAAATTTGGTCTTTGAGTAGCATGTGCCAACTGACTTGCCATTTGTTTCTAGTTAATGGTGCCTTTCGTTTATCCTGTCTCAGTCTTTCTTCCCTGCCCACTGTAGACTGGAATGTCTCTGACTCATCAACATGCATCATATGTCTCTCCTTTGCAAAGATTTTTTTAAAAAAAATCTATGTCCCTTCATACTTTTCAGTTGCTGGTAATGAATGCCTGAGTTGCTGATGCATTCATGGCCTGAGGGGACATAAAAGGAGTAGCTTTTTCCTTTCTTTGTTTATTTGTGCTTGGCAAATTGGAAAAGTGGTAATTTACCCATGACACTTCTTATTGGAGTGCACAGTTGGTATGGATTTATTCTCCATACTATGTGTCTTCATATGGATCCCACTAGAAGGAATGAACAGGGCTTAGGTTCATGGCTTTTTCCTGAAGCAGAGCTTGAACAATGAGTTCTGCAGGCGAATGTGCCTACAGGCTGAAGTGGTTCTGCTTACCAGACTGCTGCTACTTTTGGCTCAGCCTGTGCCATCCCACTTCTGTACTGCTCACCTACTAAAAATTCACAGTTACTGTGTTAAAAAGGGGAGAAGAAGGTTTCTGTGGTAATTTTGATGAAAAATGACTGTGACCCCACACAGATGAAGGGTAGGCACCAGTAGGATCTGTTATTTCAGGCAGTAAAGGAAATCACAGCGAGACAAAAATATCAGAATGGAAGGCAAGGATGCAAGCAGAATTATCAGCTCAGGAGGTAATTGAAGATGCATGTGGATGGGAATCAACCCAGAAAGAGCAAAAATCTGACAGAGACTGTAATGGAACTGAGGAAACTGAACAAGCTTCTGGAAGTTGTGGAGATAGTCTGTAGAAAACATGAAGCATCCAGAGCCAGGCAGTAAAACAGAGCCTGTGTCAAGAAGGACATTTGACTGAACAAACTAGATGTCAGTATTATTGGTGGGACAAACCGGATGGAAGAAAGAGATTGCAGGACATCTTTGGAAATAGTGAGTAAGAAAAGGCAGTAATTGTCTTGGAGTCAGGTATTTCAGAGGGTGTGGGAGTTAACGGGAAGTATGATCTCCTCATCTGGTATCCTAGTATCTGAGGTGAAGGGACATGGCCTAAAAAAACATGGCAAGGTTTACATTAAGTGCAGATTGTTTTTTCCATCTCTGGAGTCCTTTAATCTGTACTAGCTGGGGCAGTTTTGTCTTTACTGAACACATACACATCTCTTCACTTCAGGTCTGAAGCCTCTTTCCACGTTCACTGCCGTTATCCACGCAGTAACTCCCCTGGTTTCCCAATCTCAGCCTGTGCTGAAACTCCTGGTTGCTGTAGCCAAGTCCCAGTATTGTGCACAGGTAAGCAGCACTGTTCAGCTGTCAGTCACAATGGAGAAAACCATCCTGCCAGGAATGAAGAGCCTTGTGACTCAGCCTTGTTTCAACCCCCTGTTTCAGTTCTGATGTTTCCTTCCTCCAAGATTTCTACTGTCTGTGACCTACATGCATGGGAAACAAGAATTCTGAGTATAATGGGAGTGGAATAGAGATAGTAATTAAATCCCTTTGTTACATGAGACAGGTAAAATAATGACTGCACTTTAAAGATCAACACTGTGTGTGCTGCAAACTGCAAAAGGATGTCTGTGCCTCAAGAGCTGCTGTGTGATCTTCCTTCCTCCCACTGTGGTTCTTAGTCTTATCAGTGCCAGGATTTTGGCTTCTCTAAAAGAAACCCTGGGGAGTTCAGTAGGAGCACCCTCTTGCAGTGGAGTGTCACAAATGGTTTTGCCTTTAATGAGAGCCAAAGTAAATCAGTGACATCCGTATGACCTGGCCAAGACAGAGACTTCCCAGGTTCCTGTCCAGTCTATATTTGCCTGAGAGGGTGTATATTTTAAGTAGTCAGGTTGGGTGAAATTACTACAGGAAGTGTCACTTTTATACATATTTGTATCATTGCTTTTGATTTTGAAATTCCTAATTTGAATTTATCATGTCTGTCTGGAGATCTGAGACCTTAGTGTTTGGACTGCATTGCCACAAAAGGTCTCTGATCATGGTCCAATACTCTCTTTCAGATTATTGTTTTATGGAATTGTGATAAACCTCTCCCAGCCAAACACCGCTGGCCTGCCACTTCTGTGCCTGTCATAGTCATTGAAGGAGAGAGCAAGGTAGGTGGAGAAAGCATAGTAAAATAATGCCTATATTCTCCAATGAGACAAGAATCTATTTTTCTGGCTGCTTTGGTGAAAGCTTTGTAGTTCCCAACTGTGTGACAGCTCCTTTCTATTCCTTAGCCTTTTGTGCCAGCTTGGTCACAGATTGGTGTTTCATGCATGGGCCCTGTGCTCACAGAAGTCATCAGCAGGGCAATTAATGCTTTGAATCTGAGATTCACAGGTGGGACCCAGTTTTGAAATGTGGTCCCAAGAGTAGGTAGTGCTGACCCCATCTGTGGAAATTTCTGCCTCTCTGCAAGTGCATGAAGGTAGTGATGCAGCTTCAGCACTGAGTCTGAGCAGTCAGATGCAAGACATGGGAGTCAGCTGTGAACTCAAAAGCAGAGGAAAAGATGAGAACTAGCCTTTGAAAAGTGCCTTTTCTTACGGTCTTGTGGGATACTGCTGCCACTGGTGGGATCCTACCAGCAAAAAAAAAGGAAGGGGCAAGGGACATGGGACACTTGTGTGGGAGCAAAATCATCACATCATCTCTTGCTGTGCAACACACGTTTGTTTGTACTTTCGGAAAGTCAAAACAGACAGCATCAGATGGGAAAAGAATGGGTTTTTAAAATCCTCACTGACGTGGATGATTCCTTTACAATGACAGAAGCAAAACTTGTGTCTAGACTCTGAAAGAGATTTGGGCTGATCCCCTCTGTCAGCTGGCTCTTGAGGTCTGCATTGGCAGAGGAAAATTTTAGTTGCTTTGGCTGTACAATCCTATTTTGAATTTATAATCCTCTCTTTGGTCTTTTCCCCCTGTCACCTTAACAAGAGGAGGGAGGGAGCCCTGCAAGGTTGGCAGCTAAAGGCTCTAACCTTAGCTAGCCATGTAAACAGTATCAGGAGAGTTGCTGCAGGGCCAAGAAAGGTTATAGTGATTTCAGGACCTTTTGATTGTTCTGGGGTTTTTTAGTTTTCTTTTTGTAAAACTTGCAGAGGTGAGATAGAGGAGAAAATCTCTGACCAGTTCTACAGTGTTTGTAGAAATTGGCCCCAGGCGCTGTTTAGATTACAAATGAGTCTCCTGAGTACACAAAGGTGTGTTTATACTGGACAGTCTCTTCCCTCTAATATCCCAACGTATGCCAAATGGCTCCATGCGTGGAAAGCTGTTTGTTTGGACAAAGCTTGCAGAGCCAGAGCAGTGCAGTTCAAAGGTTTCATAAAGGAACTGCTTTTTGTCTTCAGATTTAACTGAAACATACTGGCAGGCACGTTACTCTGTGCAGGTGATCGCAGAGGTCTGCCTTTACCTCACCTTAGCTCTTCCCCATGAAATCAAGAGATATTATCTCACCCGCTTTACAAAACATAGCTTTAGCTATGAAACAAATACATGGCTAGTCCCGACTGTTGTACTATTTGACAATTTTACATGGTCTGTAAAAGATCAATGGTGAGAATGCAGGTCTCCTGCTGGCTGTTTGCTCTGCTTTGCCTCAGCATAAGCAAAGCAGAACCACCAACCTCAGCCAGATCACTTCTTGTACCAGCTACTGCCTCCCCAGAACAAGGCCATTGTAGGAGTGAAGAGATGCTCTCCAGACAGACATTGTAAACATCCTGATTATGGAGTCAGAGCTTCCTCTGTATCAAGTATAAATTCTGAAGATTTGCTCCCAAACACATTGCAGGGGATGCAGAACTGACAATGGCCATTATGAGAGATACGTAAAACTCCTCCATGTCCCTGTTTCCATACAGTGGTTTCCTCTTACTGAGCTTGACTTTAGTAGTGTTTTTTGGCATAATGAATTGGAAAAGAAGTCTAGTCACTAGCCTGACTATTTTTCCTAGCAAATGGGGGAAACAAATCTTGTTGTGTCCTTGTTACATCAGTTTTCCAAAGGTGCTAATTAGTCTGCTAAAGGAACCGTATACATTTTCATTTCTTGCTGTTATCTTTTTGATCCAGCTTTTCCATCTATTTCCTGTTACTTTGAGGACCGTGCTGTCATATCTTTCAAAATATTAGGAAGAAGTTCTTTACAGAGAAGGTAATCGGGCATTGGAATGGGCTTCCCAGAGAGGTGGTGGATTCTCCATCCCTGGAGGTTTCTAAGATGAGACTGGATGTGGCACTTAGTGCCACAGTCTAGTAATCACAGTGGTAGTGGATCAAGGGTTGGACTTGGTGGTCTCCGAGGTCCTTTCCAACACATGTGATTCTGTGAAAAGCTTATTCTGCATATAGGTTTTATATAGAGAGAGTGATTTGGGTTGGAAGGGACCTTAAAGATCATCTAGTGCCAACCTGCCTGCCATGGGCAGGGACACCTCCCACACTAGACCAGGTTGCTCAGAGCTCCATCCAGCCTGGCTTTGAACACTTCCTGGGATGGGGCATCTGCAGCTTGTCTGGGCAACCTGTTTCAGGCCTCACTACCCTCACAGTAAAGAATTTCTTCCTAATATCTAAACTAAACTTACTCTCTGTCTGTTTGAAGCCATTCCCTCTTGTCCTGTCACTCCATCTTTCTTGTGGGCTCCCTTCAGGTACTGGAAGGTCACTTAGAAGGTGACTTTTTAAGAAGCTACAATACCTATATAATTCTTGTTGCAATTGAAACTCAATTGATACATATCTTCTATAGCATATTCTCCTTTTTTGACAGGGAATGTTGCACCATTCTGGTACCATAACATCCTTCACACACAGGCTGGGCTGCTTGGTTTCCCAGCTTGTGTAGCCTTATGAATGCTGCAGAGTCCTTCTCAATATTCACTATCTTTGATCCTCGCACTCCATAGGAGAACAGAGGGACAGTCTTAGCTACCAGGGAAAATGTCCTCTCCAAAGAAGCTGTAGGTACATTTAATTCTCAGTACAGGCCATTGCAGTTTGTCACAAAAGGAAAGCACTCTGCTCCAAAGAGGGAGGTCTTTTTGGAAATCACTCCTCAGATAGAAGGTGTAGGCTGACTGCTGGGGTGACAAAAATGACACTCTTTCACTCTTGAGCTGAAGGGTCCTTTCCATCAGACAGAAATATGCCATGTACCTCAGGCAAGAGGAAATAAGAGTGAGGAGTAAAATGGAGTATTTACCTGGGAGCTGAGTACTTCAAGTGGTTTTTATTTCCTCCCCTTCCTGCCTTGGATACCCACAGGTTATGAGCAGTCGCTTCCTGCCCTACGACAACATAGTGACAGATGCAGTGCTAAGCCTGGATGAGGACACCGTGCTTTCAACCACTGAGGTAAGGGTTTCTGTCATGCTGGGAGCCTGCTTGGCTCCTGGGCTCAGCCTGAGCACAGCAGATATGCTCGTCTCTGGGCTTTGCCAGTGAGCAAATGTTGTAAGATTTCCTGCCACACTCCTCAAATTTAACGTGTTGCACTTGTTTCAGCAATGCTGCCAGTGCCTGCCATCAGAGGAGCTTTTCGCCCTGGTTAATTGGCTCATCATTAGCATATGGTTCTTCCGTTCTTTATTATTTTAGTAACATAGCTGCAGGCGGGTGTAGGCAGCCAAGAGCAGTCAGCTTTAATATTCTGTTCTCACTTTTCTGATTGGGGTAGCTTACCCCCCTCCCTACATTATCAGTAGGGTGTAGGTGGAGAAGGAAGGGCTGTCAGCAGTAGGGGACTGCTATCACTCTAAAAGACAGCAGTGCCACACTGATGCAGGATTTCACTGAGGAATGTTCTTTCACCATTGTGTTAGCCCATAAAATTGGAGATCTTTGCTAGTTTAGGTGCTCGAGTGTTTGTGCCAAGAGCAAGATAGCACTAAGAAAAGAAAAATACTGTAGAAAACCAATTTTTACAACTGGGATGAGTATTGATTTCTAGAACCTCTTCCTGAGAACCACAAGGGAAACTGATGACAGTTTATATAGAGTGCAGTATTTGGGAAATACATTATTAATGATGGCCAGGGAAACAGCTTGAAAAACTTGCTTTTCTTTTGTTTTCCCTTTTTTCCCCCATATTCATGGCCATTCCCCTATCCCCACTTCACCTTTATAAAAATGCATTTTTGTCAGTGGTGGAGATGCTACCACTACTTATATATCAGTGAAGAAATGTGTAACATTAATCTTCAGTCACTGCTATATACCCTAAGATGTTACTGAATTTGTTCTAAATGGATGAGATTGCAACTCCTCTTCTTCCCTGTACGGATGTTGTGCTGTGGTTAGACTGCTCCAGAAAGAGCCACAGTAGCCCTCTTTTTCTTCACAAATGGAAGAAATAGTTGACATTGAACCTATTTCAGACCAAGGTTACACCTTGATAGTTTCTGCTAGATAAGGAAGAATGTGGCTGCTGCCAAAGCACTTGTGTGCAAAGGCCTGCACAGCCCAATAAAAGACATTTATCCTAGGGCTGGAGTTCCTAAGCACGTTGTTGTTCAGGATGAAGGGTCCCATCTCAGCTGCCTTGGGGACCATGGTAAGACCTCTCAGGGACTTCATTGCACTGCATGGATATTTACAGCAATCGAAACTGTGAATTCCATGAGGATTTGGGGCTTTGTTTTGTTTTAACTGATATTTATTTGTCATCCAAACTTTGGCATTTTTTAAGCTTCTGGAACACATATGAAGTAAATAAATAGCGTTCCTCATTTGTCTTGGCCGTGTTTTACCCTAAACATTCTGAAATGCAAATATTTATTGTTGTGTGAGACAACATACACATTTCTTTGTGGTTTCTTCCCTCCTGTGAGCAACTTGCAGTTGATCCTGTGCGTTTGTGCAGTGGCTGTTTGCTCTGTGAGCCCCACGGCCCCTGTGCTGCAGACAGAACCAGCTGGCCAGCTCTTGCCAGCACCCACCTTGCAGCTTCGCGTGCCTCTGCCAGGGTGCCAGGGTCAGTGGCTCTCCTTGGTGGCTCTCCATGAAGAGCTGGTGGGTCTCCATTGCTTCAGTTCCCCCACTGTACAGCTGATGCAAATGTGGTGTGACATTTCCCTTGAAACGAGCTGCTCATGGGTGGTTGTTGTGGCAAAGCTTCCAGGCCCAGAGAAAGCAGTTTAGGAATGTGGTCAAACACAATCACATTCTCATTGAAAGGAGCAGTCACCAGGCACATCCTCTGGACTGTCCAGCCCTGGGGTAGTAAAGGTTTTCCATCCACAATGGAACAGTGCGTAATTGCTCTGTGACAGGAGCTGTTCCACATGGGCAGAGGGATGTGTGCGTGGGACGTAATTTGAAATCAGCACGGGTCAGTGATCCAGAGGTTTAAGTGACTTGCAGCTTGGTTGGATTTTCCTGCTGATCATCTGAGAGTGGCAATGCTGCTGGAAATTATATAGGATGAGAACTGAGGGATTTTTTCAATAAAGGGAGTTTTCTCTTAGGGTGGTTGCTTTAGTGTGTCTCCCTGGTACAAGGGCAGATAGTTGAAAGCACAAGAGAGGCCACTGAGTGCAGAAGCTTTATTATTTATTTAGTTTGAGATTCTCAGACTTCTCTAAAGAAAACAGATGTCACGTTTTATGGGAAAGGCCTTTATAGGGAAAAAAACTCTTTGGTTCTTTCATGTGGTATTGATTTGGATGAGATCAGAACTATCACAACGGTAACTGGTTTGTGCGCATTGTCTTTCTAGTTGGCCTCAGATTCCTTGAAACAACTTTAAAGAAAATATCCAGTCCCTAACTTTGTGTTCCAGTCCATGTGTGACTCTTCTGTTTCATAAAAACACTTGTAAATGTGAGAAGTCTGACAGTAATCAACACGAAATGGGACTGTTCTCAGAGCAGCTATTTTTTATCTGACCTCTACACCCTTAACTTTGGCTGTGCTCTTGGAAGGCTTTTCGAACATTTTTGAGCAAAGTTTTAGTTCCCTCTGGTACTGGAGCAACCTGATGTGCAGTGCAGAAGCAAAGCTCTTGTTTTCCTGGGTTTGACTAGGGCAATTAGAATCATCTTTAACTCATGTTAAAATAATTTTGTTCTAGCTTGAGCTCCAAATCTAAGCTGAAGTGGAGGGACTGCCAATCAATTTTTCATTGTAGTTTCTGAATTCTTTTCAAATATAATGCTGACAAGGCTTTTGCAAACTATCCCAGTCATCCCTTTCCTGGTATCACCAGGGTTTTTTTGGTGGGATCTTAGAGTAGCATTGTCCTGTCACTTCTCAGTTCTCAGAGATTTGAGTTATTAAAATTGTTATAGCAAGACAATATAATAGAAAAACACCACTGGCAGCATTTGACATCCTCTTGTGGCTTATACGGTATCAAGCATTTTTCTTAAGGTTTAGTCTCCTGATGCCATTTAACTAAATGGGAGTCTTATCTTTCTCTTTATTAAGCAATTATGTTGAACCTTTTCAGTCATGTAGACAGTCTTAAAAGTGTGATCAGCGTGGTCTTCAGAACGCTCAAAACAGATGAAAGATATAAATGGACTCCACACTGACTGCCTGTTTTAATCTCACTAAGCCACCTTTACAATTTAAAGTGTTTGACTCCTGATTTTCCAAGCTTCATGGTAACAGTGCTGAAATGGTAGGTGAGATGCACAAAGACATGCAAAAGTTTCGTTTTCCCACATGGCTGCTACCTCTCGGCATTGCATCGAAGTATAAATACATGCACCTACACCCATTCTTTTTGTAACTTGAAAAGGTTTGATATGTAAAGGGCAAGTTTGAAAATGTTAATGTAATGCTGTGATGCTCTAGACTCCCTTTAACAGGAACCATTAAAATGTGCATAATTATAGGGCAAAATGTCAAGCAGTCAGTTTAATTTACTGATGAATATATAGAATTAATGTTTTGCAACAGTTCCAAGATTCTGAATTGTGAATTAGTGGCAAGGTAATATTTTGTTTTGTTGACATTTGTTGAAACAGTTTCAGTGTTCATTTGGCCTGTGCCTTTGTCCACAGGTGGATTTTGCCTTTACAGTTTGGCAGAGCTTTCCAGAGAGGATTGTAGGGTACCCTGCGCGCAGCCACTTCTGGGACAACACTAAGGAGAGGTGGGGGTATACCTCCAAATGGACTAATGACTATTCCATGGTATTGACAGGAGCTGCTATTTACCACAAGTAAGAACACAGAGCATCTGCTGTCCTCCCGAACGAAACAAAATAGTAAAGAAGGGGGTGGGGTGGTGGGGTGTGAAGAACATTCTTCCGGGGAGGGTCAAAAATGGAAAGATAATAAGTGGGTCTACTTTTTATGGGGTAATAATTTAAGTTCTTGGTTTAGCTCTGGGGATCTGGTAATCATTATTGCGCTTGTTGGGTCTCTTTGAAGTCACTTGTGTTTTGAGGCAGTCGGACTGCTCTTTTTAACATCAGGAATTACACACTTCAAAGAGTTCCCGAATTCATTAAGATGCTCGGCTGAATGGCCTGTAGCATAGCAGAAAGGAGGTTACTTCCAGACCAGCTCTGGGTATGTGTTGGCTGACAGCTGCAGACTGCAAAGTCTTCTGGCTACTCTAGAAATGAAGTACAGTGGACACATCACAGCTCAGCATATTGCAGCATGTTGGGGAAACTCCCTGTTGTTAGGACTTCATCAGACCAAAGTCCTCTCTAGATTTTAGGAAAAACTCGGAAAATTTTGGAGTATCGAATCCACATCCCCACAAAGGAGAAGACAGGCCACAGGGGATAGTATAGGCCCAAAGGGGGCAGTTTACTAGAGTTCTTTCCAGCTGAACAGGTTGAAAAGAAAAGATGGAGGATGCATTCATCAGTGTTGTCTGTCACATTATAGCAATGTGGGGTTCTCTTTCCTGCTTGTCCTTTATCCTGATGCTTAGGTCTGCATTGTTTCTTTCAACCCAGTTACAAAAAAGGTGTATGTTCTGTTTCTCCACGAACACTGTCTTGATGAGAAACCGATTTTTTCCCTTCTTATTGGAGGATGAGACCAAAGAAGGGAAGTGGTATATTGGGAGTTGGCTGGAAAAACTTGTGTCTGAAGTGATATAGAAATTTCCTGGAGCTTGTGGTACCTGAAAGCCCAGTGACTTGTACTAATAACTCTGCTGTTGGTTTCCAGATATTATCACTACCTGTACACTCATTACCTGCCTGCCAGCCTAAAGAATATGGTGGACCAACTGGCCAATTGTGAGGACATTCTAATGAATTTTTTGGTGTCAGCTGTGACAAAATTGCCTCCAATCAAAGTAACACAGAAAAAACAGTATAAGGAGACCATGATGGGACAGGTATGTATTCACAGCATATTTTAGCAATTGGGATGCACTGGTAATATAACAGGGTTGCTTCTGAGTTAGGCTTACAAAGTGATACAATTCTGCTAAATATTTTGCAGTTTTTATTTTAGCAGAACTGTAAATAAGCTGTAGATATGCTTATTATAATGAGACAAAAGGAAAAAATGGCAAACATCTACTGTGGATGCTGCGTCCCTTCATAGTTTTCTCACACAGTGTTATACACTGTGATTCCAAACTCCTGACGATTATGGTGATTGAATTTCAGTTAACTAATTAAATATTCTAGACCTAAGACCTAGCCATGGAATGCTAGAAGCAGAAGTAAATTCTAGAAAGGTTTTCTATTTTTTTTTATAATTAATTAATATGAGGTACCAGGCTGTCCCTGTGCTATTTTAAATTATATAGTATGATTCAAGCACTGACATTGGACTGTCACAACAGAGGTAATTTGTGATATGTAAGTGGTGTTTGTCCCACAGTCATGCCATCACTCACTAGCAGCCATCAAATGCTTGCTTTAGATCCTCTTCCAGCTACTGGATAAACCCTCTGTCTTTGCAGAAATGGAAATACCTCTAGTAACAGGGATACATGGTAACCTGGGGGCACTTGTCCTCCTACCCTCTGTGAAAGCAATGGGAGGAATAGGAAGTCCTGCAAAACCTGCAAGTCCTGAACAGCCTCCCATCTGTGCTGCCACGATGTCTGTGATTCTCGTTGCAAACAGTGCCATGATTACTAGGGGGCAGGAGAAATAAGAGGGCCTCTATTTTCCCCTCACATTTCCTCTTATTAGCATTAGTTGAATTTTTGACTTGGGAGTGGCCATGACAGTTTGTAAACTCCCTAACCTGTATGTCACTGCACTTTCACCTGAGGTATAGTTAGCATTCAGCAATTCTGACTCATCTGAGTGCCCAGAAGACCTACTGCAAACAAGAAGATGCCATCCAGAAAATACCTATTGCTTCCAGTTTCAGCTTCACCTCTCCACAGGGCTGTGCTTTGGCTGTTTGGCAAAGCCTGAACATTCATTTTTCATCCTACGGAGTGGGTGACTCGAGTCAGCCATGAACTATAACTCTCTCCTAAAGACAAGTTGTTCCTGCAGCTTTGGGAAATGTAATGGACCGTGTTCATAATTCCTTGAAAGACAAATAAAAAATTAACATAACCTCAGTGTTGTGACAGAGATTAATAGTCATATGGAAATTCACTGTTAATGGCCAAAATGTTTGCTATAATCCTCCAGCAACAAGCTTTTACTTGCTCTTTAGTGGCTCAGTATAATCAAGAGGCTGTAATCAATGCACATTATAACCTACCACTCGAGCTAAACTGGACAGGCCTTGGACAAAGATCAAGTTTGATACCACAGTCATTTGGCAAGTCCTTGACTTTATCTGTTTCTTCATATTTTAATTTACATCCTTTGACTTTATGAACTTGTGTTTGTTTTTAAACTATAGTGGAACCGTAAGTGCTATAGAGACATGCATGGGAAGTGGCACAAAAAAACCTCTTAGGTTCTCAGCATTCATACTTTATCTTAAATAATAGTTTTATTATGTTTATAAATGTTCTTTAGGTACAGATAAAGAATAACAATATCTTTAAAGCCGTTAGGGCGTTTTTTTTTCTAGAGCTGCTGAGTTTCAATGGACTTCCACAAGGATTACAGCTGCCCTGAACTTTTGAAAATCAGGCCACAATATTTTGCATGTAGGCAGTCAAAGACCTTGAGTCTTTTCCTTGGGTTGGAGTTTAACTTGATGTAGTGTGAAACTTCAGTTAATTTTCTTTGTCTGTGAGACAGTACTTTCTGATGCACTGGCCTTGGCCAGTGGGATTCCTGGAAGCACCCTGCTTTTCACTGTGGGATGTCTACACACATGAGTAATGCCAAGCACATGAGGGCTTCTGCTGAGCTCAGTAAAAAGCTGGTTAAAATTACTTGTGTATAAATTACTGCAGATCTGGACCACAAACGTGCAGTTTTGACCCTGAGAAACTGTAATAATAGTTTTCCTCCTATGGCTGAAGACCATGGACAGCAGCTGGCCTGGGCTTGGGTGTGCACCTCTGCTGGAAAGCAGTGGCCTTCTTGTCTTTCCTAGTGGTTTTTAAGAACTTGTTCTACCTCTGAAATAACTGGAGGGTTTGAAAGAAAGAAGAGTGAGAGTTGGGATGAAATAGAGTGTGATGAGCTATGGAAGGACTGCCCATGGATGTCATGCTCAACATCAGGCTGGCTCATGCTTGAACTGTGGTCATCACACTGCACTGCCCTCTGCTCTGTTTGGAAAGTCAGGGGTGTTTGGCTCTCCACCACTGGCTCTGCTGTGGGTAGGGTGTCCTTCCCTCTGTTTGACCCCCCCGAGTGGATTCCAGCCGCCACAGAGCCACACACTCCTGAGCCCCAGCACGGCCCGGCACCATGGTGTCAGCCTGGCCGTGGCACCTGCTCTTCCCGCCATCCTGTTGTACCATGGCCGACGTCTGATCTCTGCTCTCTCCACACAGGCATCCCGGGCCTCGCGCTGGGCCGACCCTGACCACTTCGCCCAGCGGCAGAGCTGCATGAACACTTTCGCCAGCTGGTTTGGCTATATGCCGCTGATCCACTCGCAGATGAGGCTCGACCCTGTCCTCTTTAAAGACCAGGTCTCCATCCTGAGGAAGAAGTACCGAGACATTGAACGACTCTGAGGAGCGCTGCTGAGGGGGCCGAGCCACCCCCCGCCAGACTGTGCCGCCGACAGCAAGCGCCCGACCCCGCACGCGACGTCCTGGCTCCGGGGCGCGCGGCTCCGGACTGCGCCGAACTGCCCGGCAGGCTGCTGTCACTGAGACTAGGTCGTGTACAGTTTCATTATGGAACATTAAATAATTATTTTTGAAATGATTGCTATGCAGGTTTAAACTTTTTTAATGATCAAAAAAAAAAAAAAACTATTAAAAACAGAGTTCTTTCTTTAATCAAAATTGTGTTGGTTGTGAATATTTCAGAGCTGCCATTTCTTTCTTTCATGCATTTGATTGTCAATGCAATTTTCATTCCTTTTCCCCTGCACAGTTAAACGCTGGAATCTCACGGGGAGAAAATGCATCAGGTTCAGAAACAAACTGAGCACAAGCAGGACAGAACCGAAATTGGCATTTCTCATTTACTGCTGACTTTTTAATTTTTTTCCTGTTTTCCCCAAGCCAGTAGCAGCCACTACGGCTAAACTCCTTTTGACACATGGAAAACTGGAGAACCCCCCAAGGAACCAGACGAGAGGGTAGACCCTTCTGGTTGAGGACCCCCTTTTTAAAGGCAATCAGCCTTGCCTTGAAGGGAGAGAGGAGCGTTATTATGGAGGAGCAAACCAGTGACACGGAGCACAGGGACACGTGTGCACAGCAGGGCTGCAGTGCCGGGTGTGTGTATTGTGGTCAGAGAGGCGCATCCGAAGTGTCCCTGCCCGTGGGTGGCTGAGCACCCCAGGGACACGCAGCACGGCCAGCTGTTGTCATGGTCATGTGGGACACCCAGAACCTATGCAAGTCCCTGCTGCTGGGGGCAGTGGTGCCACTTGGCAGTGGCAGCTAAACTTGTAGAAGTAGCTTTTTTCTGAGGGCAAAAGCGGTGTTGAACAAGAAGGCATGTTGGTGCTTGCAGTGCAGGAATTTGGCCTGTAACAAACTGGTTTATTTGAAATCAAAGCATTGGCTTCTCTTTTTTTGTTTTCTTTTTTTTTTTTTTTTTGCTTTTTTGGAAGTGCAAATATGTGGAGAAATTCCCTCTTGGAGGTCTGACACCTGAAGTGAAGTGTATGTTTAGACACTGGTTACTGGCAGCAGTGGGTACTCCCAGGTATACTTGGGGCAAGGTAACTCACAAAAAACCTGTCCCTGAAATATCAGTGCTGCTCAAACTCCAAAATGGTTTTAGCATTTCAAATATAAGTATTTTTAAATTGAAATATTCCAGTTGTTTATTTCTCTGTAGTTCTTTGCTTATTTATGTGTTTCTTTACATTGAAGTATGAAAACAGAAGCAGTCATTTGGGTCAGGAAGATGCCATTCCAATTTGATTAGAAAATAAGCACTTTAAAAATGTTTTGAACTTCACATTTTGATGGGGTGCATTTGGGGTGCTCTGTTACTCTCACTACCCCAAGAGCTCTGTTAAAGTCACAGCGAGAGGTTTTAGTGCCGATGCCCAGAAGACCAGCAAGCCTTTCTATACCTCATTCCTTTGTAAACAGGCAATCTGGTAGCAGGGATGAAGAGTAGTTGGACCAGAATTTTCACCGATTTCATTCAGGCTCAGGCACCAATTTAATATGCAGCTTTAAGCAACTCCCATAACCGGGTCATGCCTCGGTTTCCACCTTTGTAAAAGGAATAGCTACTGGTTGTAGAGAGAATGCTGTGAAGCTTAAATAATTTCTGTCGCTGTTAAGATCAGAATCCCTAAATGGAAAGTTGCTTTAAAAGTGCAGAGTGCACACTGCTAAATGTTTGTATGCAACTTGACATGTAAAGACTTGCAGAGAGTGCTTTGCTTTGCGTATGTATTGCAATATTTGAACAGAGCACAGTGAGGTAGGACAGGAACATCAGCTTCCTGACATTTTGTGTTAGAATCATAGAATGGTTTGGGTTGGAAGAGATCTTAAAGATCATCTAGTCCCACCCCCCCTGCCACAAGCAGGGACACCTTCCACTAGACCAGGTTGCTCAGAGCCCCATCCAACCTGACCTTGAACACCTCCAGGGATGGGGCAACCTGTTCCAGTGCCTCACCACCCTCATAGTAAAGAATTTCTTCCTAATATCTGATCTAAACCTGCCCTCTTTCAGTTTAAAACCATTACGCCTTGTCCTATCACTACATGCCCTTGTGAATCTGAACCAAATCTTTAAAGGAATCTGCCAAAACATGTGCGAGACTGCAACTAGTGACTTAACGCTGCTGAAAGGAAGAGGTGCCACTTTTCCCACCACTTCTGTTGCTCTCCCAGCCCCTGGCCATGAAGTCTAACCTGACACCTTCTGCCACCTTCACCAGATGTTTCAGTGAGCCCGTTTAACTCTCTGCACTCGTGGAAAACTGTCCAGTGACTTATTGGATTTTTCTGATGCCATTTTAGAGAGTCAAATCAGTATGTGGAGAGAAGTATAAAGAGGCAGCAGTAGGTGGGCAGGGCCAGGGAGGGAAAGGGAGCAGGATATACTCCAGTCTGTGTAGGGTGAACTGCTCGTTTGTCTGGCCTCATCTCGTAAGAACCTGAACCTCACTTCCCGGCGCTCTCAGGTCTGTGTTTGCCAATCTGCAGGGGAAGGTGAAATCCAGTGGTTTGATTTTCCAGAGTGAATGGCTCAGTGGCTCCCATGACGCTTTTCCTCTTGGAGATCAGTTATCTCTTTCAATGACTGGAATGGACCTTCTCATTAGACTCGCTTTTTGGAGAACGTGCCAAACACTGGATGAGGTCGGCAGAGCTCATGTCCCGTGTGCAGGTGGGCATGCAGCCATGTCCACAAGAGCATCTGCAGCTCTGGGAAGCAGTCACTGGTCTGTAGCCAGCAAGAGGGGCCAGAGAGAGGGAAAGGGAAAGAGGGGACCTTAGAAAAACAAGAATTACAATTCTGCTTGAGTTTTAGTTAATGCCATTTGGGGGCATGTGGGTTGAGGTTTTAGTTAGAAAGGGAGTAACTAACCATTTTCAGAGTGCAGTGAGTCAGGCCAAGCTTTTAAACTGTTTGACATTCTGTTATCGTCACTTTTTGGGGTGGCTGAAAGAGACTGTGCTAAAGCTCACTCTCAGTGTGATTCGAGGCCCCTTCTGTTTACAGATTGCTAATTAAACAAGTAACAATGGAAGGCTTAGCTCCAGAAGGGATGCAGATAGGTAGGAGCATTTCTCTCTGCAGTACGTTACCCAGGCATAGTCGTCTTGCCTGGAAAGAATGTGCCTCAGGGCCAGTCTCGAGAACAGCCGCCGGTCTCCCTGTCCACTGCCCGGGGATCGAGGGGAAGAGCTGGACACAGACCCAGCTTAGAGGCTCGTTCTGTTGCACTCGATGTGTCTGCTCTTGGCCAGCACTCCTAAGCACAGCAGGCAGAGCCTCTCACATGTACCTGTGTTGGGCAGAGTTGTGTTGTTTCCCTAGTGAATGAAATCACCCTTTTTGTCATGTCCCAGGTGCAAGTTAATGGTTCTTCATTCTTTTTTTCCTCCCTTCCCAATTCAGATGGTGCTGAAACAAGGTTCACTCCTTGTTGCTCCTTTTGTAGGTTTTTTCTGTTATTATTTTTCATTAACAGCAGGCTATGTTAGCCTTTACTTTACAGGTACTTGAATGCCTGATGACTTGACTGAGTGTTACGCATGTGGCCTTTTGTAAAGGTTGCTGACCTTAATTTAATCAGGGGTGAGATGGGTGGATGAATGTGAATAGATCCATGCCATTAAAAAAGAATAAAAGTAGGAATTAGAATTTTGGAGAACTGATTAATTTTTAATTGAATTTATTAAAGGGGGAAAAAAAAGAGAGAAAGAAAAAGAAACCCTTCCCAGTTATAATTTGAATAAGATCTACTGCAGGAGGAAGGTTTCATGAGAAAAACGCAACAAAAAATTGGGGCAAACTTCCAAGATAGAAAGTGCCTGGTGCTCCTTGCAGTCCCTTGGACCTGCACAAGATTTTATTTGACTTCTTTCTATTTTGTGAGAACCCTTAATTATTACCATACCTTTTTCTAGATGTGAATGTTTAAGCTTTGTAATAATTTCATAGTGAACACACTGGTGTGCTAATGTGTGGCTATCGAGAGCTTCGATCTTTTCCATTGGAAAACATAATGGATTTGATCAATTTCAGATTGCAGTTTCTCTTTTAGAGCCAGTTTTGACAAAGAAATTAATCTTTCACCAGTGGGCGCCTTTTAAAATAGCTCATTTACCAAAAGATGTTATTTGGAGAATGGAAGTCATCATTTGACACTGAAGCAACGAAAGAAACAGCTAGATGTAGTTTTTTTAAAAACCTTTACATGCCCAATGTAAAATGCTGTGTCCTCCTCTTTCAAACTCCCCCCTTACTAAAAGACTACTCAGTGTTTGTCATAACGTCTATCTCAATTGACAAGGATTTGTTAATTTGTCCAGTTAAACATCCGCTTACAGCAAAGGATGGATTGGTGGTCTGCTCTTTTTTTTGTTTGTTTGTTTTTGTTTCCAGGCAGGCTCTGATGTCTGCCCTGGAAATGTGGCCTTCAAGGGCATCAGCCTGACAGAGCCATTTCCCTGGGCATTAGCAGGACTTCACAGGATGGACCTGTGGTCTTCCAAGAAGGGACCTGCCCTGTGCAGGGTCTTAGCTGGTGTCTGCTGGAAATAAAACTGCATCTTCCAAAATTTTGTACATCTCACCCATGTTTAAAACTAAGTCAAGCTGGCCTTTATACCACTATTTTAACCGTCTTCACACACATTTTTTAGGTTGGAGTTATATTAGGGGGAGTTAAATTAGGCAGGGGTTAAATTAGGGATGGGGGGGAGGGGGTTATGAGACTCATCAGATGCTTTGAGATGCTCCCTCCCACTCTTTCATGATGTTTTTAGTGACTATTTCACAGTGGATTAGTGATGATCCAATGGGCCTTGCGACCTTGTACATAATTCTGTATATTTATTTTGAGAGAAAATATGTATAGTGTTTGGATTATGAGAATGGAAACCTGAAATGGGAATTCTTAGGATGGCAAATGTAAAGCAAAAAAGCAAACAAAAATACAATCTTATTTTGTATAAAATGTACATTTTTGAGAAAAATTTTCTAATGCATTACCAATGTTTTCATAGTGCTGCCACATCTTTTTTAAAGTGTTTCTCCCTCTTTGTTTGACTATTGACAACATGGTGCAATTAAACCTAAAGCAAATGTGTGAGTGAGAGAAAAAGAGAGAATGAGAAATTAAAAAGCCATATAATTTGGTTTACTTCATTAACCTGTATAACATCATAGGTTTACCATCTAAGATAGGTTGTTTTTATAGATAGTGTCACCAAAGACTTTTTTTCTTCAGATTTATTTTGAAAAGTTGTTAATAAAGGACGTACATTTCTGTTGCAGTGTGTTCTTATTTTTAGGGTAGAACAACAAATCTTGCTTGTGCTCTTGAGAATGCAAATTTGGGAGCATGATTGCCATTTGTCTCAAGTTGAGGGTAGTTAAATTAAAGGCTCTTTATCTTCTTTCTCTTCAGCCTGAACTGAGCAATGACTCTATGTATATCCTGTGTCTCTGTTCCATTGACAATATACATGGTGCATTTATACACACTGGTCTCTAGTCCAGCAACACTGACAGGTGTTTTCTGTCTTACCTGAGGGCAGCAGAACTTTCAGTCTGTGTCACTTGTGTAAAGCAGGACAGTCGCCCTGCACTGTGACAGTCACTGGTAGGTAACAGTGACTTTTAGAAGGAGTCATTGTAATGTGTATGTGCAAAAACGATCACCACCCTTTGAAGGCTGATCCTTGCAGGCTGAGGATATATATATTGATTTAGTGACCCATATTTATTGTTAGGGGGTTATCAGAAGCCTGTCACAATCACAGGGGTTCACGTTCAGCCCACCTAACTCTATATGGGTACATCTGTCAGAGCTGGACCTCACTGTCTCCCTGCATAGTCAATGAACAGAACAAAGCACTGTTGGAAATTATCCTCCTCACCTGTTTCAGACATGGGCTTTAGCATGAGATAAATTGTGAGGCATGAGATAAGTTGTGCCTCACATGTGCTGGTTTTCTCTCTGTGCTGATGGAACCAGGCAGACGGAGTGCAGGTTCTGCAGCACAGATACCAGCATCTGGTGGGATGAATCCCACACTGGGAAAGTTCCTGATAATGCTAGTGGGCTCTGGATCATGGCCTGTACATTTGAGAGATTAGTCACTGGTTTGTTCCTGTCTGAGATGTTCAGGCTGCCCTCATCCCTTCTGGGGTTCAGATTGCCAGAGCATGGAGAGGTCATTATGTTGTTGACCCATCTGATGTGCCAGTCATAGAAGACTGATGTATCTTGGGAAGGGGCTGAAAGATGTGAGTGAGTCTACTCTGCTCCTGATTTACAGAGTCCCTATAGATTCCTTCAAAACAGGGCATCCCAACAGTCACTGTTGTTTGATATTGGCTATGGGCTTCTCCCTGCCAGAAGATGAACAAAAAATTTTACCCTGAAAATGATCTGAGATCAGTGCTCCCACTCCTTTAACACTTGAGTTCTTGTTGCCATGTTATTTATACGAAACAGTTTGGGGTGGAATTAATTTGATTAAATGTGCATAGCTACATCTGCAGGAGCCACCAGAAGGCTGATGTCCCCATTAGCAATTAGCATGGACTGGCTGGTGTAGAGCTGTAGCCTGAGACCTGACTTGTGTGCTATAGATACCTTGGAGGAATGGGTTAAATGTGGGGCTGGAGTGTGTCAGGTCCACATCTGCCCCTTTTAGCTTTATTTCATCTGAAAAGGATCCAGTTTGTGTGCTCCCTATGATGTGAAGCAAAATGAGGTAAGGGGGAAATTGGGGTAAGTCACCTCAGAAGTGCAATATTGACCTCAACCAAACCACTGCTGTCGCTTTGCACCCCTTGGTAGCCTGTGTCAGCAACGGAGATCAAATCCAAAACAAGTCTGGTCAGTGGGATCCTTGGCGACTTGTGCCTGCTTAATCTCTGCTGTATAGAAAAGTGGTAGGTAAAGGAAACCACGGCCTCCCTAAGATCCTGCTTTATGGTGAACTTGCCACCGGCTGCCGCAAGAGAAGAGCCCCGAAGAAAAGATACGAGGACTCCCTGAAACAACATCTCAGCCTTGGCCATATTGACCACCATCATTGGTCTACTCTGGCCTCCAATCGGGAGGCCTGGAGACACACCATCTACAATGCTGCTGATGCTTTTGAGAAAGCACGCAGGATCACCCTTGAGGAGAAAAGTCAATGCAGAAAGAATCATTCCTTGCAGAATATACCATCTAAGGAGTCTTTCTACTGTGCCTTTTGCAACTGGACTTGCCTATCTCGTATTGGCCTTTTTAGCCACCAACGCGCTTGCAACAAACGTGGGTAGAGCCCTTCCCAAATCTTCGTTTGTGAAGCCTAGCCATGAGTGAAGGTAAAGGAAGAACAATTGGAGATCTCCGTGTTGTACGTGTTAGGTGAAGAAATCCCATGCTGAGTCAGTTTTGCTTGCTAGCCTGCTACACTGGGAATAAAAACTGATTCTTAGCTGGAATACACCGAAGCCAGGTCCGTGAAGTCCCTGACACCTTGCTTTCTTACACGAACTGAGGATCTGCCCCAATACTTAGCACATAATCAGTTCAGCTTTAAATGCACTCTTGAGGGCTTTCTTGAACAACCTCACTGAAGCTCATTGTGCTGTCACTTGAATGGGGGTAGATAAGAGAGTTGGCACTGTTCAACGCCCTATTTTATTTTCTCTTTTAAATGATTAGCAGAGAGAAAAGAAACAAGTCTTTGCTTTCCCTTTCTAAAGCTGTTAGCTAATCATATCCACAATGTTATCGGAGAGAAACAGATTTTGCTCAAGATTTTGAGCAGCGTGAGGTGACATTCTTGTCGCTGCATGATATAGTTTATTCCACACTTCATTTCCCTGCATGGCTTCCAGGGCTGTGTGTGGGTTTTATGAGTTGCCTGCTCCAGGTCCTGCTAGTTCTGGGAAGCTGGATTTGCAAATCACCTGCATTTCTATTGCGCATTAAGGCTGGATGGATGCTCCGTACTGCAGAGGCTGCTCTGTGCAGCTTAAGATCCTTCCCTTTTCCTTTCTGTAATTAACTATTGTCTTGCTGGTGGTGGTGAAGCAAATAAGGAACAGCTATTATTCACCCTAGAAAACATAGGATGAAGCCATTTCTGAGTTTTCACAAGAAGTATGTAATGCTAAGAGCAACTGCTGAGGTAATGACTGAAAAAAAAAATACAACACTCACAAAGTTGCACTACAAATGAGAATTTTGAGTCTGTAAAATATTTTCCCTCAGATTTCTCCCTTCCCCTCTACACAGAATCAAGTCCCATTCACAACCACAAAGGAGGCTAGTTGCTGGCAACTGAGGGATACATTTTGGGTTTTTGTTGTTTCTAAAACAGATCCAGAGTCAGTTCCTCTTTGTATTATGTAAGCATCCTAAGGTCTGCGGCAGCCCCAGCAGGGATTTCATCTGGTAGCCCTGTAGAAGACTGACAAGGTCCTACATTTTTAGGATGAGTTTGGAATCTTTTAGAACAGCTTCACAGAATCATAGAATGGTTTGGTTTGGAAGAGACGTTAAAGATCATCTAGTTCATCTAGATCATCTTGACTTGCAGATGGAGAATCAGAGGCATCTGCAGTAACTCTGCTCTTTTGAAAATACAAGTCTGAAATGGACTAATTGGATTTTTTAAAGTGTTTAGTTTTTAATTCTAGCATGTTGTTTTATGCGGAGACTAGAGTGGGTTTTTTTCTGAACATCTGCCCCATTTTACTGTCTCATCACCTAAACTTGCTGTGGAGTTGTACAGTGCAGTATATAATGTACCAGTGGCCTGATTGCCATATACACACTATTGCTACCACTGATGGAGCATCAGGGAGCTGGGAAGACAATATGAAAATGACAAGGTAAGAGTACCCAAAATTGTGTTCAGAAACCAAGGCTTCCAAACACTGTAATGGAGATCAACATAGCAAGAAAAAAGTGGATTTTCCACTTGCTTAGATTGGTATAAATCCCTCTTGTTTGTGTGGAAGACAATGGATTGTTTTCAGCCCCAGAAAGGGCAGAATTAGACTTTCAAAGCATAGAGTTAAAATACCTTTTTATTCAGCGAAGTCTTGATCCTGCTAGATAACAAAGCACATTTACAATGTGAACAGCACCTTGTGAGAGGCTGCCAGGGAAATACAGTCCCCTGCTTTCCCTGAAACAGGCTGTTAGAGTACTGTGTTAATGCCAGCCAGTGACTACATTAAGATTATTTTTAATATCCAGCAAATCCTCAAGAGAAGCTGATATAAAACATTTGTCACTTTATAATTTTTAAGGAAAATGTATACCAGTTCATTGCAATTCCATTTCCCTCGCAGCCGTAATAGAATTGTCACTATTAGGACTAAAACTGAGTCTAGCTCAGGAAGATCTAAAAATTGGGAATTGCTTGTGATACCAAGCAATAATATTGTTTTCAAAATCCATGGATGATTTAAATGCAATCCCCTTAAGTATTGAAATCTGTCTAGTTCACTCCAAAGGCCAATAAATCCAGTGTATATTTTTCTCTCCCTCTCTTAAAGCAGGGCCAAATTCTGCTTTCAGCAACACTGGAGTAAATCCAAAATTATTGCAGTCTTCCTCATGCTTCTCCTGAGCCCCAGGCCGTGGTCCCACAGGAGATCAGTGATCTTCCTCAGCTGTTTGGCATTGGAGTGAGCACGGCTTGAGGTCACCCTGAGCCTGATGCTTCCCCTCAAAGTGGCTTTGCTGTGCTCATTGTGCTGCTGTGCAATACAGGTCCAAAAGTGGGACATGATGCACAGGGTGGGGGTGGGCTTTAGCCTTCCCAAATTCCTTTTTATGGGCCTAGTAACAGAATTCATTTGATGCATTTGGAGGGATAATGTCAGTAGTAATTGAAGGAAGATGTTTTTCATGTAATGAGACCAAGGACTGCCTGATAGGATTCTTGGTCCTTTGGTAGGGTTCTTGGTCCTATTCACAACTCTTCTAATGATTTATTCTGAGGTAAAAACCCATTTAACCTCACTGTACCATACTGTTCCCAAACAGCAAGTGGATATGCATAAATATCCTCATTTTGCAAGGAAGAATGTGAGCTTTAGGGGTTCATTGCCAGTGCTTTCTGGTCCTCAGGTGAAGCACTCAGTCTAAGAGTAAATTTTTGTTACATCCTGTGGAAGAAGCTCTGGAACATGTATGAGTAGGTGGGAGCACTGCAGGTGGCTGCTTCTAGCTCCTTATTTTGTTGCATGTGTGGTTGTGGTTTCTACTCATTTGTTCTGTTTAACCTCTAAATGAAGAGAAGGCTTGGAAAAACATGATGATTTATGGTGACACACAGCAGTAACAATATTACAGTCACAACCACTTACGAAAATGGTTAAAAATCATTAATCCTGTATAAAAGAGGAGCAGACTTTTGAGGACCAGTCTTGTAAGGCATGGCCACCCCAGCCTGTTGCATCCCAGCTCATTACAGTAATGGATATACACTCTCTGGAGCTCCAGCTGTTCTGGAGGTTACCCATGTCCTCAACATCAATTTAGGAGATGTCTTGGTCAGTGTGACATTTCTCCATTTGCTTGCAGGGTCTCAGCATGCTGCCCTAAAGAAGAATCACTGTGGGGACATTGCAGTGGGCAAGTCCATGGCAGGTGCCCATCATGCATAAAGTTTGTGGATCCCTGCAGACCTCCTGACCAAAGCACCCATGGGAGCTCTTCCCAGCCCAGCAAGTTAGAGACACTCACAATTTCAGCTCTTGAGCTGTGGAGAGTTGCTGGTTGGTTTGTGGGACAGGAGTTTGCAGAGCTGGGCAAAGGAGAACTGTTGGAGCAACTGATGTTGTCTTCCAAGGAGTTTCAGTTTTTTTTAAGGGTCTTCAGCATCTTCCCTGATTTTGGTGGCAAGGGGAAAGAAAAAAAAGGCAAACCAATGCCAGGACCAGAAGAAGAACACAGCTTTGCCAACAACTAGCATCTTTCTAGAATTGTGTTGTCTTTTTTACATCTCCATGTCTCTGGCATTGTCTATCCCCCAGGGCATCAGGTAAACGAAGAAATCTGAGCCTTCACGTAGCCCTCGGATTTGAACTTTCTGAGGACAGCCTGCCTGGTTTGTGTGTATGGACTGAAGCCATGTGAATGAGTGAAGTCCCACTGTATTCTACAGCTGGCACACTTGACCACTTATTTAATTTTACAAGACTGCACCAAGTTTTCTTGGATTTTTGGTCAGAAAAAAAAATGTAGCTGTGCTGTTTCAGTCAAACCAAACCAAGGAAACAGTCAGAATTTATGCAGAGCTGGAGCCCTGACTGCTGGTCCTGACCAGGCAAACTCAGTGGGAATGTGGAATCAGTGCCAAGCTGATCTCTGAAAGTTACTATCGAATCCAGTGTGCCGTGCAGGAAAGGGCGGGG
>VXAY01006273.1:439566-532623 GCA_013399855.1 Oxyruncus cristatus
GGGGGGGGAGGATGGTTTCAGTGCAGAAATTATGAAAAAAAAATGCTGAGGTGCCCAGACAATTTGGTTTGCATCCTGAGATTTTTCAGCAATGGCCTCTAGTGCTTTTCATGTGTTATGCATCAAATGTGACCAGCCAGACAGCACAGTATGATGAAGCAAATGCATTGGGTCACTAAAGTGCATTAAGTACCATTTACCACATCGATTTAATTCTGTCCCTAGTCAAACTTATAATAACTGTCTCTATCCTTTACTGCTGCTTTCCCTTTTCCTTTTACTGCTGGGTAGGCAATAGCATCCATTTTCTTACCTGACAGAGTAACTCAGCCTAGCCATAGCCCGAGCCTGCTGCCATCCATCCTGCCTTGAGCAATGCAGGAGATCAGAGGGCCGTAGATACTCCTGGCTGGCAACCTGCATGGGCTCAGTGTGGGTTTAGTGAGCCTGCAAAGCCAAAGGCTTTTCTCACTGCCAAAGCATGGCAGCTCTGGTGCCTGAGAAATGCAAACCTACCTGCAATGAGGTTTTTTCCTCTCGTGAGCTACACTTTTTGTACAGATGTTTCCCATTAGCAGAGCAGAGTTGTGTGCAACACAAGAGGCAAGTGTGTTAGCATGGTGGGGTTGAGTCCAGAGAATGGATGTCTCCATCAGAAGAGTTTCTTCTGCAGAAATTTGTTTATGTCATTTGCACTATGTCCACATTTCCCCCTGTACTAGTGTGTAAGTGCCAGAGTAGGTTGGAGGTCAGTGCTCAAATTAATTCTCCATGTAGAAAAAGCTTTTTCTGCCTTCCTTTTTTTCTCCTCTCAAGTGCTTACACAACCTCCTTCTTTGCTGAAGAGTGCTGAGTCTTTCCTTTTTCTCTTTAAATTTCCAAAACACTGGTTTAAGTATGCTCTGTCTTGCACTCCTATGCAATTACCCCTTTTTATCTGGTTACAAGGTTATACTACTTCAAATTTAAATCACATCATATTAAGGGGTTTTGCAAACTTTGTGTGAACAATGAACTTCCCACATCTAACTCCAGGCTAAAAGAATCTCTTCGACTCTGTGATAGAAAGTTAGTATATGAATATTCAGAAGTAGAAAACATACAAGCTTTTATTCATGGCATAATAATTTTTTTTCACAGCATAATTAATTTCAGTGCTCCAGCATGGGTTGGGGAGCAGGGAAGATTTTGCTGGATATGATCACTGCAGCACTGCTGCTCCTGGGAGCCTCAGTGTTCTCCTCTATGCTCCAAAGCAGCTGACTTCGAAGGGTTTCCCATAAAATACTTGCTGTGGTGTAATTTTACACAGGGAGTGCATCATTGTCTTCAACTGATTTAACTGTGTTTCTGTTCAGGATCCACAGCTCCTGTCTTTACCATCTGAATTGTCCTGATAAAATGAGGGCTCATGTGGACCCAAGAATATTGTAAGAGCCAGTTCTACTGGTAAACTCCAGCTGCTTTGTTCTAGTTTACTAACACAAAGCAGCTGTAAACCCAGTTTAGCTGGGTTTATGTTTACTCTGCTGCATCAGAGTGGCTCCCAGGAGCTGGAGCATGGCAGAAAATGGGGACCTCAGTGTTTAATATCTAGTGTATGTCCTCTGCAAGGAGATGTAAAGCACGTCTTTCATCTGTAGCTGTTGTGGTCATAGTTCATCATTCAGTGAAGGCATCTAGAAACATCCCACTGCAGCATCAGTATGCTGTTGCTTTGCTGTTAACAGGAATGCAGGGGTGAGATATTCCTCACTAGGTGTCCAGTATATTTAAAAATACTTAAGGGAAAGACAACCTGATCAGGCTGAAGGCACCACTAAAAACATAAAGCTGCCATTGGACCAGCAGAAGAGCGAGAGACACCCCAGAGCTGGATGGGTCTTAAACGAGTTTAATGGGTTTAATGGGTTGTGAGAAGAGCCTGGGTTGTGGACTGTACCCTTGGCATTGGGACAGTGACACTCTCACAGGGCTGTTGTGTACTTTGGAAAGCCATATCTTTTTCCCAGCTACTTCAGAGGGGCTTTCTGTGTAGACATTTCCACAGAGGCGGAGGAAAGGGGAGGAACAAAGGCACTTCCCTGTCCAGGAAAGCTGTCAGGAGGTGAGAGCAAAGGGAAAGGAGGCTTCTAAGCTTTGTCTTCCCACAATCACCACAATCTGCTCTGCTGCAGAGCCTATTTCTTTCTCTGCTTCTTCCTCTTCACTCTTCTTTTTTTTTCTGTTCTTTTTTTTTTTTTTGAGAGGTTCACATTTTATGAGTAATTAACAATTAACTTGGCTAGAGAGCAAGCAAACAGAAAGATGTGATAGAACATACGGAGGAACACACTGTGCTTGGTCCCTGCAGATCTGAACTGAGAAACAAGGTCCAGGAATGATCAGTTTATGAGCAGAATAGGCTGGAAATAAACTTTGGAAGAGGAAGAAAAGAGAAATAGGAGGAGAGATCCATGTCATTTCTCTCTGCAAGTTGCAGAGAAGGTGAAGAAAAGCTCTAAGGAGTCATTAAAAAGATATGAGAGCAACCAGGGGAAGTAGCAAAGGTTTACAGACTGAGAAAGAAGGGGAAGACAACATGAGTCAGATTTTTTGTAAAGAGCAATAGCATCAAAGTTAGGTTTGTATACAACCATGAGAGAACAGCGGGTGTTCTGTCCTGAGGACTACAGGGTCTAGAGGGAGGCAAACCCATGACCTACTGGGGGAGGTGAGAAAAAGGTGAGAATGAAGTGAGCAGGGGGAGAAGGTCACCTGTCATTTGCCGGATTTCTTTTGCAAGAAATCCCTGGAGACAAAATGTAGATGGGACAAGATTTGAAGAGTGGGAGAAAAAGTCTGCCTGAATGTGGGTTGGGTTGTATCAGGTTATTTAGCAGAGAGTAGATGAGAACTGTCTCTGAGGCATAGAAATATGACTGGCTCGGAATTTCTACCATCAGTGTTCTGTAACTTTCTAATGAAGGCATCAAGTCCCACTGCTGGCTAAGACATGCTGGCCCCAGACATGTGGCTCCAGTGTTTGGTGCAAAGAAAAGGAGCAGAAGGTACAGAGGAGAGCAGGGAAAGCTTACTGATACCCTGGACTATAAATGGGGAAAGACCAGAAAATTACTCCAGCTATGCAGCTAGAACAGCAGAGGGTCTGTGCTCCAGCCCTGAGGCTGAGTGTCACAGCCTGGCTTGCTTCCACTTACCTCAATTTTTTTCCCCTCCCTCTCTTTACACCCTCAAAACCAATATGCATATGGTCAAATGCTGGCAGGAACAGTCCCTAACCTGTGTCATCCCCAAAATTGTGTGTGAGTGATATCTGGAGGACAAGGAGATGGCACAGGCCAGATCTCTGCCAGGCAGTGTGTCAGTGGGCAACAGCATGGGCAGCTGGGTGCTGTGCCCTGCAGAAACACTGACAAGGTGTTGATGGACTGAGATGGGATCTATAATACAAAGCCAATTCTTGGTGATGCCTGAGGTCCTTGAAAAGCCAGAAAAACCACCAGAGCTGACTATATGTTGTACAGATGGACTAGTGCAGTGCTTTGATTTGGTAGATCCTGCTTTTGCTTTTTGTATGTTGGTGGTGTTGGTCAAGGTCAAGAAGTGTCTCCATGCCCTCAGGAAGAGAGGTTCTCCCTGGGGCACTGTGGTTCTTGGGTCCCTGCTCTTCCTTCTTCTCCAGTCCATGGCTGCCACTTCCTGGGTTGGGGAATGTTCTGTGAGGTTAGGCTGGTCTCACTGCCCCTGACTTGGTCTAGGCTGGATCACAGCCATGCTCTCCTGACAAGGGAATATTTCCCTGCTATCCTCACTGCCACTTACTGGGCTATTCAAACACATGATTTTCCCTGGGGCTCAGCTCCCATTTAAGCACCTGCAGATAAGGGTCAAATTTCCTGAAGTGCTCATCAGGCAGCTGCCTCCCCTGGAACACCTAATCATAGACTAAAAAAAAAAAAAAAAAAAAGCTATGCTGAACTGTTCAGAAAGATCCAGCCATTTTAAGCCCTTGGGAGCAATGACTGTTCTTTATTTCAAGTCTTTACCTAGTACCACGATGCTTAGTGTTGGGCTTATGTCCTCACGGTTTATCTAAAATTAACTCCTTAGTTTCCCCCTTGGAAGAACTGATAAAAATTTGCTTAGTGTTTTCTTTGGAAGTTGAAGGTGCTGATGGAGGATGAAGGCTTCAGATTCCCTCTGGTGCACAAAGAAGTTGTTTGCTCAATTGACAACACCGGGCAGAAACTGAACTCCCATTTTGCTCTGTGTTAGTAGATGGGTGCTGGAGGAAGAAGTGTTAATTTTTAAACATATCTGAAGAAGTCAGAAGTCTACCTAGGACAAACCCATTTATGTTTTAAAGACAGGTTAAAATTTTCTTCTGGGCTGTTTCCTATCAGGGCAAGAAAAGCAGCAGTTCTAATAGCTAGGCTGCTGCTCAGCCACAAAATGACAAGTCTTTCTGTCCTGGAAAGTAGCATTCAGTGACTAAAGCAATGACTAAATGGCCTAAAGCAGTTGTCTCCCATCTTTCAGCTCAGAGATCACACAGCTTAACAGAAAGACACTGGAGCTCTGCACACCTTCCTTGTATGAGTCTATGTTGAATGAGCAAAAATATTAGTCCCCTCGACCACATGATGAAGTAGGTTACTGCAGCCTTCACAGATGTAGGCAGTGAGTTGACTGTGGTCAAAATGGACCATTCAGTCTGTCTGTACCTGGTTTGTAGTGGTGGATTTACGTTGCACTGTCAAGGGCTTTTCTCCTGCTGGGCACAGCTTGAGAGGATGCAGGGAAGGGATGTGATGCAGCAGGGCCACATTCCCTTCTCTGGTCTATTACTGAGATGTTGCAAGAATTTGGCCAGATCACTTCTCAATTTCTGGCATCAGTTTCTCTGCCAATAAAACAGGAATGATGCCATCAACCTCCTCTGCAAAGCACTCCAAGATGGAGGGTAGAAAACACTAATGAAGAGCTGGCTAAAATTACATCCAAATTTAGAAGGAAAATGGGCTCTTGTTCCCTTGGACCTCATGTAATAAATAAATAAATGGAGCAGTCCTGGCTTTATTGCCAATTCCATCTGATTAGATGGAACCTAATTTCCGACATTTTTCTGCTGGTGGCCATATTATAAAGGCACCCCACAGAACCATCTTGACCTCTGGGTGCCTCATAATTTTCCTGGGTATGAAGTTACTCTCTTACAGAATTAGTTTCCTCAGCATGCCTTTGTGGGGCTGGTGCTTTAAATCAGGCAGACCCAAGCAGCTGTGTCCCTGACACGGTCATTTTGCAGCTGGCTGCTGTTTGTCACCTCTCCCTCTTTCACAGCTGGTGAGTACTGTTTTACCTTTCTTATTGCTGTGGAGATGACATTATCTTACACTGGAGAATTTCCCTGCCATACAGTTGCTCTGGATAATGTTTGTGTACAGATGATGTTTATGAAAGCCAGGGGGCAATTTACTTACTGCAGTGGGCACCGTTGCAACATGTAAAATCATTGTACACAAATACCATTGACTAAATGGCTCCCTTCCTTCTCATAATTCATTATCAGAAGAGGTTACCCAGGGATGGGAAGGAATCTCCATCACTTGGAGGTTGTAAATTAGGCCTGACTGTCTTTCCAAGGAGTGTGCTCTTGCTAAACTGCACAGCATTGGGCATAGCCAGGGTAAACTGATGGGCTCTGTTATGCAGGTGGGCAAATGAGAAAGCCATGACAATTCCACTGGCTTTAAGGCCTGCAAATCCATTGCTGCAACTCTGGCTGTGCCAACACAGAAATCAGAAGAGTGATGGATAAAATATGCCCCTCTTTCTTCCTGAAACCTCTCCAAAGGCCAGGCCTGTGATATGGATTGGGTAAACCAGTCTGCTCCAGAAATGGTAGATCCAGCTTGCATGGAAAACTTACTTTCCCTGCCTGGTCCCCTTGACTTGTTGCTGTCTGTGGAAATCTGAGTAAATGCCGTCTGGATTGATGACAGTCAGTGGAAAAGGGTTCTCTCCAGCCAAGAAGGAAAGTGGGTGCTGAGCCAAAGTCCTTCCTCTGGATGCATTGTTCTCCCAAATTCAGCTGCTGCTCATGGCCTGAGGAGGGGTTGAAGAGCCTTTCCACTTACTCCATGAAACCTCTGCTTTCAAATAGTTTCCCAAGCTGGGAAATGCTGGGTTAAAAGCTGAACTCAATGATCTTAAATGTCTTTTCCAACCCAAATGGTTGCTATTGCATGTGGTGCAGGTGATCAGGAGCTGTGGCTCTGTCCCAAGACTACGTCAACCCTGGTGCCTGGGGACAGCAGAAGCTGGTGCCTTGTCCCATCACTTCTGGCAGCCTTCCTTGCTGGTGGCTGTAAAGGCCATTCGTGCTTATCCTGGTGCTGACTCCTGTGAGATGAACTATCTGGAGCCCAAGTCCTCAGAGAGGTGACCAGAGAACCACTCTGTGTGCACCATCTCACTCCAGGCTCCCTGAAATGTCCCTGTGTTCACTGGTGTCAAAAATACAGGTCAGTAGCAGCAAAAGTGTCGCCCATGGTAGCAGAAAAACTGACTGTAGCTAATAAAGGCTCTGCAAGGCTCAGCTCCCTTGGTCTCCAGGAAGCTTCTGTTATGAGAGAAGCAGTACAACCCCTATTTCACACCCAGGAGTGAGGATTTTTCCTGTACCTGGGCACAACTGGGAACTGAAACTACATGTCCATAAGACAGGTTCCATTGTATTTTTGTGTCTGTCAGTAATTTCCTCTGTTGGGTCCATGCAGACCATTAGTAGCTGTGTCACTGCCTTCCTTGGAGCTAATATAAAGTAGCATAATCCATTTTCACTTAACATTGCCCTCAGAAGGCAGAGATTTCAGCAGTCACATTTGTTATCCTCTCTCAGGCAAAAATGGTAAAATCAACCTAGGAAAGGTATGCTAAGATGCATCTGATTGAAAAATCACCCCTCGGGAGCCTGACATGGTGGTTATAACACAAGAATTGTCAGCTTGGGTAAATTCCTTGCTAAACATGAGAGGATCTTGTGGTTTCTGATAGCTGTCCCAGTTCATTTGACCCATGTTGTTAGATCGGGCAAAAACCTCAGGAGACAGACTCAAGCTGAGTCAGGAGAAGTTTGATTGGATGTTAGGAAAAATTTCTTCACCAAAATGATTGTCAAGCATTGGAACTGACTGTTCAAGGAAGTAGTAGGGTCATCAACCCTGGAGGTTTTTAAAAGATGTGTAGATGTGTCACGCAGGGACATGGTTTAGTGGTGGCCTGTGCAGTGCTGGGTTAATGGTTGGACTCAAAGAATGATCTTAAAGCTCCTGTTGATGAAGGCATGTCTGAAGTACCACTGGACCAAAACTGTGTAGTTCTTATGGTGACTGATTCTGTCTTACAAACTAGGCCATCTGCTTGCATGATACCATTATTTTTTATGGCTTTGACCATCTACCTCTACACTCCTAACTTGCAGACCACCCATGTGTACAGAAGTAATTTTACTTCTCTGCTGTTCTATACCAGCAAGAAATCATGAAAATATGAAGTTTTCATCAGTAACCTGGGGTTAGAGGAAAGAGTGTCCCAATAACAAATATTCCTATTAGCTCCATATAGTACTTGATCTTGGAATTAATAGTATCAGTCTTCCCCATTTGTAGCATAGATCTTTGCTCCAAAGCACAGAACAAAGGCTTGTGTAGTTGTCCTTTCAGCACCTGTCCTGCAGTGTAATTATCCATCTTGTATGCCTGGGAGAAGGAATATGCAAGAAAGAGGCCAGAGAGGCCTCGGGTCTCGCTCAGGAACTCAGTGGTTCATCGAAGATCTGTGTGAGTCTCCACCTCCTTTTGCTTTTCCCTTTTGTTCTGTCCTTAGGTCAAACAAGTGAAGTTGCTTTCTGTAAGAAAATAGGTGGGTTTGAACGGCTATGTTTGGTCTCCCCCATGACCTACCAACTTGAACTTGGTTTTTTTGGTGCTTGACATTCACAAGCTCTTCCCAAACTTGTCCCTCCTCTCTCGCACTGGGGACTTAATGCCTTTTGTTATCAAATTATTTCCAAGGAGTTCCCAGCAAAAGTGACCTGCAAACCCCACTGCAATCTGTTAGGGGAATCCAACTGACTTAGCGAAGATCACTCTCTACAACTACCTGAGAGGAGGTTGTAGCCAGGTGGGGGTTGGTCTCTTCTCCCAGGTAACCAGCAGGAAGACAAGAGCACATGGCCTTCAGCTGTGCCAGGGGAGGTTTAGGTTAGATATTAGAAAGAAATTCTTTACAGAGAGGGTGATCAGACGTTGGAATGGGCTGCCCAGGGAAGCGGTGGATTCTCCATCCGTGGAGGTTTTTAAGATGAGACTGGATGTGGAACTCAGTGCCTCGGTCTAGTGCCGTGGTAGTGGATCAAGGATTGGACTTGATGATCTCAGAGGTCTTTTCCAAACCAGCTGATTCTATGATTTTGTCAGGCCTGATAGATAAAGAGGGTCACATACAGCAGGACTGGGAAGTTTGAATTGGGGACTTCCCAACAAATGTCTCCTTTTATGAGATGTGTCAAGGATTTCTTCTGTCTAGGGCCCTCATTTTTGTGGGATAATATGAAGAACAAGCCTGCAGGGTACTACAGAAAGAACCTTTTGTTTGTTTGCTTGTTTGTTTGTTTTTAAGCTGTGGAAGGAAATTGAACTGTTCTGACCCTGCCAGGAGCTGAAGGCAGGTTGCTGAGATAATTTTGCAATATTGATTGAGTGCTCAGAAGTAGTAAATCTTCTCCTCCTTGCACATAAACCTTCTCACCCTTGTTTTTGTGTCTTCATCCAAAACTCTCACTCTGCTCTAAGATTGCCAACTGTTTCCTCTTAACTTGCTGTGGTCCAAACAGTAATGGAGACAACACTTTACAACTAAAAAACCTTCACTTAGGCAGAAGGAAAGATGAGCAACAATGTGCCCATACAGTGACTCATCCCATCACTGACAGCAAACAAAGACCATAAGTGATGCTGTGGCCTCTGGGCACTGCCAGGAACAGTTGGTGTCTCATCGTCTTGCAGCAACAGCCAATGATGCAAACGCCTTTTGTACAAGGTATGAGTTGTGCCATCCCATGGCTCCACCAGCAGTGGTGAAAGGAATGAACCACACCTTAGATCCACAAGGTGGGATCTAAGGTGGGGCAGTATCCTGCCTACACTGCTGGTGTCCACTGGGGGCAGGGTGCTGGCAGTCACTGCCACTGGCACTGGTGGAAGGCTGAGTGCCAGCACTCTGCTTACACTGCCAACACTGGCCAGAGAACAGGGTGTCTGTAGGCAGGGTGTCCCTTGGCCACTGTCTGGTGGCTACAAAGACATTGCAAAGTGGCCTATTACTATATTGGGTGCAGGTGTCTGTGTTTGAGTCCTTTGTTCTCAGCTCATCTGGAAGAATCTTCAACAATGATAATATCAACAGAAACAGCTCATCTCTACTTCGAAGCCACGCCCCTCCCCCTCCATCCCCTCTGCAAACAGAGGAAGAAGGGTCAAACGCTCTTTACTCTTCATGACCTGGCTGTCATTTACATTTACCCCGTGCTTTACACCACAGCATCACAAAACCCTTCATGTCGCCACAGTAAGCAGGTTTTTTCTCCTTTGTGCAGATGAGGCAAATGGCAATGACAGAGACAGCCCCAAGGAGCAGTGGGGCCAGAGAGCTGAACGTGAGCTCCTTCCTGAGCATGCAGGAAGGCAAAAGCACCTTCAATTGTAAGTGGTCCAGTTGGCATCTGTGACACCCACCATGCAACATGCCAAGGACAGAGGTGGGACTCCATTTTCATGTCTCCTCTGAAAACCTCATCCAACCCTTTCCCCTGTGGTGCTCCACAGTGCCATGCACTCCCATATTTTTGTCACTCAGGATTTGGGGAGTGTGTGGAATATGCCTTCAGGCAGCGCGTCAAGCATGGTTTGTAAACCACGCTGTGTTTTTTGATATCTCTTGTGTCATGCCGTGTAGCACTGGTAAGTACCCGCCCAATAAACAACATGTGTGCTTAGTCAGGGCCTCATTTTACTTCATCTGCTTCTCTGTCATGAGCAATATTCTTTTAATATTTACAGTGTTTTTCTGGCGCTAACATTCATATCCCCTCAGAAGAAGAGCTGCCTTTACCAATGCACTCTACTAACATTCCTATCCTGAATCCTTCAAAAATATTGACTTTTCAGAATAAAGTGGAAGGGGTCCAGAATTGCGTGAATCAGTGATCTAGGCATATTTACTGAAATCCTCTTGGGCAAGGACTGACACATCTAAAGATTCACTTAAAAAAATCTCTGACTGTGCGAGGCACATTACAATCTTACTGAATAAAAATGAGTCTTTCCAGGAAAACAGTACAATTCTGTTAGTACTTTCAGATCCTATGGGACAAAGGTGTTCCACAAACGTGAGACGGTGTTTATTAGGACTGAGCTAGAGTAAGATCATGTAGTGTGAACAGCTCACTAAACAGTTACATGTGTTAAAAAGAAACAGAGAAATAGCAACCACAATTTTTGCTCTACAATATCAACCAGTGACAGGAAATACCTGTGCTGGCTTGGTAATACACTGAGAATAACCAGTCTTCCAGTAGAGACCAACTCGCCAAAATCATGTGCAGTGCATATGGCAGACTGTGATTTGGAGTTTAGGATTCTTTGAAGATGTAGGGCTGCAATTCAGTGTAGTTTCAGTGCACTCTGTCCTTCCACCATTTCAGAGATGCCTTTGCTCATAGGTCAGTGATGCTTAGCATATGCAAGGTGCCTTGCACTAGCTTTCAGTGTGCTGAAAGTACCCAAGAAGTGTCCCACTGGTAGCCTATGGACCCATTTGATATGGGAGTTCGAAGGCATAGGGGAAATGTTGGACATACTCCAAGGAGCTGATGTAACATGAGGGGGAGGGAAAAGGAGGAAAGTACTGACAAGAGTGGGGAGGATCAGAACTATTCAGTGCCTTACCCATGGCTGGAGGAAGGTCCTTCAAGGAAGAGGCTGCTGCTGGCAGAGGGAGACAGCTCTGCTCTGCCCGTGCTGAGGCACCGTCTCAGCACACAGGTGGATCGTAGATGTCCCAACAGCCTGTGAAGTTTTCAGAGAGCAGTCTGAGCAAAAACATTTTGGTGCAGAGGCCAGAAAACATTTTTCTTCTCCTTTACATTCTGCTTTCATGCAGGCTGGTTCTGAATTCGTCTGCTGGTTCACAAGGGTGTGGAGGGAGCTGTGTGGATCTGCACTATCCCCTGCACTAAGCACAGAGGTGTGCCCAGGTTGATGGGAGGGCATTTGGCTGAAAGGGCAGCAGGTGTAGTTTGACCAGCCATTTTCTGCCTTCTCTGCCCTATGCAGAATTTACTTTATGAGCTTCCAGCCAAACCATGTGGATGAATTAACATATATGAATAAACACAAAGGCATTTACTCCTTAAAAACAATGCAGTTCTCTCCTTGCTTGAGGAAGACTTCAATGTCTCTTGGTGTTCTTCCTGGCTTGTGCAGGTCTCTGTGACCTAATACTCAATCTCTACTTTCTTTTCATCCTTTAAAACCTTCATACTGCAATTTACTGTATTCCTGACTCAAAAGCAATATCCACTATGCAAACTATTGGCAGAAAGAGATCGTTTTGTATCCAAGGTCAGCACAAATTTACACTGAATTCATTACATGGCAATTGGCTTGGAAAGGTTTTTGAATGCTAAGATTGTTTATACAGTTTTTATTTCTTTATCTTATGCGGAGTTGGGCTTACACCTAAAAAGATATTTTGATGCTTTAATGGAAATCTCTAGTCATTTTGCACAGAGAGTTGGAAGAAAGGAGTGCTGAAAAGGACTCTCTGTCCCTTGCTATTGCTCTCTCTGAGTCTGCAAACAAACCAAGAGCAGCTGGCTGCACGTACAGCCCTGGCCATTGCAGATGTACAGCAGGCAGCTGTAAAGAAAGTTTAAAGACTTTAAACCAGGCCCTCTACACTAATAACTGCCAGTCACATGCCCTGGCGACTGTGATTCACTGTGTCAGGCAGGAACTGCCACGGCAAATAATGTGAGTGATGCTGGTTGACATGTTGAGTCATCTGAGGAACCTGGAAAATTAATAATGTGATAAAATTCCTTCTTTTTTTATGAGTCTCCCTTTTAGAGGAGGCCTTCCTGATAGTCATGCCTCCTGAGAATTTTCTTTCTTTTTTTTCCTTCCTTTCGAGGGGAAAAAATTTCCGTGTTATTAAAATGAGAAATCTCAATAGCATCCCACTGAAAATTTAAAAAATAAAGAATCCTGAAAACCATTCAGTTTGAAAGTATTCAGCAATTTGTGCCAGAAAACTCTTCCATTGGAAATTTTTTTACCAACTTTACATAAAAATTATCTGAGCAAAAAGTTTCTTCAGACTGAGGAATTAGAAATCAGACTACGTATATGAAAAGTTACTTCCTAATCACACTTCTATACAATTGTTTCATGGATTTTGACTGCCCTGCAGCAGTCTATCTTTAGCTGGATCATTATGAGCTATTGGATACTAAATTAACAAAATGCCAGCTGTATTCCAAGGGTAGAACGGTTTAAGTCAATAGTAGCTGGAAATAAAGAGTGTTGTCCAATAACCAGATGACGAAAATCAGAGCTCACATGTTTGTACGCTTCACTCAACCTGAGCTACCAATTCCCATTGTGACCTTGGGCAATCTTTCAACCTCCTTGTATTTGTACAGTTTTACTACATAATTGAGAAGCAGCAAGACTTTACCAAGCCTGGATTTATGGATCAAAATTTTGTATATTTGGGGAAATAGATTTTCAGAAAAAATTCTTACTTCTACAGTGGTCCTAGGCAATCTATTATTTAGAGTGCTTTCCAGTTTCTGAAGTGGGAGTGGAGTGTAAAAGAAGGAAGCTACCAAGAAAAGACAAGCATATAAATACCAGGATTGGTAACCAGGCTGATGGCTGACATAGTAAAAAAGTGCATTCCTCTCCTGGGAGGATGTCTTCTTGAATGGGTGCAGCCATGTAGAGTTTCGTTAACTCCATCTGGTCTGGAATCTGCTTAACAAGTCAGCCATGTATTGCCCCTATCCTTTGCATGAATCCCCAAGATACAAAGTGTAATAATACAGGCCCATATGTGAGCAAAAGGGACTTGCTTGTCCAGCCTGCACAGGAATACTCAGAGTAGCAGATTCATTTCTGGATGCTTCAGAGAAGCAACAACCCTTTCTGATATCCTCTTGCCAAGATGTTTCATACAGCATGTTATAACTGAACAACCACTGAAGCAGAGTGAATGTAAACCAGAACATTTTCCACTAAAAAACAACAAGGCAGAGGCAGGGGGGAAGAAACTGAAATTACATATCCTTTGTCCTGGCTACAATACACAGACAGTATAAAAAACCAGCACCAGGAAGCCTTAGGATATGAGGATCTAAATGTTGTGTTTATGCTTAAATTTTGTTTTTCTAGTTTCTAATAAGATTGTTGGGCAATACTGTATTACACTGTTGGTAACTTATTCATCAATTTTTAGCCTCTTTTTAACCAAGAAGTGTTTTACAGCTAATCTGAGGTAGTGGTTTAGGGAAGGTCTGGGACCAGACGTGACATTTTCACTATGCAGATAAGATAAATATTGTCAGCATATACGGGAATTCAGTTACCCAAAACTTCTTTTGAAAAACAAGCAGGGGACTTGGGTGCCCTTTCTAGGATTGACTTACTTCTCTGAATGTAGAATATGTCAAGTCAGCATGACAATAGTCAGTGATATATGTTAAAGTTGGATAATGAACTCTGCACCAAAAAAAATACCAGGCGCTCTTGTGCTGTGGTTCAGGACAGGCAACATCTGCCTTCTTTTCCACACCGTAAAGTGGAGCTTTGGTGTGTGCAGTACAGGCCCCCCTGTGTGTCCCTGAGAAAAAAACATAAAATATTAGTTCTGTCTTAAGGTCTCAGGTACATTTCATGGGGCCCAAAGGAGATGTGGGTCCTGCTGATATGTAACCAGTATGGAAGGTGGACCTGGCTGGTGTGCTCCAGAGAGGGGACTGTGGGCCTACAGTGGCTTTGCGCTGCTGGATCAGAGAGTCAGCAGCAATGTTGGGGGCTGCTAAAGCAGCACAATAAGTTCCCAAATATTGTATGTGCCTTTAGTGCTGTCAGCTGCCCCACACCTCCCCTGTGGTCAGTCATGGAGGGCTCAGAGCACACTGCTCCACCCAGGGGGCGGGAGCCTCTTGCAGGATCACTCTGTTGTGAGAGGCGAATGTGGATTTGGGAAGAGCTCCTTTCACTTACTTGACTGAGGCAGAAAGGTATTTCCTCAGTCTCCCCATATTTTAGAGAAACAGGTCTGTGAGAGGTCTTTCAAATGGAAAAGTAAGACCTTCAAGGAGGAGTCGATGAGCAAATTTGACCCAACAATTTCATGTAGTGGGAGGTCACAGGCAGTGATGTGAAAGAAAAGTGGAGAACAAAAGACCAAACCCTTGTATTTAAATAGTCCTACCAGCAGTGAGTACAGTGCCTTCAGACAGCAGAGAAGGATAATGGAGTTTTGCAGAAGGAAACTTCTTGGCTTTAATATCTTATCAGAAACAAGAAAGAGACATTCGACATCAGCAACACAAGCAAAGCAACATCAGCAACACAAGCAGAGGACCTCTAGTTGCTAGACAAGTCAAACTGACTTGCAGGGGGTTACAGACCATGGCTATTCAAACACTTCTGGATCCTGTAACACCTGGCAGAGATGTCTGCTCAGGATAGTCACATACAGAAAAAAAAGGGGTTAGATATATTTTATGTTTATTACAGTTCCGATTTATTCGTGTCCCCAACTTACTACCTTGGGAATAATGTAGATGTTATGGTTGGATGGTGGTTCCAGTTTAAATTAATCTAGTCACCTGTATTACTTTGAGAAATGGTAAGAGAGGGAGCACTGAGATGGAAGCTATGATAGCACTGAAAGCAGGGAATAGTCTTTAAACATGGAAGCAGAGGTCTGTGTAAGGAGAATATGTTTTCCAGTTCAATTTTCTGAAATATCTGGGTTTTTACCACCAAACACCTTACCACTGTTTTGTACAAATGGGAATTTGACTGTAGGAAAAGGGTCATGAGTGGTTTTCCTCAGATCTTGTCCCAGACAGTGACCAGTATGCCTGTGACTAATTTGACACTTCCTCTTTGTTGAAATATTTAATTTTTAATTTTAAAAATTGGTTAATTTTTTTTTTTAAGTGAGAGGGGAAAAAAAAATCTTATTTCAGTTTCTACCCCCTCCATTTTTTTCCTTTTGACAGAAAGAGAGATGTAAGTAAACAATGTCAAGTGTTTGCTTAAGAGGAACACTTTTGATTTTTTTTTTTTTTGACTTGTTCACCTCTCTGAAAGAGAGAAGGTCATCTCTATGTTACACAAAATTTTTCTTTAAGAAATAATTCTCATTCTCCTTCCCAACTTCTTTGTGTCTCCACGTTCTTTATTTCACTCTTTCGAAACAGAGAATTCACTAAATAAGTTTCTGGATCCAGTTCTAGTTTTTCACTTAGTAAAAGCTTTTCCTTTTTTTATTTCAGTTATTAAAAGGTACAAAATAGATCTACCTCCAATATCTGATTTATTTTTCCTTTCAAAAGTCTGCCCATGCTGATTTTTTCTCTAATTTCATGCAGCCTTTTCAGATTCAAATTCCTTGCTTTTAAAAAAATATGCTCCTGGCACACCTAAATTTACTTTGTAAGAATAAAACATGCATCCATGAGAGTAATGTTAAGCTTATATAGAGGACCTGAGTGTGTGCTTTGAGAGATTGGCAGTGAATACTTGACCTCTGGGGTAGGATGTGGAAGCAAAGGGCAAAAGAGAATTGCCTTAGACTGAAGTTAAGCTCTCAGCACATTACAGTGCCAGTTCTCCTTCAGCTTCCCCCTCTTACATTGACTTTTGTACCTTTCTTGGGGTTACAAACCAAAAGCTGAGCAGTGCCAATTCCACCTATTTATTCTTTCTTGATCTGTTCTGTTTCTGCTACATCTTTTTTGACCCAAGTGAATGTCATTTTCAGGACACTATTTTTTTTTTCTTTTTCACCTTTTTACTCTTTGAAGTTCACCTCTAGCTGGAAACTTTCGAAGCACATTAATGGTATTTCTCATAGTATAACATTTCAGTGGCTTTTCTGCAGTGTAGTCTCTTGGTAGGTCACTGCAAAGCTGAGTTTGATTCTCCCATGTACCAATGCCTGACTCTATGACTTTGTGGTTGATCTTTAACTTCTCTCTTTTCATTTTCTTCATCTGTGTGATGGGGATAGTGATGCCTTTCCCTTTGCTTTTCACACTTTAATAGTGTGATTATGAACCACTCCTGTAGGATTCAGCATCATTACTTTGCCTTTAACTTCATTCACCTGAGGTTTAGCTACTTCTACACGATTTCTTAAAACCTCCCTAACTCAGGCTTTCCATTAGTTTTACTGATTGTTGTCTCAGTAATGTCCTTGCATTCTTCTCCTCATTTTGAGTCTGCAAAGCCACCCTATTACTATTGCTGTAAAATCACATACACGTGTCCTTGACAGGTCAGATGTTCAGCTCTCCTGCTCTGAGCCTGTCAGCATTGCTCTCCATACATTTCACAGTTAATACCCTGTGGTTTTCCCACTCAGCACCAAACATGCAGAGAACATAAAGAAATTTTTTAACCTACAAAATAAACATCCAGAGGGGAAAAAACAAGGCAAAAACAGGGATGTGAAAAATGGGCACAGAAAGGGGAAATGGTTGTCTCTGAACCCTGGCTGTGGCACTGGAGGTCCACCCCTGCTCTTTCTGAACCAGTGACTGTGATTCCCCTGGAGCTAACCATTGAAATGCTATTATATATAGATTTTTTGCTATGTATGTGGATGTCAACCCACAAACAAACTTAGCCATCTAGTCACACTGTTTCCTTTTCAGCAGCCAGCACAGGCCTTTATTTTTCTTTCCTTTCTTGCTCTTTCTGTTTTCTCTCTTGTCTTCTCTAGGCAGAAATTCTCCATCAGTCGTGAAGGACTGCAGCCCATACCCAGACTTCTTAACAGCCCTTTGCTCTTTACTCAGTTTGTGAACAGAGAATCAAATTTATCTCCCCTTGTTATTATTTAATTCTACAATTAGGTCACTTTGGTTTGCAAGGCACTTGAGGTTGTAGACTTCAGGAGAGGCGGCATACAAAATAAATGTCTATTGACTTGGCAAGGCTGAGGATGTCTCATTTATCCCAATGTTCTCTGTATTATTCCCTGTCTGTTCCATGCTCTATATCCCCAAGTTTTTTATTATTTTTCTTTTTTTTTCCTTTTTTTTTTTTATTGCTGCAGCACATTGAATACATATCTTCATTGAGCTGTCCACAATAATTCCTGTATCTTTTTCCTTGGAGATTACAACTAATTCAGAGCACATAAACATTTACAAGTAGTTTTAAACTCTTTTCCACAAACAACATGCCTACGCTGTTTAAATGCTATTGTCCAATTACCTAGTTTGGTTTAGTTGGTTTGGAATTCCTTACAATCTCATGTCTTGTCTAGGCTGATTTGTTTTGGTTTCATCAGCATGTTTTTTTCCTTCCAATTTCCTTTATGCAGGTTAATGAATGCGTATTTTTTATTACACTTTCGTGATGAGTTGCAGTGTGATACATGGCTGTTTCTTTGAAAGGGAAATGAGACAGCTGTCTATTGAGAATGACCCCAGACTTGGGTTATAATCTTTGGACAGTGTTATTTGCTGATCTCCTGAGAATGGGTTTACTGACTTTTTTTTTATGGCACTTTAAATTGCAATTATTTACAAACATAAGAACACAAGGTTTTTCTTGATCTACATTTACCTTAAGATCTAACAGCCCCCTATTGTTGTGAATATAGTCTGACAAAGTCCCTGCATCACTGAAATAAATGTTGTCCCTCCATTTTATGGATAGAAATCAAAATCACTTGGTAAGAAGATTAAAACAGGTAACAGGAAACAGTCTACCCACCCCAATCTCTCATAGGCATGGACAGAAAAGCAGTCACATTTTTATGATACTTTCCAGCCTTCAGCAGCCTGGGTTGCTCAAGGATTTCCACAGGCAGAGTCAGTATGTTTGCATTTATTGTCTCTCCATGGCAAACTTTTAACCCAGGATGAACAAAATTCAGGTAAAAATGGTGGAAGTTTTCTGAGTGGTTCTTGCTCTGGTGGCTTCTTCTGCTGGTGAAGTTCTCTGGGTAGTTTCTGTAGCAGTAGGAAAATTGTTCTCAGACAGGTCCAGACCTGGATCACAGATCTTTACTGGAAAGAATTTACTGTGGACATATCTGTGTATCTTCAACACAGTCAGCATCAACATGCCCTTGGCTCCAGGACAGCTGCCCCTGCATAGTAGGCACTCCTATGGCTGGAGTGCTCGTTGTCCATATTTTTGCATCAGTCAGGAAGGAAAGAGATAGCTTTAACCACTGGGGAGAACTTTCCTTAAGGCTTCTCTGAATCTGCACAACAAGCCAAGGACAATGCTGGCAGAAGCAGCTTTTCTGCCTTTAATTGTGGACTCTATCCTTGCTCCTTTTCCCCTCACTTGCTTGTTAGTCTCTGTTCCTAATCTTACCTTTAACTGGTATTGCTGTTATTTGTCTTGCCAGGGACCCTTAAGGGGTTAATTCTTTAGCATTTCTCTTTCCAGGATCTAGTGGGACCTTCCATTCCTCCCTTCTCAGCTGTCTTGTCTTTGAACCCTACAGATCATAGGACTGCAGGATAACCAAGGCTGAAAGGAACCTCAGGAGGTTTTGCTGGTCCAAATGCAGCACAAAGAAAGGTCAGATGTGAGATCAGATAAGGTTGCTCAGGGCTTTATCCAGTTTAGTCTTGAAAACTTGCCAGGAGGGATCCTACACAAGTTGTCTGGGTAACCTGCTCCAATATCTGACTGTTCTCTTGGACAAAAAGTTTTTCCTGATGGCCAGTTGGAACTTTTGTTTTTCATATTTGTGCCTGGTATCTCTCGTCTCCCCACCATCACTGTGAAAAGCTTGGTCATCTTCTTCATGGCCTCCTCATAGATGCCAGCAGGGTCCACCTGAAGCCACTTCTTCTCTAGGCTGAACAAATCTAGGTCTCCAGCACTTCATTTTTTTTCTCCATTTTTTCAATGTATTTCTTGTACTGAGGGGCTCAAAAGAACACTGTGCCTAGATGTGGTCCAGCAGGTGCTTAGTGAGAGGATAATCCCTTCCCACAAGCTCCTGGCTGTGCTCCTGCTAGTGCAGCCCAGGATGCCATTGACCACCTTTGCTGCCAGGGCACACTCCTGATGGGTGCTGTCTGCCAGGACTCTTCAGAGTCTTTTCAGTGAAGCCAGTCAGCCTCAGCCATGCTCTGTATAGAGTACAACCCAATAATCACTGTCGCCTGAGCCTAATCCTCAAATCAATTTTTCACCACCTGATTGGTTGCCCAATTATCCAGACCATTCAGTCCAAACTCAGGTACAAATGTTGTTGGAGACACTGTCAAAAGCCCTGCTAAAGTTGACATAAGTGTTGTCCACTGATCACCCCTTGTACACAAATCCAGTCATTTTATCATAGAAAGCAATAGGTTTGATCAGGAATGATCTACCTTCAGTAAGGTAGACAAGCTGATTCAGGGGCTCCTTGCTGTGCTCTTCCCAATGAGTGAGACCTGTTGAGCCCCAGAGTTTCAGAAACATTCTCAGAATCTAATCATGTTATCAGTTTTTATTCTTTGACCTGGAGTTCTTTTTTGTGTTTCATTTTTCACACTCAGGAAAGTGCATTTCTCTCTTTGGCAACAGTTCATCCTCCTCCCTCATGAACAGTGAAGCAAAAAGTTCATTTAATTTTTCTGTAATGCCTACCTCTTCTGGCATCCAGTCTCTGCTCTTCTGTCTCTGGGAGATATGAATGATTCCTTTGTTGACCTCTTCTTCTTCATATATTTGAAAAAAGTTCTATTATTTACCTCAAGTTCTTGTGTGGTCTTCATTTCACCCTTTCATTAGCTTTTTGAGTTTGTTTGGTGTAGATTTTTTTGCTACAGCCATCACCTCATGCTGCAAGATTTCTCTGTCTTCCTGAGTACAGTACCTGCTTGGTTTAATGATTTATATTCTTATCTTTGATTACTTTTTGTTAAAACTGAATTTGCTGCACTTCATCTAGCAGGAGCACAAAAACATTTGACTTTTTAATTATTTTTAATATCACTTTTTTTTCTTTTCTGAGTTATTTTCTAATATTTCTGTTCTCTAAAATGCTGACTACCGACTGTCAGATACCCATATTAGGAAACCTGCAAATACACAAGACTCCATTTTCTTTTAGTCCTGCTCCTATCTCCAGTTTGAGGAGCATAGGAGCAACGGAGCAACCCAGGAGTTCTTCTGCCATGTAGGCTCCATTGAGAACCTCACCACTCTGCAGCACCGCTATCTATTTTACATGCATATGACATCCCAGTCACCAAAAGTCAAGGATGTGGTACTGTCTGTTCAATGTCTTTCTGGCACAAAAGCCCTCTGAGGAGGACAGCCTCATTTCACCCACTTCCCAAGCAAGTGTCTGAGAAAGACAAGACTAAATGACACACCTGTGTGTTGGGAGATGAGGGTTGCAGAACTGCACTCTCTGCCCCCTTTGGGGGCTGAATCCACTGGTTTCTTCCCATAATAAAACCTTAGGTAATATACAATGAAGTACTTAAATGTATTGCCAAAACGGTGCTTATTGGCAAAGCAAAGGCCTGGTGTCATCCTCAATAGGTCCAGAAGGGTTGGTGTGCATTTTTAGAAGTGTGGGAGCAGTTTTGTTTCCTTGAGTTTCACATAGGATTTACAAGCATACAGTACAATGTTCTTCCCAGGAAAGAATCACAGGCAGATTTGCCCTTGGGTTTGTTTGTTGTTTGGTGTTTTTTTAAAAGAAATCTCTGGTATGCTTTTCAATTCCTTAGTTCTTGCACTTGGGTTATTTAGGATCTCAGTTCTGTGTGATGTTTTTTTCAGTCAAGACTCTTTGTTCTTAGAAGTTCTGGTTTCAGTGTAAAGGCTGCCCCTTTGCTTTAGCACAGGATTTTTCTCTGTCTGAGTATTTCAAAACATATGATAAATCCCCTTGTAATTAATTCATGGAGTGTTTTACTGAATACCTGTGAATTACTAAATCTTTTTTAAAAATATAGAGCAGAATAATTGGGAAAAGAATGTTTAAAAGAAGGTGACTAGTCATAAATTAGAGACACATTGTAGCCTGCTCCTTCTTCTGCTCTAAACAGAAACTCATCCTGCTCTTGGAGGTCCAGTTTCCTTCTTGTTCCCTTTCAAGAGCCTGTTTTCCTCAGCGAAGTTTTCGCTAAGGGAGAAGAGCGACTAAAAATAATATACAACAACTATAAGTATTCCCAACTGTTAGTCTATTCTGCATCTTTGTACTTTTTTTTGCAAAGAGAAACATGCTTGCAGTGTGTATAGTACTTACATATAATATTTACAGAGATACAGTTTTCTAAAAGCAGACTGATGACCTCAGTTCCAACCCCCTGTAGACAATCACTTGACATGATTTCTAGGTGTGCCAAGTGTCAGTAGCTCCTTCTCACTACTTGGAAGAGTTGACTGCTTGAAAGAAGTGCAGTTGCTGTCCCTACCCCCCCACGGCCCATTCTAACTGGAGAAGAAAGTCTGGGGGTACAAGGAACTGCTGGAGGCTCCCTTTGAAACCTCATAGCAAAATAGGAGGTGGTGCCTCTCCAGACTGACAGCCCCTGATCTAGCCATCTAATTTGTGCTTAGGGATTGCTCATACATGCCTTTTTCATTTCATAAGGAAAGGAATTAATAATTCCTGGCAGGGGACAAGTATTTCCCCCTCCAGCTCTTTACCACCCATGAAGATCACAGAAAAAAGCCACCACTGAAGGACATTGTCTGACATTCAAACAGTGGAGATTTTTGTCTGTGGCTCTACAGCAGTCAGGGGGCAGCTGTGAGAAGATGCCCAATCCTGTCACTTCTCATGCCTGCCCATGCTGTGACTCTGGCTGCCTCACTGTGCGTTGCTTGCAGTGTAATTTGGGTGGCTGAATGAGGTGACACAACAACTTTGTAAGTATTGGAGTCCACACAGGGCTGAGGGACAGCACGTGCTGGTGCTCCCTGCCAGCAGAGCTGCTGGTGCCTGGGCTGAGGAGCTCAGTCTCACAGGCAGGTGGCCTCCCCAGCACCACGGGGTAGGCAGGATGCATGTCCCCTCCCACTCTCTAGCTGCAGGCAGTTTTCATTCCAGCCTCACGTGATATTTTTGAGTAGCCCAGTTCCTGCCTCTAACCAGGTGTGCTGGTTTAGGCTGGGATGGAGTCTATGCTTTTGCACTGAATAATGCAGGTGGATATTGGTGGATTTTGGGAAGGGAGTTATCCTGTTCTCCCCACCCTACACTGGGTAGAGACATCCCTTGCCTGTACCTAGCATGCATGACCCAAGACACAGATAAAAACTCAGAATTTACCCTTATCTTACCACTGGAAATGCTGCCTCAGCAGCCTTTTGGCCAAAACCTTTGGATGACCAGCCGTACCCTGTTGCTGTATTGTGTCTCTCATTCCATCCTGTACTTCTGTACCTTGTAACCCTTAATTCATTCCATATGAAGGACCACTGTGCTTACCAACCCAGCAAAGCGTGTTTTAATTTCTGAAGCAGAGAAAAAAGGGTGACTAGTAAGTTTGAAATGATTCACCTGAATTTCCAAAGTGAAGCAGAAAATCCAAGTGCTCATGGTGTTGAAGCTGCCTCTGGGGAAAGAAAAATAAAACATGTTTTGTTGTTCGTGAATTTGAAATAGAGATGTTGCTCTCCAATAAAATAAGAAAATCATCAGACAACTCTTTTGAATTTGTTTGGTGACCTTCCTAGACTGTCAATAGTGATTGAAGACATTTTAAAACAAAACAAAATCAAATATTATGACAATTGGTATGAAAAATAAAGGAACAATTTTTTAGCATAAGAATGAATTTCTTGGCATTAGAAAAGAAGAATTAAAATGAAATCAGCTCATCCAGTGTGATGCATGCATTTAGACTGACATAACAGGGAAATATAGACTCCCACCAGTCACACTTTTCGTGTCTTGCAGGAGATGTTTTATATATCTCCATAGTGGCTACACCCCTTCTTTTCCCTTGGTCTATGCTCTATTCATGAAATTCTATGTGTCATTTTGGTTTACATAAAAATATTTTGTTGTAACAGAAACACAAACCCGCTGTGCAGCCTGTGGTTCTCTCTGTGAAATTTTAGATCATTAGTTTCAATGTTTTAGAGCTTCAGGCACTGCTTTGCAGTGATGGTCTAGCGAGCCATGTTGCCCATTGCAATTAAAACATGTAAGACTGCTTTAAAAATGTAGTATTTGTGAGAAATAAAATACTCACTCAGATCTGTTGGGAAAATTTTCTAACATAGCTACACTATTTTTTCATCTGCTTTCTGCTTCCATTATTGATCGTAAGGGGGAAGATGTATTCAATGGGAATTACTCACACTGGATGACTGTAATTTTGTAAGGGAAGGTCACAGAACAAATGAAAATTGGTTTTACATGATTTTGCTTTTTAATTTGAGACAGATCCTTAACTGGTGATACATGGCAAGTTTTGGTGAGATCAAGAGTGGTAAAAAAATTTACTCTGGCCGAGCAGCTCTGGATTACAAGACTTAATCAGAAATGTGATACTTCTGAGCAAATTGATCTGAAATTTGTTGTTGATCAGAATTATTCAACTATCTTTAGAAAGAATATTTTTTTCAAGATCAGTTAGGTTTCATGGAAGAAATCCCTTCCTTACTGAGGATGATGAAGAAAAAGACATCCTGTTCACTAGATCATATGTGGAATTAGTGCCTTCATATGCCAGTAACAAAAATGAAGGCAATGGTGGGAAAAAAACAGACAGTGGCTACACTACAGTTCTCAAACCAGAAAATTACTGTGCTGCACTTAGTATTTGTGCTTGCATAACATGCAAGTGTCCTGATCTCATTCACACTGAATGCTTCATGCATATAGAATATAAAGGGAAGTTTTAATAGTCTCAAAAGCTGAGAGCTCACGCTTTGGTAGTAGATCATGAAGGTACAGGAAAGAGCAAAGAACTACATCTACTGAGGATGTGGTGCTTTTAAGAGAAGACTGGGTAAGTGGCCAGAAAGATACAAAGATATGCTGCATCCAGGTATGATTGCTGCATGTTTGGAGATGAGAATTGAAGGCAGAAAGCAATGGAGAGGGAATCATCAGTCAAGTCTGTCTGCATTTAGCACCATGTAGCCATTGCAACGTCATGTGAGTACTCATACAACCACTGTTTCACAAGCTCCTTGAGATGGGATGAATTTTAATATTTTGAAAGAGTTTGTGTACTTAAAAAAAAAATTGCTAGTATATACCAAATTTTTTTTTGGAGTACTGATTTCTAGAATTGTACAATAATTTTTCTAAGATGGCCTTGCAGATGGACTTGGCCATAAATCTGTGCATGGGATGTGCAAGGATGTCATATAAAACTTTCAGCCTGTGAAGTTATGGCTGTTCTACTGAGGGGAACTGCAGCTGCTGGTATCTGTGAGTCAAATAAACCTCTGCCTTATTATTGCATTGCTATTTAAAAATACGGAACAAACATCTTTCTTCAGATAATAATAGAAAAGTTGATTGTTCCATGTCTTGGGGGAAAGAGTTTTTGAGGTCAGTAGGGACAGGAAAAAAGTATTGAAATAAAATGAAAGTGTTAGAGGTTTGTAGATCTCTCCGAAAAATAATTGAGCTTCAGTTTCATTTCAGTGGGGACTGGGGATCTGGAAAATATTCTTGATCTACTAGACATTTGCAAGTTAGTGCCCTTTAAAAAAAGAAATGTTTTCATATGATTCCTAATTATATTCTTTTCTAATGAATGGAGACAATTTCAGATGATTTATGGCAGGAGATAGACAGACATGATGAAAAATCACATGGGAACAATGTACACTGATGACTTTCCTCAAGTCTCTATAGGATGATTATTATTGCCTTTTACCAGACATAGAGAGGCAAGTGTATCAGTGAATTGGTAAAAAGTCGTTCTACATTTCTTTCTCATTTCCCTAAGAATACAAAGGTTAATCTTTATTAAACTCCCGTCTTTCTGAAGTAGATCCATTAGCAAGTCAAGAATCAGGCTATCGTGATAGACGTCCTCAGTGCTGTCACACACTGATGCTTTCCTTCCCCTCCATCCATGGTCTATAGGGAGCTGGAAGCATCCAGCACTGGCTCTTACACCGCATATAAAGTCTTGTAGAGCCCAGGGCTTCTCCACACTGTCATTCCTACGCAGAGCCAATTTCCCATCTTTCCTTCCCACATCTTGCAGGACAAGTCTTACTGATGTTAAGGTATTAATATTTAACCTGGCTCTGTGCTGAAGTACATGAGGCTGGCAAATAGATGTGATCAACCACTCTAGCCTCCTGCTTTGACCAGGGCTATCTTACTCCAGGTGGCTCAGACCCTTGTCCAGGCTGGTTTTGATACTTCCAAAAATGGAGGTGGCACTGCCTCTCCTGGGCCCCTGCTCTCTCTCTGAGATCTTCTTTCCTTGTGCCAGGTTGAAGTTTCCCTTGCTGGAACCTGTGACCTTTGCCTTTTTCTTTTTTTTGTGACCCCAAGCAGAGGGATGCTGCCACTGTCCTGGGGCTGCAGTCCGATGGGGCTGGCGATGAGCAGAGGGGGCAGGACACTGCACCGGTTCTGACGGTACATCTGGAAGTGTCCCATTCTTCTCCTTTTAAAAGAAGGTGCCAGAAGCCCTCCATTGATTAGAGCTATTTCTTTAGGCATCATCTTCATGCTACTCACTACAGATTGGCTCAAGCAAGGAAGTCTTCAAAGTAAGCATAAGAAAGACTCCTAGTAAGAGTCAAAACTGTAGCAATTTTCACTTACACTACCTGTAGCGAAGCAGTATTCACATATTCACACACAGTTCTTTCACCTTCTCACATTGTCACCATCAATAGTGCCCTGCAACATTAAGGTCCATACCATAGGTCCACTTGTCAGGAAGGAATTTTCTCTTGTATTTGAGTTGGGTCAGTGTTTAATTTCATTGCTATTCCCCTCTTACCACCTCCATTCCTGCCTCCAGCTTGTACCTTGAGACAGGAAAGCACAAATGACCCTTCTGCCTTCTCTAAGGTCTTCACTTGACAGCCCAGAAGGGAGCTGTTCCTAGTGATCCCCCTTCCAGCTGACTTACACCATGGGCTCAGCAATCTCTGATAGCACTGCTGCACAAATGGGATCTTCGGAGAGGGCAGAGCAACATTGGGAGGGCAGAAACCACTTCAGCCATCCTAAGCTACGCTGGTTGCTATTCATGAACTGGAACTTTCAGGTAAATAACTCCAATCATTGCAATTTCTTCTCCTAGGAGAATGTTTCCAAGACTTTTATTGTTCCTATTGACCTGCCTTGCTTTCCTGTAGCCCTGCAGCTCTGCAATATTCTCTCTGAAATAAGGGGGCCCGTAATTCACACATTGTTTATTTGACAGCCTTTGTAGTGAGGGTAAGTGAAGACAATGCTGGGAAGGCAGATTTTCCCTGTTTCACTTGCTGTGATCCCAGTATGTTTTGTCTCTTCTGCCTGAGTTGATGCAGTCACGTAGTAGGCAGAGGCTGAAAATGTCCTGTGGTTGTAATGTTCAGCTCTTTAGCTTCCGACTGCTGAGCCTGAATCACGAACGAGTCTAACAATCAAGCCAGGGTGAATATTTTGTCAATGCGACATTTTTAGAATAATAAATAGACCAGTAATTTATTTAAAAGATGTTCTCATTTCATAAACATTTCCATAAAAGCTTGAGGAAGCTTAATTATATGGCAATCCTTCACCCCGTTGTGGAGGAGCAGAATTATAACTAGCTTCACTTTCCCTGCTCAGCAGCTCTGTGATTTCTGATCATACTCTAATTGCTCAGAAGCAGAACCTGCTCTGCTTTAAATGATTGTTAAATGATTCAGGAATCATATTTACATGGAGCAATTGTTCACAAGATTCACAAATCTTCACAAGAAACCATGATGGGAAAAGCATCATTCCTTTTATAAATGGCAGATCTTAAATCTGTTGTATTTCTTCCTTTCACTGAATGTGCATCTTCTATAATATGGCTTTGGGTCATTTTTAATTTTTCTCTAAAGAAAACCACACTAATTACAGCTTGATTAGATAAGTAGTTAGGGAGACAGCAAGTTGCTTGCATAGCCTGGAAGAGCTGCTAGAAAAGGTTTTAGCAATTGAAGCTCATGGGAATATACAGCTTAAACTTTTCAGAATGAGAGCAGGCATCCAATCAATATTTAAACCTATTTCATGACCTTTTGTCCCTGTGATTTTAACTTGCTGCTCAGCTAACCAAAAGGCTGAGATATGACACTTTCTATTTTAGTATGTCTTTTTTTTTTTTTTTTCCCCACAAAGATTGAGAGGAGAATTTTTAATACTGAAAATCTTTAGGAGTGGTTCCCCTCACAATTTCTTTGTTAGACTACAAACAGAATAACAAATGGATTCAGGAATATGGAGTCTGAATACTTCATATTGACAAGAGGTCAGCCTCCTCTCTCAGCTACACCAGTACAAATCAGAAGAATATATTTTTAAAGTGTAGTTATTTTTAGCTTGGTATAACTTTTAAGATTATTTGCAGGAAGAAAGTTCTTACAAAGTAAAAAGTGTACGTATATAAATTGCTATTCTTTGTATTTATTTAACTTTTGCTTTTATTTTCCACCGTATAATCCTTTGCTGGTGAAGTTTAGGGATTCAGATAGACATTTGGTAGCTCTGCAAAGGCAAAATATCAAATGCAATGAAGACTCCCTATAATTTCCCTTAATCTCACGCTGAGTTACTACCAGCATGACCTGAATGTAGTATTACTTCCTAAATACGCAGCCTTGATGAACAATAAATTTTTCTTTCTTGACAGGTTTATTGTTTAGTTGAGGAATTGCATGAGAGCTATTTCATTGTACATGGTGAAGGTGTAATTGGGCTACAGCAGGCTTATTCCCTTAATACGTTAGATGATAATTTCATGTCACCCTTTAGTACACAGGGATTTGATCCTGTTAAACTGATTGATTACTTTATTGGGATTCATTTGCTGGCATTTGTATAAAGCAGTGTCTTGCCGAAGGGAGAAGTGTAAAACTTCACTCCTTTGCCAAGAGGGCAGGATCTGTGAGAGAGAAGATGACAGCAAAGCAGTCTGTGCTGCACTGTAGGGCATTCAGACCAAGAAGTTGTCCAGTCTCTCTGTTCATCCAAGATAGACACAATTAAACCCACCATTTGCCTTCCCTGTCAGACATTTATGTAAATTGTTCTTAAAAGTCCTGATCATCCTTTGTGGACCAAATCTGCAGATACGCAAACCTCTCTCTTATGCCTCTTTCCACCACCATGGGGAAGCCAATGGTAATCCCCAAAGAGGCAAAGACATACTTTTGGAAATTCCTCCCTGTTATGACTGAGCAGTGCCTCACCATCCATAAGAAAGAAATTGTCCCTAAGTTCTGAAAAATATTTATCATTGGTTTTTCAAGAGCATCTGCTGCTGTTCTGACAATCATCTAAATTGGATTGCGCTGAGGAAAAGCTGACCTTCTCCTTTCCCCGGTGAAGTCTTCTATTGGAATTCGATAAATAAAATCAGTCAAAACCCACTTAAATTTCCTCTTAGAATATTTCCCTAGATAGAAGCCAGAGTGAGGAATATTAGGCTAAATTCTCTCTTGACATAAATCCATTGAACCTAAATTAATCTATCTCTCGGAACAACCTGATTGTTGCATCAGGTGAAGTATCCTTTTGGCGTGGCACCCAGGACCTAAACTACGTTACATCAGCACAGAATTTGTTTTGCTATCCCTGGAATCAGAGAACCAGCTCTTTTTTTTGTAGCACACTAATAAATGTTCCTTGCAATGCTGCGTGATGAGGATTCAGCAATAAAAACTTACTTGTGTTTCCTTACAATTTTAATTTACAAAATTGATCCAGACAGAAAACTGAAGATTTTTCTTTCAGAACCAGGAAGGATGTTACTGTGAAGTTTTGAAGAAAATCTATTAAGCTCTGTTTGAACCTCACTTCATTAAACATTTAGGCTGACTTGCTGTTTTGATATTTGTTATAATGGCTTTTGTGTTTCACTGAAAAACTTGTTGCACTGTTGCTCTCAGTCAGAATTTCCAGAGAGCTACAACTGTTTGGAAGCAGAGTGCTAGTTATGTGTGAAGAAACCAGTCATAAATGAAAACACTGAAGTAATTATATCTGCTTGAATATTTTTGCCTTATGTTGTTTTGAGGAGCCCAATGCACAGCCGGCAGGAGTGAGGGTTCCCAACCATTATCAAACCTAAATTCCCCTGGATGAAGCAAGATAAGACTCTTGCCTCTGTATTGTCCGTCTCGTCTCTGTATTTATCTGTGTAAGGTCTTCTCATTGAGGTGCAGTTTTCATGCACTTTAGTCACCCTGAGCAGTCTGCACAACGTTGATCCTGCCCTGCACTGTGCCATCGCTTGCCAGCAGGCTTCACTGCTAATCTACCATGAAGGATGCTTCATTTGCCGCCAGGTGGGTTGCACAGAGGGACTGTGTTGTCCCACTTTTCTTGCCCCTGTCCAGAAAATTTCAATCATGCTTTAAAATGGGCAAGTGGAAAAAGGCAGCATCGCATGCCACGCACACATTCTGCCTCATTTAGCACCTACATACAAAAAAAAAAAAAAAGTTAATAGAACTGCCAAACCAATTAAGTTAGATTAAATTAGATTAGCGAGCCAAAAAATTAAGACATCATGGCAGACAGGTCTAGGAATGCTGTGGCAAAAGGGAGTGTGGGATACTCAGCTCTAGAAAAAATGAATTTGCTTAGTGAGCTACCACTGAAATAAAAATATTTAAAAAATGTCAGATGGAACTAAAACATTTTAGACATATGGTGCATTAACCAAATGTTTAAACATTTGCCTTTAGCTGCATAAATGTAAAAACTGATGGAATGAGTGTAGCAGGGATACAGATTATCTTTAAGTGCATTAAACTGCATATGTTCATTGTAGTGCAGGCCAGTTATAAATGCAATGCAGACCACATCTCTCAAATCTCATCTATTGATGATACCTACACTTCTCTCTTACTTTGAAAGTTGTTGGTCATCTTTATCTTGGAGTATTCTTTCTGTTGACTGAAAATATGAATATTGGAACATTAGTGATCAACAACTCCCCCAACACCCAAACCAATCAATGCTTTGATTTCTTGAATTAGGATACTGGACTTGGCATCAGATGGAGCATTCACTACACTTACTATTAATAATACTGGGAATCACTGCAATTCTCTGGGTTTAGGTATTGCACCAGATTGCAGAGATAGCCATCTGATAAAGCAGAAGAAGCTTCCTCTGTCATCCCCTATCTAGTATATATACATGCACTGGGAGTTGTATGTTGCTTGGACACGTCAGACAATAACTGCAGAAAATATGCACTCAGTGGGTGTTCTCAGATAGACAGCCAGCCCTCCCAGAACTTGTAACACCTCCAGGGTTTTCATAAATATCCTCCAATTGTCTGAATAGGAAACAATAAGAGAGAAAACCAAGCTTCCTATTGTTATGAGTAAATCCGTGAAGAAAAGAATCAACTTTTTCTGTTCTACAACTGTTATTATCTTTCTAAAAATTATATTATTTAAGAAGTGCCAACCCAAGCGATTTTCTGGACTTTGAAAGTAGATGCCTTGACAATCTTTATTTTAATTCACCATGAAAGCTTCTCAACAAAGCAACTGTATGCCTGAGATGACGTTTTGAGCCGGTTAGGATTCCAGCATCCTATTATTGAAACCTTCAGACAGGCACACAGATCTATTAGATGGAAAAGGATGGGGGCTCATAAAGTAAAAAAATTGTAATTGATATGATACCAGTTATAAAGCGAGTGAACTGACTGCAAAGAGGGGAGAGGGTCTGAACTCACCTATGGCTAAATAGTGGCTGCAGTATTTCAAAACCATCTGTGGGTCCTGCAGAAATGTTTGAGGAAGTCTGCTGAGCAAAGCATGCTAATAATTGATGTTCCGGGTCAGAAATGCTGTAAGTCTTGTCTTAAAATCAGGCAGCATTAGAAAGCTGGTGACACTGTGTGGCAGTGATGGATTAACCCTTTGCTCAGCTTGTGATGAAATTGAATTCAATGCTTCCTCAGCCTTTGCCCAGGGACAAGAAGTCCAAAACTCGTCACATTGGCATAGCTCTGCTAGGGGTGCCAGCTCTGAGTAGGCACAGCACAGCCTTAGATGGGTGGCAGGAGCTGCTGGGGGTTTTGGGAACCTTTTTGCCTGTTCCATCACAGCTCTCCACCTCCACCTCCTCCTCCTCCTTCTCCTTCTCCTCTCTGCTCTCTTCTAGTGTTTTAAATACAGGTGTTTTTCTCAGTTGTCAGGACTGCCAGAGGGAAGTTTTGAATTTTGTTGCTAGTTTGCCTTTATCTTGTGGGCTTGCTAGGAAAGGTCAGAGGATGAGCTTTTCCTTCCCATCCAACTCACACCGTAACTCTGAACGCCATATGGGGAACCTGCTTGCTCCAAAGAACATATGCAGGTAACAGTGTTCTGGCACACGTATGGGCTTCATGTGAGATGGCTTGATTCAACATGACTTCCAAACCAGAGGAGGACACAGCAGACTCAGGACAAGTTATAGTTGGCAGCCGTTCTGATAGTCCACGCTTTCCAGCTGCACTCCCCAGACTCATCGTGGCCAGGCCCTGCAGCTTCGCTGACCAGCAGAGGTGGCTGCTCTGCGTGCTCAGAGCAGCCCAGCATGGCCTGGCCACCAGCACGGCCTGGCCACCAGCATGGCCTGGCAACCAGCACGGCCTGGCAACCAGCCCTGCCTCTCCTGCATCCCCTGTGTCTGCCAGAGCCGGCTGAGCCTGAGCTGGGCCTCTCCCTGGGGCACTTGGAGAGACACCTTCCTCCAGATGCCCACGATGGGGATGGGAGAGGCCAAGCCCAGCGAGCTCCTGGCTGCTGGACACACTGCTCGCTCCAGCTGACAGAAACATGCCCAAAGCAATCACTCACCCGCCTGAGGCAGAGGAGGCCCATATGTAACGGGGTGGTTTGGCCTCCAGTTGGTTCAGCAGGTTTCTGTCTCACACTAAGAAGTGTTCAACAGTATCAAAACTGACATTTTTCTACATTTGTATGTGGTTCAGACAAGGACAACCCAAAAAGTAAGTGCAAAAGCAAGCTGACAGTTACTGGCTCAGGTTACCTTCAAGAGAGCTGGAGGGAAAGGATAGGGATACACATGGTAGAGGGAAATGGGAATCTCCAGAACCAGTTTGTCAGATTAAACTGTTGCCTTCCTCTCCAGGAGCTGAGCCTGGGCTCACCTCTTCAGATGGGCTTTGTGAGTTGTGATGACTCAGGACCCATGGGACACATTTGATGGCACCTTGGGAGGTGGTGGTCAGCTGAGGAGGGTCACATGCAATACTGAAGGACAGGTCATGCTCTCATGAGCTTTTTCTTCAGTCTTTTCTCCCTTATTTCTCCTTCTGATGTGATTTTTCAGGCATTTGGACAAAAGCAGATATAAACCATGCCCAAACAATATGTAAGAGCTTAAACCGTGCAAGAAGAGGCCACTGCCCAGAGGAACTTTGAAGCCCTGCTTACCACGATATTAAATTGTCATTGTGGATTTCTTGTGTCTGTGACTACCAGCTTATATCGCAAGATCTCAGAGAAGGTGCAAAGGTGGATAAATGCTGTTTGCTGACAAGGGTGTGGCACAAGACTGGTGGCACAAAAGGGCAATAAATTGTCAAATTCATGTGGCAATTGAACCTTCTGCACAGGTAGATATTTAGCTCCTGAGAGTAAGTCTCTCTACTGAATTTCAGAATCTCCCTGAACAGAAATACCTAGCCTAAGGGATATTACCGTCTTAATACTGAGCTTCTGCAAGAAGTATTTCTGTGTAAATTGGACTTGTGACTCCAGATGATTACAGTTCCTTACCCAAAGAGCACAACTGCACCAGAGAAGCTCATATAATTTAAAAAGAGATGACTAGAAGCCAGTTCTGTGAAAGAAATGAGTTTTATGTGACAATAATAAATTTGGCTGTGACAGACATACTGAAGGAAAACTGCTTTAAAGTAACACGTGTGCCTCAGAAGTTGTGGCTATCTGCCCATCCTGTCCTGCTTGCAATAACTTACCCAGATGTATGTGTGCCTCCTTGCTTGGAAAATACTTTCTAACTCCCCTTTACGACTGACTGGCCTAAGTCCAAAGTCTTGGTAGTATCATATTTCTGTCTGCAAGCCTCAGTGTTCGCAGTTAATCTAATCATGGCAACTTGGGTAAGTACCTTGGTGTCTGGATGGATGGACGGATGGACGGATGGATGGATGGAAGGATGGAAGAATACTACTGGAGATTCATTTCTCCGTGTTAACACTAAAATTCTTAAGAAGGTGGAATCAAACCCCTCATCTCTTTCTGTGAGACTGTGCCAATGGACATTATCATATCTTGTACAGAATGGCAAGGGGGGTTGCCTAATTTTGGTCAAGTTATGTGCACAGCAGCTGGTATGTGATATTGGGCAATGGGGCAGATGGCACTTACTGGACACAGGTGGCTGCTGTCCAACAAACACATTTTTCCATGAAATACAGTAGGAGTAGCATCTTCTTTTTTTTATAAATGTGGACCTTGCTTTAATGGTGCTTTTATTGCCTCACAATTGTACTTCTCAGATGGTTCCTTGACATTACCCTTGTGATGTTTCAGAAGTTGAAGCAAGACCATGATGCAGAACACCATTTCCTATGGCAATTTTTACACTGGCATCATGGACAAAATATGCATTGCCTGCCCACGAGCTTGTAGGCTGAACTCAAAAGCTTGGATAACATATCAGAGAGATGACTTTCCTTCTTGAAACACAGTTGCAATTTCTTTATATTTAACCAAAAGCATAGGGTCTTTTTTTTTATTTTCACCCATTGACTGCCATAAGCAGCTCCCAGAACACGAGTAAGTCTATAAACTGATTTCTCTTATCAAACATGATGAAATCTGTGGCATTCACTAGGCTCTGTGGCTGTTGTGGGTAGATTCCATTCTTATTAGTTGCTGTTCAGGTTTTAAAGTGTACTGTCATACAGTGGAAGCTCTGGCTCATTATAGCATTGTGCATCTTCAAATATGTTCACCTTCTGCCTTACCATAACTCTTTGTTTTCATTTGATCCTACTCCTTCTCTAAAAACAGGGAACGTTTTTGGAGGGTTGCAAATAGGGAAGCATATGATTTACTGCCATCTTTATTGTGAAGCTAGTGTGTGATGATAAAGCAGCTAAATTAGGCCAAAATGTGGAAATTGAAGAAAACAAGATAAATGAACCCATATCAGAATGCCATGGTCTAGGGGTGATTGCTTTGAAAATATTGGTTTTATATCTGTGAAGGCAAAGATGTCTCTGTTTCCACAACTGAAAAGTCAAGATGAAAGGGCTTGCCTGTATTTACGAGGGGTGGCGCTACATTTGTGTACAAAAAAGATTTAAAAATTATCTTCTTACTTATTATAATAGAAAGGACACTATGGCAATTCTCCTAGGATAGGAATGGTATTGCTATGGTAAAAAAGTCCCGTTAATAAGGAACACTCAGTATACCTCTAAAACAGGCATGTCTCTTCACAAGGGAAGTGCATATTAGAGAAGCCCTCTCTTCAGAAGGTGTGGTTTTCTTGAGACACTGTAATAAAAATAATTTATTGAGATGGATCACAGCATCTTATTTATATCATAGTACATCACTCTATTGCTTGCTTTGGTCTTGGGAGCTTTTGACACATCATCCTTGATATGCATAAGTTTTTTGCTTCTTTTGTTATGTTGATGGTCATGAATTCCTAACTCCTTTGAACTAGATTTTTTAAAAGATCGAGTGGAAAAAAGTGCTCTCAGTAAACATCTGTTAAGAGCACAAGACACAAGAAAGGAAACTTTGCTATCACAGCAGCCTTCTTTGTTCAGTGTAATCTAACTAATCATCTCCTGTACTTGGAGCTATCTTATCAGCTAGGTATTGTTTCTCTTCTGCTGAGCAAAATCAGACTGACTTTTGTGTTACTAATTCCCTGAAGAAATCAAACCCGTTACACTTCTGAACCATTTCTCGAAGTATTACCACTTGATTTCACATTCTAAGTCAGATTTGGGATTTCCATTTCTTATCTGGCTGCTCAGTGTACAGCCCCTGTACTCCCTTCGTACCTCCCTCCCCATGATGTGGATACCATTAGGATTTCCTCTCCATGCATAGCATATACAAGGACTCTTTTTCCTCAGTGGCCTTTCCCCCAGCTCCCCAGCCAGCATTTGCCTGAAGGAAAGCCAGCTGTGTCTGCCTCACTGAGAGAAGAACAGCAGTATCAAAAGACACTGCCAAATAGTGCAGGAGGGAGCTGAAAAAGATGCTCTGAGATAATATTTCAAGTCAGCTCAAGATTTCTGCTGCATTTTCTTTTTGATCATCCTGCAAACCAGGTGAGATTCAATCAGATTTCAGGACATAGAACCATATTTCTAAGGCTTTTTCCCTCCTTACCTTATTATACTGTAGTCTTCAGGTGGTCAAGATACGTCTTTGAGGTTGGTAGTGAGGCTCTGCAGACTGCTTCAGAAGTGAGGCAGACTGCTGCACAGTCTCCTTTTCCACTCTTTTCTGATAAAACTGACAGTGCTCTTCATAAGCAAGCTGTGGAAGTGTGTGAACCATTAACCTTACTCCATTTGACATTCTCCTTTCCATGTTTTAATTATATTTACATCTTTCCAGGAGGTTGTTAGCCTTTCTCTTTTTATCATGGACTTTTCTCAGTGGACCCCAGCTTCCACCTCACTTTCTCCTGTACACACTTACTAACATGTGCAATGTACCTTCCTTGGGGCCACAAGATGTGGCTTATAGGAAGTGATTTGAAGAATAGGAACGTAAGTATATTTTTATATTTGTATTTTCCGGACACTTATTTACTAGTGATTTTCTGAACCTTTTACATAAACCCACAGTAAATCAGATAAAAATAGAAAAAAAGTCTAATTGATGCAGAAGACTGTCCAACAGAAATGGCTCTTCCACTGTTTGCAGCTTGACATTGATTCTGCCTTGGTTTTTGGAACCTCCTCCTTGCAGCATGACTGCATCTGATGGTTGCTGTAGCCCCAAGTAAAGCCATGTATATTGATGTATATTGTGTATTTTTTCACATAGGTGCTGAGTTTGATATAAAAGGAACCTGGTTTACACTGTAGCAAAGTAGCTCACAGCACAGTTTTGAAAAGAAAAGGTCAGCGGTTCCATGAGGCTGATGGTCCTTGTCGGTGGGCAGTGATAAACAGCTGCCAGAGCAGCTCTCTTCTGTCACCGCAGAGGACGAAAGTCCCATCCATGCTGACCAGTGGGGCAGGCCTCTGCTGTCATTCTGGTCCTCAGATACCAAAATCCAACTTCAGTCATTTTGTGGCTGTAACAAATTGAGTGCAGTTGATTGTGCCACCACAGATGCCCTCAGAACCACAGTTCTCTGTGGCTGACCTTGTGAAAGTGATGGGTCCCTTGGAAACTCGGAGGCTCATCTGGCAGCCTCATGTGGTTGTCCTGGGTACCCAAAAGCATCTCAAAAGATAATAGATGGCTTTTTTTCATAATTATCTTTGATAGAACCAAGAACAGACTGCATCTGTATTCCCAGAACACACTTTTTCCTGCCCTTTCTATAACTATAGGGTGTCTACTTTCCCTCATTACTGAAAAGTCAGGGCACCTCTGAGTCCTTCACATAGTGTCACTGAGGAAGGGAAGCAGAGCAACTGCCATTTAATGATGAGGGATTAAAGTCCAGCAGGAAGAAAACTGAAAAAAGAGATTCAAACTCTTTTCCAACCATATTTCTAATATTGTTTCTTAGTTTGATGACGATCCCTTATTGGCAATTAATGAAAGTTGCTGAAATCATCAATAGCTGGATAAAATGGCAAGTGGTCAGATCAAAGGCTTACGGTGCTTTTGTGTGTGCATGGAAGAGTGAAGGTGGTTGTATACTGAACACTGTAAGAATGAGACAAGCATACATGATACAGGGAGCAGCTTTCAATAATTTTTAGCTCAGATGTTTTCTGTACAAGACATGATGGTTACTTTCTCTCCCATTAACATGTTTGGTTTTCAGTGAAACTGTGCAACAAAATTTAATGCACAAACTGCTTTGGCAAAGAACAAGCCCTTATCAACTGATCCCCTTTACTCACCTCTTTGTCAGCTCCTTTAAAGACCGGTCATAGGTTTCTAAGGCAGGACTTATATTTGTAATATCTCTGTTGACTTCGAAAAATGCATCACATGTATTCGGACATCCCCTGTTTCTTTTTTTACTGCAATTCCTACTAATTTGTCTGTTAACTGTGTCAGTTTTAGACATCAATATCTCCTTTGATGTCCCCTACAGGACAGAATGAAGGAGACATCACAGTTTTCCAGTTCCAAGTGGTTTTCAGGGAGAAGTTAAAGTCTCATAGCAGACCATTCAAGAAACTGTCTGAATAGCTCAGCATTCAGATTTTTAATCTGCATAGGTTCATCTTGATAGTATCTGAATGCCTTGTACTGATGCATTAAGTGATGTGATTAGTATCTATCATGTGATGTTTACTCTTTATCCCTGCTTTGGAGAGAAGTGTGTTCTCTGGAATGTCTTATTTTGGTACAGCTTTATCAGTTTTGGTTTTGTTTAGCTTTGTTTTCTTGGAAAAATGCACATGTTTGTCTGTATTTATTTTAGAGAAAAAGTAAGGTTAGAGAAACAGGGACCTTAGGTCTTCAGGGAGCTCATTCCACAGTCGCAGGCTGACCAGTTCTGTCTCCACGGATAAGCTTTGTCCTAGTTTTAGAGAGGTTCAGTTCCAGCAGAAGAGCAAAATTAATGAGTACAGATTTTATTGAGGGCTTTAAGCAGTATTTAAGATACTTTGGGCTGAAGATGAGAATTACTTGAATAATCCATCACATAGTAAACTCCATTTTTGTAGTCTTTGGGAAGACAACACAAGACATGGAGGATAAATCTAATTTCTTATGGTCAGCTCTATAATATGAAGTGCTATGTGAAACTCTGGTGTACAGCCTGGATGTCTTACACCAGATATATCAGAGTAGTGATATAGGAGTAAATAGCTGAAGTGGGTCACAGTTAAGCATGCAACACATTCCAGCCAACTGCAGAATCCATGTGGAAGTGCTCATGCAACAAATTAATATTGACAAGTTAATATTGACTACTCCACCAGCAAAGACCAAGAGGATCATCCCAGGGGAGGAGGGTTTGGGCTCTAAACTTCTTAGCCCTGTGACACACCAGATTCTCTCTTCACATGGACTCTGTATGTGGTTTAAGATTCACAGAACATGGATTAGCTGAGAAATTAACGCTGAGAAGTTCAGCAGAGGGAGCTTTCTCTTTAATATTAATCTTTGTTCTGGTGTGTTGTGGGATGCCTGAACAATTGCGCTCCTGGTGTTAAGGAACTGACTTTATGTTCATGCTAGTGCTCTCTGGGATGCTTTGAGCAGCCACAAAAAGAGCTGTTTCTAAAGACCTTTGCGTCTTTTCACACTGAAGAGGTTGAGACTGATGCTTTCTAGCCCTGATAGCTCAGGTGCCTCTGCTGTGTTCATCTAAAATGCTCTCAGGCTGAAGCTGAGCAACAGAAACCAATAAACCCCAACAAAGTACTCACTAGGAATCTGGTACGAAGAGAGGACATCTCAGCTTGCTGGTGCACTCAAAGATTTTTTTCAGGCATTTATCCAGTATTAGACTCTTAATTTCCTTTAGGCTATGATTTAGTGTGGCTCAGTTTATTCATAGGTACCCAAAAAGTTTAAAAGTCTCATACAATCCAGAAACTTCCTAATGTACCCAGACAGCTCCATAAAGCAAGCAAGCACTGGAAAAGTAATAGCAACCATAATATCCACAGATTGCTTCCTAGAGCTCTACGCCCTTCCTTCAGAGCATGCAGTCAGGCCAGGGTAGCTGGTTATCCATGGGGTGGGATGCATCCAGGTGGTAGCCTACACTGGGCCCTTTTGCAATCTACAGAGCTGATTCCAGAGTATTGCTCTTTACTCCCACCTGAGCCATAAGGGGGCTGTGCGGTTTAATATGAGATGTAGAGATAAACCAGGTTACCAGGTTTAAGTTCCTTCCAATCACCGGAACAGTGCAGCCACTGATGTGCTACTGACAGTGTCCCCCCTGGCTCCTTGGCCTGGTTACAGCTTGGGTAGCTGCAATCTGCCTACTTACAGTCTCCCCGGAGTTCCTGTTGGCAGCATTATTCTTTTTCCACATCTTGTCCTAATTTAGTTGGGTTATCTTGCTGTGCACTGTTAAATGCTACCACAATCCATATCAGAGGTAGCTACATGTCAGGTTTGGGTGAAGCGATCTCTCATTAGGGGAGCCTGATCTCACAGGTTCCACTCCTGTGAATAATCCAGAGGTGTGTAATTAGGCTTCCAGAGGTCCAGTGCTGCTACTGGGCGATGCACTCTGAAGAATAACATCGCTCGAGTGGCCTGCAGTTTTACGCACATCTACACAACACCCTTGCAGCAAATGTGAAGCATTTTTAAAAAATTTGCTGGTTTAAACCAATTGGAAGATAAATGTAACACTGGGGGGAAAGTGAGAAACTGAAGGGATTTGTCTTGCTTGCCCTGAAACTATTAAAAACTTGAGGTTTTGAATAGTCCTGTATACTGAACAATGACATCTGCAGCCTTTCAGTTCAGTTTGGGTTCAGTGGAAATCAGAATTAAAAATGCAGCCCACTGGGCTTGAGTGTAAATGAATTAAAACCAGTGGAGCAAAGACTCCGCTGTTCTTTTGAGTTTTGCACAGATCTACAAACTGTAAGGATGACGACTAAGAAATTTGAGAAAATACTTTTTAAACAAAGGCAAAATACTTGTTTGTCTCTTTTCCTAGTAGACATTCACTTTTCTTCCCTTCTCAAGTCTCTGGGCTAAGCAGCTCATTAGCGGTCTTGGTGAGAGTTGGGCACCAGCAGAGAGCAACCCCTGCTTCTGAAGGCAAGATACACAGCAGGGAAGGTGAATTATCCCTAGGGCTACCTTTTGTTCTGCTCTGACTATGGAGGAAGCTTTTATTCTTCAACTGACAGGACGGAGTGCAGGCACCCTGTCTAAGTAAATACCGGGAAAGGCATCTAAATTTCCTTCATGTGATGTAAAATATAACCTTGATCTTTCTTTCTTGAGCAATGAGACATACCAGCTGTGAGTTTCGTCCAATGGGAAATATATACAATATGTATGCACAGATTTAAAAATCACACAACTTTACGGTAAGTTATACATGCATTTGTTTCCAATGCAGTCAATATCTACACTGGCAAGAGATTTTTAGGTTTTGATATATGGCTCTGATGACTGCCTATGTATGGAGAAATGTATCCTTAAACACTGCGCTGTCAAAGTAATATCCACAAATCATTCAGCGCCCATCACTGGCAGATAGTAAATATTTTATACCTTATTGAAAAATAATATTTCTTCTTCTCAAGTATTGCTCATGTGTTCCCTTTGGGCAACTCTCAGAATAGCCTTTTGGGATTCATAAAAACTAATAGTTCCCTTTATGCTTTTAAAGCTTTCGTCACATGGGCTCCCCAAAGCACTTCCACAGCAGCAATCCCAGTCACTTAGTTTGAAAAACGAATGTGCATTAAGGGGAGCATAGGGAGGGTAAAACTTCTTTCCCCTCTTCCAGCATGAGGATGTCACCTATGCTGTAAGCAGGACTGCCACTACCATGGATAGTCTCTCTGCAAGGGTGCCACGAGGAACATCCCTGCTCTGGGAAGATATTCTGAAACAATGTACAAAGAAAATGAACCGTGTGCCTGGGGTAGGCTCAGAGGAAAGGCTATGAAAAAAAGTGTTATATTTACTTTTGGTTTTTAATCCACACTGTTGTTATATCCCACATCCTTATCCATATTTTTATTGCTGTGTTTGAAGGTGGATTGAAATTATTTGGCTTGATGATAATTTTTTTCTTTAGAGACAGATGTTCTTTACAGTATTGCAGATATTACTGACATAAAGCAGGATTGCTGCAGGGGCATTCAGGCTGGTACACAGGCACCTCTGCCTTCCCTATATTCAGGGTGCAGGTTGTTGATGATGCTGGCCCAAATTTCAATTGCCATGCTTAAGGTTTTAAGAAGCAGCAGTGTGTCATTATGTCCCTGGAATCTGGAGATTANAATAATAATAATAATAATAATAATAATAATAATAATAATAATAATAATAATAATAATAATAATAATAATAATAATAATAATAATAATAATAATAATGTGGCTTCCAGAACACTGTGACAGTGATCCAACATTCTGCCCTCAAGCTATTCCTCCAAACAAAATTTCCAGCATGGAGTCTTCCCTTTCAAGTGTCTAATGGAGTGTTGAGCCAGTGAGACAGCTGGGAAGTTCGAGTTTCTGTCTGCACAATGGCAGCAGTGTCTGTGCTGTCAAAATTAACTCTGCATTTTTTCCTGCTCATGCTGGAAAAAAGATCTTTCTAACATTTGAAAAGTATACTGGCTATTCAGAGATCTTATGTTCCTTTGTTGGTTTATATCAAGCAAAGCTGATTACAAAATTCAATTCTAGTGTCATTCAAATATTGGTATCATGAAAGTCTATTTTAAATACATGACCTCATGGTGTGTGGAAGGATAAGCACAGCAGATCACTGCTTAGCTAATGAGGGGATGGGCACTGCATAAAAACCTGAAAAGAAGCATCAGCCCAGCTCTACAGATATTTCCACAGTAAGTTAACACAATACCTGCTCATACTGGCACTTGTCAGGTAAATCCAGCTCTGGATTGCACTTATTGAAGAAATTTCTTCATACTCTGTGGTATTTTGCAGCTGCAACGGAGAACGGGGTCTAGTTCATTTTATTACTCACCTAATTGCTGTTGAATGGTAGATTTTGTGATTTATTTTTCAGCCAATGCACAAAGTGCATCAAAACATCAGACACGTGAATTGGCACTTCCTGACCCGAGCTGCTAGACAAAGAAGGTTTGTATAGATTTGCAGTATCTATTTTGACCTCTCTGCCTTTGATAGTAATAGCATATGTTCAGTGTGAGCTCAGTTTTTAAAATATTAGTGACCCCCTTGAGGATCTGTTCTAAAAAAACTTGGGCTTCTCAATGATGGAAAGAAATGTTTTTCTCTTTAAGGGAAGTAGGGACGCAGGTAAGAAGGAGTGAGTACTCTGCTCCTTAGGTATGGAAGGCACATGGAAATGCAAGATGCCATTTATCATTATTTGATATATAGCAAAATACAGTAATTTCATTTAGCAGCAGGTTTTAAGAAGATTAAACATGCTAGGAAAATTGTTTTAGAATAACAATATAACAGGATATTGTAAATTATTTTGCAGTAGGCTGTCATGTCATGTCACTATAATTCTTCAATATTTAATTAAAACCTGCAGCAAATTAATATTCAGGTCCTGTCAAGAAAACTAATTGGATACAGGGACCAGCTGCTGAAGAAGTTTGGATGTCAGCTTCAAATGGTAATGTGAAAAGTTCTCACTGGCTTGTGGTTACACATTTTAAAAACTCATCATAGAATTAGAGAATCATGGATAAAATGATTTGGGATGGAAGGGACACTAAAGATCATGTAGTTTCAAAGCCCCCTGCCATGAGCAAGGACAGTTTCCACTAGACCAGGTTACTCAAAGCTCCATCCAACTTGTCTTGTACATAAGTTGTGGCATCCACTAATGCCACAAATGTGGATGGGGCATCCACAAATTCTCTGGGGAATCTGTGCCAGTGCCTCACCAACCTCACAGTGAAGATCACCATGGACCCATGGAAAAGACTGGTTTTGTTTATAACAGTCTACATTTTAGCAAGAAAGGTTCATATTTATTGACAAGATATACTAATACTATTTAATTAGAGACTGGGAGTTTTTTTAAGCAATTCTCTGATAATATTCTGTGATAGAAAGAATATTCCTCCTGGGAAAGGTGGTAGCCCATGCTGTCCATAGTCTGAGGCACCTCTGCTCCTATATACCTGACAGACCTTCAGACCCTGCCTCTGAGATTAGGCTCTTTTAAGGTAAGGATGGATACTTCAAGTCACTAGTCCCCTTATTAGCATTGTAACCATTGCGCTGGGCTGAGCCACCACCAGATCAGGCTGCATGATTATGGTGGAGGGAGTGTGGGAGGTGTAGTACCCTTTGGGAAGGGGCCAGCGACACTGACCATGTGTCACACAAATAATGAAAGGCCTGACATTAAACGCATCACAAGGAATCGCACACTTACTCAAGGCGATACTTTATAGCTCTGCAATTTCAAAGCTATGTATGTTTTTTAAAAAATAAGTTTTGCAATAGCTGGTACTTCTGGGTTTACAAATGAGCTGTACAAAGCACTAGTAATTTCAGATATCTGTATTTCAGTGTTTATCAGAACACAGAGCACTGTTTGCACATTGCCCAGGAATAGAAAAAAAAAAGTTTGAAATTATGGAAACTGGCATAAATAAGGATTTATAAATATTGTGTTAGTATGGGCCATGTAATTCTCCTACTTTTGGAGCACTATAAAATACCCACAATAAAAGATATTCTCTTTTCTAGTAAATTGTTATGATTTTTTCCATCATTGATTTATATCGAAATGCTGAACTCCAAAACTTTTGTTGCTAGCTAGCAATTAAGATGAAAGCACTGTCCTTTCTGAGAACAGCATTCATTCAGGCAATACAGAGATCTGACATGGTTTTCCTCTTTTACTCAGCAGTTGATTGCAAAAAAATAGAAAGGAACTCTATTTCATTGCCTTAAAAATAAAGAAAGAGAAAAAAAAAAAGGAAAGAAAAAAGGCTGTAAAAACTCGGCTTTCAAAGAGATGAGAAATGGGGTTTGCAGGGAGCCAATGTCATGCTGTATGTAAGCTAACGTAACAAATTCGTCGTAAATACAAATTCGGTATGTTAGGCAAATTAGAGACGGTTGAATTAATCTTGAGTAAGTGACCAACACTATGCTGCTTCTCTCTGGGTTCTCCAGCTGAAGCTGATTTTTAGTTCTACTGTTATTGCTATTTAAGCAGATTCTTCTATGGATTAATCCTGTGAATACCTGAACTGCTTGAAGACATCAAGGACATCAAGAATTCTCTTGACACAGTGAGGAAATGCCTGTCCCAAGTGGGACAGTGCTGAACCCCAGCAGGAGTCCTGGCCCTGGAACTTGCTCCCACCTCCTCTGAGGCAGTTGAGGACCTCAGCCTAGGCCCTGATGGCCTGGATCTGGCCTGAGGAGCTCTGTGTGCCCTCCTGAGCCTTGTGCTCAAGTTTCACGGTGCTGGTCTCATGGCCCTCATCCAGTGGCTGGGAAACACATGCACAATGGACAAGTTGTAGGAGAGTGAAAGCCATGTGACTTGCCTGGCTGAGAGGTTTTCATCACCCTCATCTCGAGAGTGATGCTGGGTGAGCTGGTATGCCAAGTGGGTGAAACACTCAGTGTTAGTCCTGCTTATACCCCCTTTTCTGTCTTGGCAGTGCCTGGGCAGGGTCTCTTTGGCCCAACTGCCACGGGGAGGGAGAGCAGCTGTCCTTGTACCCTGTGATGAAGAATCAGCAATGAGTGTCCTCTGAGCTTTTATCCCATACTAAATTAATTGGAGCAAGACCAATATCCTTTTAGGCTTTGGTTTGACATCAGGAGGCAAATACTTTGTCTTGTAAAGCTTGTTCTGCCATAGACAAGAGCGTTCCTCTGCATTGTATTAGTGTACGTCTTCCACATGCAACTTCTGCTAATTTAATGAATTAGTTAGCATTGCCATGCTCACAGGCTCATGCCAACACGGTAATGGAATTTTGTACTGGCTATGGGTATAGCCAGATGTTCACAATTTTTCTCCCTCTTTCTGCACAGATTTTATGCAAATTTCAGGAAGAACAGCACTGCCATCACCACATTCTCTGTTAATAAATCTCATAACAGGCCTCCACCCCTGTACAACTCTGTCCACAAGGGACAAGCTGCTGGGTGTGATCCCTATTCTTTGTGGGTTAAGGATGCTCAGTGGTGGGAAGGTAAGGGCTACTGGGGACATTCCTTCACTTGACTGCTCCTGTTGGTGTAAATCGCACGTAATCACAGCTGGTGGATTTACACTGAAATGTTGTCAGGGGAGAACCAGGATCGGCAAACTCAGGAAGAATTAGATAGGCTACAAAGTTAAAGGGAGATCAGAATGTGATGGCAGAAGCACAGTAGGAAACCCAGAGCTGAAGGGTGTGACAGTTTTACAGAAACTTTTTCCCATTTTTTTTCCCTAGGGATTGTTTTTCCAGGGCTAGTGCAATTTTACTGAGTACCTATGGCGAGAAGTGCTGGCCTCACTCTCTCCATGTTTTTCACTATTCAGCCCTCTCCTCAGAGGATTTACTTGTGATTTACACTTGTAGAAGTGAGAAAAGATTCAAGCTGTGCTCATGCAATTATACTGAGCAGGGGAAAGAGGCCAGCAGAACCAAAGTTGGTGGATTCTGGGGCTGGGCCTCTTTCTGCACAGCTGTGCTCCCTGCTCAGCCATTCCAACCACTCTAGAGTGAGACAGAGAGGATGCAGCCGCTCTGGAGTCACAGCAGTTTCAGTCCAGGGCTACTTTTCAGTTCATAATGACATCCCTGGTCTGCGACGTATTTAAATATGAGCTTTACTCCCATCAGCTTCATTGCAGTAGTTAAGCTTAAGCACATGCTTAAATGTTTTTCTCAAGTGGCTCCTTGGTTTGGTAGGATTTTATAGATGACGTCAAACTGTAAGCATCAGACCCACTATTCAACAGTGTCAGAGTTACCCATTTATAGAGATCTAGAAATGTCATTTATAATTCAGGTCCTTCAAGGGAAGGATAATTGTCCGGTTTTGCACTGCTGCACGGGAGAAAACAAAGTGAGTTACGTGTTTGTGTGCACTGTGCTTTTGGGGTTTTTGTCATTTTGCTTTATAAATTGCTCCAGGTTTTGGGGCATTGAAATCTACCCAATGCTCTAAAACACTTCATATAAAGCAAAGTCTCACACCTTGCTGCAGCTGTGGGATTTTGTGGAAGTGCTGTGCTTGCTCCAGACTCCATCTGTGGTCCTGCTCACCCTGAGTGCCCAATAATTACATGCTAACTTCATACCCCGGCAGAGGGACTGATGATGGATGATCTCTGGCCAGAGTGACCCCTGCTCTCTGATCACTTGAGTTGCCTTGCCAATGAGGCTGCATTTTTGTTTACTCAGTTAATGAGGATCAGCATTACAAAATGCATGGCAGGGATTCAGCATACATATACCAGTTAATAGAGATAATTGAGTGGAAGGAAAACTAGTTTCTGATGTCACAAAATGTCTCTTGTGATAAAGCATTTGGAGTATAATGGTTAACATTTCATTTAGCACTTACGGAGATTTGTGTACCGGTTAATACGTATTGTTTGTGAAACTATAATGGCATAATAATTGCTTGCAGATACATTCTTGTCATATTGGTTGAAGACTTTCTCCCCATTTTTCTTGTCTTTCCAGTCTTACTAATTCTCTGAACATGCCATCAGACATCTGGTGCCAGGATTTGAGTATCTGTTTTTCTGTCTCCACATCTAGATTCCTGAAAAGATAGTCAAATCTTTCTTGTTTTGTTTTGTGGTTTGTTTTCTTTTCCCCAGAAACCTAAACACTAAGATCAGTGGGAGTTGAAGACTGAGTAATATTTCAAATTGGGCAACTTAACTATGCTATAGCACATATGTTTGTAGCAGCTAAATAGATAAGTGCCAGGAAGGACACTCAGAGCATGCAGTATAATTTTCAGGCTTGGTAGGACCACTAAAACTTCCTGTTGTGTATTGTACAGACTTTCTTGGCACCATCTTGGCACCATTCATCTTTGGCACCATTAAAAATCTTAGCTCTGGTTTGGGAAAACAGCTAGCAAACTAACACTGTTTACCTGATTGTGGACCACCCATATTCTGATTTGACAAGTATTCATCAATATGGATTTTATTTTGAAAAAAAATAAGACTCAACTGAGACAGCATTTTACCTTATTATTATTTTCCCCAGTAAGTTCTCATATCAGTTTCAACTAAAAAGACATGTTTAACTCACAGATATATTTGCTTTTCCATCATGAAAAACCTTGAGAATAAAAGGAAAACAGGAATACATTGGGGGACATAAACAGTAGTTTCCTCTATATATAGAAATAAATAACATCTAAAAATCTATTTGCCTCCTACTTGAATAGACTAACACCCTAAAAGCTTCTTGTATGTGCTGGCTGACTAAAAATAAAGAGCATTTATCACATTATCATTCATACAAAAACTGCCTGCACAGCCTGTGTAGTCCCCAAGCTGCTGGAGGCAGGAAGGATATTTTGTGTCAGTACCTGTTTATGTGGCTCAGATCTTCCCTTGCTTTTCCTCAGAAATAGGATATAGGACAACACAGGATTTCAGGCTGATTTCTTATGACCGATGTTAGCTTCTCAACCTGGAAAATGCAAGTTGTTAGTCAAAATGCTGGCAATTATTTTAGTGCTGGTAATGTTTTTTTAAGTATTAATCAAAGTAGGTAAGAAAGAAGGTACGAGAAAATAAAGCCGTTAAACTTGAGGCTTTGCATGCTGCATGGGTTGTACTTTGCTTCATTCTGTGCAGCGGCAGGCTAGTGCTCTCCATGGACTTGTCTTAGGAGCCAAGCACGTGTTGCTGAAAACATCTCCGTGAGTCTCCAGGCTGCTGGCGTACGCTGATTTGGCTAAGGAGGGACTATGGGGGCCTGTGGACGGAAAGCAGAAGATGATTTGTTCTACTGTGTAGAATAGTAATGAGGAAGTAGTTTCCTGGTGAGGGAGGATCTGGGGTATGTGCTTTGGCACTCTTAGGAGTCACCCTTTGTACAGCCCAAGCCAAGAGACTGCGTGAGCTGGACTTTCTGATGCTACATCTGATTTCTTGAGGTACAGCTGGAGGGGTAGGGAGTTCTTGAGCTGGTGCTGGCTGGGCTTTGCCTCAGATGCAATTGTTCCCACTGGCATACAGAGAAAGCTGACTTCTCCAAGATCACTTGGATGGAAAGATGACCCAGGACAGGAACAACGTACAGAAGAAGAAAGGAACCCACCATGCTCTCCTCGTTGTGCTGGTATTGTGAACTGCTTCAGTGGCAGCATCAGAAACCAGAGCAACACGTGGATTAGTCCAGCACATGAATAATAGCTCTTAGACCACAGATGTCAGTCATGGAGAAATAACCTGTGAAGCCTCTGGAGGGAGATGTCTGCTACAGGGTTGGTCAGGGCTGCTGCAGCATCCTGAAGCATCCACCATAGCTGTCTGGAAGTTGCTCAGCCTTTGCTGATACTATCTGCTTATGAGGAACTTGCAGAGATGTAAGAGATGAAAAGAAAGCCACCATGAAAAGCTAACTGTACAAAACCTCTGTTCTCCTAATATTCACATGCATTTTAAAGCCTTGAATCTCCATTCATTTGAGCAGACCACTCTCATTCACTCTGGTAACTTAGTGCACCATCAGTTATCGTGATATCTTTTTAGTCTAGGTGCAGATGGCTAACACCACAGAACTGGATGGACATGCAATCAGTTTTCTCTGCCTACAATCTACAAAGGCTTCCTTGTTCACTTGACATAGGAAAATTGTCCTGTAACATCAGCCCATGCTGTCACAGTCAGGCCTGCTATACCTTGGGGAACACTAACCTAAAAATACTTTTTCAAATACGTGAGACTGGCTCAGGGGAAATTTCTGTCTCAGACAAATATCCAGGCAGGATTAGTACCTTCATTTTCCTTTATTCCAGCTTGGAAGTTTTGTCAGACCAGGAGACTGTTAATGGTCCAGGGATGAGGGAGGTGATCAGGGTGCAAAGGTGAAAAGTGAAAAGAAAAAACTCGGTTAAAAAACAAGAAGTAGGAAGGAAGTTACTGGTTGTGTGATCCAACCCATGCTGTGGCTCATTATTATTACTTGCAACAGCAAATGTTGATGAAGTGCTGCAGAGTGCCAGTAATTAGTAGGCATGGCTCTCCAACTGCTGCAGCATGTGGTCAATGAGTTCCTGCCTCCAAGAGATGTTCTGCACTGTAAGAAAAGAGATTTATGTTACTGATAAACATAAAGAGAGACTGAAATATAGCCTATATGCCACATTAGGAATGAGATTTCTCCTACACCTACTCATCCGGAGAAATGATGTCAGGCTGGAGAGTTGGTGGAAGGTGAGGCTCAGCATCTAGGGTGCAAGGCAGAATATAAATCTTTCTGTTTTCTTCTCTTCAGACTCCCACCAATCTGTTCAGTAGAGTCTGGGAAAAGAAATCAAACCCACGTAACATGGAATGCTGTTGGGTGGCTTAGTGACAATTATGCCCGTCCAACAGCACAGTCATTATGGCTGATGACTTCCAGTTTCCATGTCTGTGTTGCACAGAATTCTCTTAATTATATTTTTAGTCAAACTCTTTCTGCCAGTTGTAGGCTATACATATTTTACAAGCCTAGTAAATAGGGCGTGAGCAAAGAAAGTGATAAAGTTCATGAAACAGGATAGAGTGTTGTGCTCACTAATGGTACAGCCCTTAACAGGAGTTGATATAGTGCCAGGTTAAGTGGAAGGAATGATAGGGCTACAATCACATCGCTTGGAGGCTTGCATGGTGTGCCACTTGGTGTGTTGTGTAGGGGAAGTGGCCTAAATTATCCATTATTCTTGGGTAGATCCTAATCCTCCTTTAATGCTGAATGTAGTTTTGCACTGCAGACCTATCCTTTGGCTCACTGTTGTTTCAATATAGCTTGGCTTCAAATATCCAGCCTCTGAACTGCTGAACAAAGTCCTTTAGAACTTCATGAGGATGAAGAACACCTTGGGTTGCAAAGCCCAAGTTCTTTTAGTCACATACCACTATGTCAAACACCTTCCTGGTAATCTTTTATTAAGCTAGATCTTAACATGAATTTTTTATTTACTCCCACTTGTGCTAAAATGCAGATCCAGGAATTAACTCCTCTGCTCACTAGGTAGCTTACTTCAACTTTGGTTCCAATTTTAGAAGATTATCTTATGACTGAGCTCTTAGGCTGTCAATAATCTCTATATTTAACCAGTTCTTCTGCCTTGCTTATATTTGCCACTGATATTTTTATAGAAAATGACCATATTCTCTCTCAACCTCCACTTTGATAAGCTAAACAAGTCAACCCTTTCTAGTGTCCTCTCAAAAAATAAACGCTAAAATCCCTGAACATCCTACAAGACTTGCTCTACCCCATTCCAGGTTGAATTCCTTGTTACCACGTGGCACTAGTATGGGTATGGGACTACAGGTACCATCTTACCAAAGTCTTACTCAGCTTGTGGCACTAATTGTGCCTTGTGCATGTGGGAACTACCTCGCCTGTACACTCTTTGGTGAGGATGTGGGACTACAGGAATGTAATTGTCCTTCAGCTTTTGAATCTATGAACAGTTCCATATTTCCCTCTTGTTCAGCTCTTAGGAGGGGCACCTCTTTTTTTCTCCTGTAGAAAGAACCAGATTCTAAATTAAGAACAGACTGACAAATATTTTAATAAATTACATTCTGCTGTTTTCTTTCACACTGGGAATGAGCAGCTTATAGATCAGAGAGCTTTTAACATATTCTTCTAGGCTTGGCTTCCTATGAGCCTATGCTTCTGCAAGCACGTGCTGCACGTGTGTGCGTGTAAGTATGTGTTACTAATAACTTTTCAACATCTTGACTAATTTCAAACATATTTGACAATCTTGGTGGTGCTGTGTCCCTACAGATTTAATAAAAATCAGCAACCAAGTAGAGGAAGGAGCTGTGCTGTCATTTCCACTGAAGGAAAGGTTGCAGCACAAGCTTTGCCTAGCCCTCTCTTAGATGCTAGGAAACCCTGTCAGATTTCCAGACATGGGAAATAGCAATTTGGAGCTCACAGGTTGTTATGTATTATATAGTCAAGCCAGGGCCCAAATCCGTAGGAAACCAGCCTGCATTAGTTCTGCTGCTTTGAGCTATTTGCTATATTTGCGTATTTTCCCTTGCTTAGAGAATTGGAAATCTCTGAAAATGCATATCCACCCTTCTCTTTTTACTGTCTTGTAATATATATGGAAATTGTGTATCTGCAGACATATATTTGAATACATCTCATGAATGAATTTGTTTTTCGCTCACACAGACACCCCTCTCTGTATCTCTACATCTCTGTATATTCCAGCTGTTTAGACATTCCATATTTACTTCTCAATCTATAGATTTTATTGACAACCTTACAGACAACTATATTGGCACCATCTGCATCATCTCTCTGCTCACCACCAGGTGTTAGACCTATAGATAGATATGCTGTGGCCGTTTACAGGACGCAGAAACATTAACATAAATAGGAGGTAATAGGCTCTCTGTGGAAGGGGGTGATGTTGTGTTGGTGATGTACAGCCTTGGCATTGCACAGGTTATAGCTACCCAAGAGTTCTGACAAGAACTGAGATTTGGCCCCAAGTCAAGTGATAGATCAATATATGTTCTATTAGCAATAGATATCTGTTAACAAAACATCGGTCCAAGTTACTTAGTCCAATAGTCACTAACTGCAATGCTGCACTTTGTGCTGGGAAGCTGTTCTCCCTTTTAAAGAGAAAATAACAGTCCTTTGGTGCTCTGTATTTTCACAATAAACAACCATAAATAAGACGCTGCTAGTAGACTCCATTTTCTCTGATTACATAGCTACCTGCCTTTCTGTCTATCAGTCACACAGTAAATCTCTCTCTTTCCATGAATGCTGTGCAAAATCAATATGCTGTCAGAGCACTTTGATACCTTACTGGTGACACCAGCATTGCATCTCCCCTGGGGAGCCTGATTTTGTGTGGCAAAAAAAAATCACCCGCTCTTAGGGCTGAATTTAGAAGGGGTCTGAGAGGTCAGATCCCCATGGGGACTTTGGCATTTTTTTGGCTCCAGCTCATTCCACTTAGTGTTCTGGATCCCTCCACCTGGCCCCTTTGGTTTCCAGCCCCCAGGGGCCTCTGACATCCCATGCCTCAGCAAACTTGGCCAGATCGCAGCTACAGCAGTGGCACAGGGAGCTTCTGCCAGCTCCCAGCTCAGCATTATCAGTGTTAAAACATTTACTGCATGTGCTGTTCTCAACAGCTCTTAAATCTGGCAAATCAAAACCAATTTTAACCGGAACACTCCAAGACACTTCTCTTCAACAAGGGCTATCTATCTGTCTGACAAATTCAGGCTTCCTTCCCCCAGCTGCTTTGGCATTAAAGATGTTAAAAAAAAAAAAAAAAAAAAGTTGCAACAATTTTCTTCGTTAGAGATGTTTTAAAAAAAAAATCATTCTCTTTGTATTAAAAGTCAGTGATGCCTTCATGCGAACAAATCAAATCAGATTTCAATTGCAGGAGCAAATAGAAAAATTTCTGCCTGATCAATAGACATTCAAAGTGTTATCAGGAATAATCCAGAGGGAGCTGGGCTGGAGATGCTTGCTGATCTCAGCCACTAAGTCTAATGTCCTGTCTCAGGGCAGTCTGAACCCCTCAGGGCTGTGGATGGACCTAGGTTTTAGGGCACAGAACCATAAATCCCTGTGGTGTGCCAAGTCATGTGACTGAACCCTACTCCTTCCTACCAAGCACCCAGGCACTCAACTCACAGCTGGGGCACCCGATGGGCTCTTCAAGGGCTCCAGTCAGCCTAAAATCTGTAAAATTCAGCTTTGGTTTTGCTTCCCACTTCATTTAGCTTCATTGCTGCGTTTGCAGGTTCAGTGTGTGTATGAACAAGCTGTGAAAACAGCAACCAAACAAAATGATACCCTAAGGTCTGATCAACAGCACACTGGGATTTACTTCTTCCAGGCTATCATCCCTGATTCCATATTGGAGCAGGGAGCACAGCACGGTCATTTTATTGATTGGATTAGAGAAAAATTGAGCTGGCTGATCTGTATGATGACATTATTGAGTTGTGTTTGTAGCTATGACAGAAACAAAGGAGTTTTTATTGGATTACTGGGGCACAGGGGGAAAAGGGGAAAGAAAAGGTAATATAGAGGTGAGCAGGTATTAGGCTTGGTGCCTTTGTGCTCAGTCTCTCCAGCAAGGGCTCTCTTCTTCTCTGCTGCCCTGTCTATCCAGCTCACTGCTGCGTTGGCTGCTGCTGCTGCTGCCTTTCCAAACACAACCGACTGTGTATCCAAAGAGACGGGAATTAGTTGCAGTTCCTCATTAGTGGATACACTCATTACACTTGTTCATCACTCAGGTAAGAATACTCGTGACTTTAAAAAAAGAAAAAAACAACAAAAGCTGTTTGGAGGTGAATATCCTCTTTAAGTGATATTTTTGTGCAAGACAGGTGTTTAAAAACTGTGGTGTTGCATGACACCTACTGACAAGCAGGGCATACCACAGTTCAGTGTGTGGGTAGCTGAGTTGCTTGGTTTATTTTTACTGGTGATTTATTTTTACATTTGTTAACAGTATATGATTGAAAAGGAAGAAATTGATATTTTGTACATTGTGAATATGTGACAGTGAGTGAGCGAGTGACTGGTGTATATATATATATATATATGTGTATGTGTGTGTGTATAGATGTACCCTGCCTTATGTTTTATATATACCTCTTTTACATGTTTAGTTTATAGACTGGTTTTAAAACTACCATGTCCAGCAGCTTCATTGATTCATTTTATTTGTGGCTGAGGAAGAGCATTAGTAGCAAATGTACTCAGCACAAGAGAGCAACCTACAGGTTATGCTTTGGAAATGATCATATGTTTTATTTATATGGTGCCTGTCAGTCATAGAAGCCTCCTGTGAAATATTACTAAAATGAAACACAGCTAAAGCTCCATATTAAAATGATGCAGCCTGATTCTCCACTGCCTTGCATGCTGTGCCCTTTGACTGCTGAAATCAAACCATGTAGAGAAGAAAACTATATGGGTATGAAGTGGCCTTACAAAATAAGAACATCTTTCAATTGCTTTGCTCTGGTGTGTTTTGTCCTACTAAATGATCAGGAAGAATTCAGAGCCATGACTGTGCTAGGTTCCTGCTGAGGTTTTATTCCCAGTTCAAAACATTTGTTATCTCGTCAGCTCTCCTGTGGCACAGGTGAGAGGTCTGAGGGACAGATGACCAGGTGTCAGATTCAGAGCCCCACCAAAGGCCATCACCCTCCTCACCTTGTCACAGCCCGTGTCACGATTTCACCCAAGAGCTGTTTAAACACGAAGAGCTCCTGCTTTAACCCAGTTCAGCACCGATGTTTCAACAGAAGACACAGAAGGCAATGGATCTTATGAGGCCCATCAGCACAATTCAAACCTTAAATGAAACCAACAAGCAAATAGATGAGCTGTAATTTTATCAGGTGTAAACAGAAATCAGAGGAGCTATTAAGTCTGTAGCAGCTGAGATTCTGCTCCTTTAATTTAAGTTGCACAAAGCCACTGCTACAACTGGAGTGTTTTTCAGCTCAGAAGGCAGCAAGTGGGCCCCATGCCCAAGGAAAAGATACCAACACTGTACTTTTTCGGAAACATCACTTCCATACTGTGAAATTGCCCATGTGCTAGACTTGTATGGATTTCAGTGGGAAAGCTCACCATCAAACTACATGGCATCCAGCCCGTGCAAAGCTTCGAAAAAGATGCTAGAGATAGTGTCAAAATTGCCATGAAAATGGGACCGATGGCTAACAGTATTGTCAAAATTGGTCCTGTAATTCATTTAAAATGCTGTCAAAATAAGGCCAGACCTGAAATACTCTTAACAAGCAGCATCATCAGCTTCAGTTTTCTTCTAAGAATGAAATACAATGGGGAAAATGTGTCTTTGTGGATAATCCAGTGCTGCAAGGTAAAAAAAATTGCTTCATTAAGATTTAGAAGCTGGCATCTCAGGCTACAGAATCCCAAACAAACCACACAGCTCTCTTTTAAAAGGAACAATATCATATGCAGTGGAGGCGTATTCATCCAAACTCCCCAAACAGTTCTGTTTTCCCCAGTGCTGGACACATCTGTGTATATCCCTTCATGTGTCTGACTTTCACAGGCAGTAAGTGCATTTTACGTATCGGCTTCCTCAGCCTCGCTGAAAAACAGACCCTAACTGTTGCCGAGAATGACCCTAAATCATAAGTTCTTGGAAATATTCACACCAACTTCCTGTTTGAGGATGAGACCTCACACCTCCCTATGACAACATGCTTTGACTAGAGGACAGGCCCAGGATGCCCATACCAGTAACCATGCTGTAGTAACTGGGAGTGCTCCCACTGCTCCAGCGGGCACTGAACCCAGCCTTTAAAGACACTCTTGATGTGATCAGTTCCTTACTGTAAAGGATATATATCAGTGACAGAGCCAGTGAGGAGCGGTAGGATAAAATTTAACAAGAAAAATGTGAACACTGGTAAAACTTTCCCATAGGTGAGGTCTAATTGATCATGGCATGATCCTGTCAGACATTTCTTGTTTGATCCTCTGGAAGATGTCTGAAAAAAACAGCAAAAAGACTATTACAAAGAAGAATTCTGTGTTGGCAAGGCATCCTGCCCTTTTTGCTTCATCCTTGCACTGCTAGGATCACTTTACTCAGGAGATATTCACCTACTTAATTTTAGTTTAAAAATAAAAAAGAAGGTTTTAAACCCTCAGGGAAGAGTTATCAGCTTATATGTTATTCTTTTAATTTAATGGTTATGTTTTTATACTGACTGTTGAAAGTTATTTCAATGCCCCTGGGGGACTATGGTAGTGTTATGTTTACACCAGAGACACTGTGAACGCAGTTCCCCTCTAATTTACTCAGTATGACTCTGTGGACTTCAAACAGGTTGTAGAGGAAGCAAAGGAGAGCAGAAGTTAACCCTGCAGATGTTTGTCTTGCTGGACTCGACTAATTTATCTGTTGGTGCTCAGCTGGCACATGGTTTGGATTAGGAGGAGCATTCCCCTGGCTGGGGACAGCCACAGCAGTGGCACTGCTGTGCACAGGGACAGTGTTAGCTGGGTATACCCGTGCTAGGATAGAAACCTAGACAGTAATTTAGTTTGTGGTGCTGGCTACCCCAGGGTTGTTTTACATATATATGGAGTTTGTGTGTGACAGTTAATTTAACCAACATGTTTATTTACTGTCTCACTGTCTTTTTTTTTGTGTTTGGAAAAGATGACTCATCTGCTACTTGATCCTGCCAATGTTTATTCTGCTGGTGGGCTCACTCTTTACTGAGTAATGAGAGTAATCCCACTGTATCAAGCCTATTAGCGAGGATACTTTCATGGGATCAGGTCACAGGCTAAATGTAAATAAAAATATCCACCTTCTTGCCCTCAGATCGGGTGGAATTACAGGGATGCTCATGTCATCATGGCCTGTTATGAGGTCTCAAAAGCACCACATTAGCCATGTCTAATTTTTCTAGGGATAACAGTTTAAAAGGCACAACATGCAAGGAGGGATTTTGCTGCTGCTCAGCTGAGCACACAACAGTGAAACTCTCACAGGACTTTCTGCCTCATGCTCTGTGGTGTTCAGGTTCCTCCAGTGCCTGGGGGCAGATAAATGTCTAAGACAGGCAGTGGCTGGCCAGCAAATCAGGGAGTTGTCTGAGGTTTAGAGAAATAGCAAGAAAGCAGCTGCATGCACAAAAAAGTCAAGGCTCCTGTGGCCAAGAAGAGGGTGCACAAACAAACCCACTGTGCTCCAGCCTAGGAGTCAGGGCACCTGATGAAGGCAGATGGAAGGTCTCTTCTTCCACCAGTACTGCTCCCTACCACAGGCTGTACAAACAGCACATGGCTCTCTCTGTGCTGGGCAGCTATGGAGTGCCAAGGAATTCCTAGGGAAACTGTAATTCAGTCATGGGTGCTCTTTTTTTCCCTGGAAACTTTTTTGGCTTGTGCCACTTCTTCATCGCAGGCTGGTTTGGGTTGTAAGGGACCTTAAAGATCATCTAGTTTCAACTTCTCCGCTATGGGCAGGGATGCCAATCACTAGAGCAGGCTGCTCAGGCCCCCATCCAACCTGGCTTTGAACACTTCCTAGTCTGCCAAAGACCATCTAGCCACAGCCCTGGAGCAGGAATGGTCCAGGTCCTCTCCAAGGAGTCAGTCTACTTGTGGCTCCCTAGACTTGAAAGCCAGGTGGGGGTTCGTCTCTTCTCCCAGGCAACCAGCAGGAAGACAAGAGGGCATGGCCTTAAGCTGTGCCAGGGGAGGTTTAGGTTAGATATCAGAAAGAAATTCTTTACAGAGAGAGTAATCAGCCATTGGAATGGGCTGCCCAGGGAGGTGGTGGATTCTCCATCCCTGGAGGTTTTCAAGATGAGGCTGGACGTGGCACTTAGTGCCATAGTCTAGTAACCACAGTGGGGTTGGATCAAGGGTTGGACTTGATGATCTCAGAGGTCCTTTCCAACCCGTCTGATTCTATGATTCTAAGATACCTCTGGCTTTGATGCTGGCTGGCCTTTGGTGACATTTAATGTATCAGATGGCTGCAGTCTCTGTATGACCACTCTTATTTTGGGTTTTGCACCAGGGAGATCTAAAAGCTAGGTGTTTTGGTGCCTCACTTGTAATTGCATGAGTCTTGCTCTTAATTGCAAACTACGTGAATATCACTGAAAACTTGGAGCCTTTGAGGATTCATCTGGGCCTTGGATTTTTGATTACACAGATATTAAGTGCCTAAGGACCAAAATAGATATTTAGTGCTTGAAGATATAAATGTAATATCATAGGATTTGCTGAAAAAGAGCTGATGAAGATTTAGCAATCAGTGTTGTGCACTTTGTTACTTTCTAGACTTGACCTTGGCATCATGCATCTACCTAGGTATTCTTAAAAACTTGTCTTTGATTCCCAGTAGGGTCAGATTTGGAATAAGTTTTTTTGTCCAAAAAGATATCTAAGTCTACCCTGAGAACATTCCCAAGATCCCCCAGCTCAGGCACTGGGCAACCTCCATTTTCCAGGAGTCAGACTATTTGTGAGCCATGGAATGGCCCATACAATGTCCCTGGGAAGGGCTGGCAAAGCCCAAGGAGCCAGCCATGCTCCCTGTAGTTAGAGCACAAATCACCTGAGCACTATTGAGGAGAGAAGAGGACACAGAAAAACAAAACAAGAAAGAAGTGAGAATAAGTTTCCAAGTTGTTCTGTGTGTGGCAGGGCAGAGCCACTCCTATTTCATAGACTCATAGATTCATAGAATGGTTTGGGTTGGAAGGGGCCTGAAAGATCATCTAGTTCCAACCACCCTGGCATGGGCAGGGATGCCAACCACTAGATCAGGTCATATGAACAGTCTTTTTTGCTTCCTTCCAGGAGCAGGTTTGGAAACAGGCTCCTCAACTGTAGAGGGTGCTGGTCTCCAAACCCCAGCTTGCTCAGGCAGTCTGAGCTCTCACCTCACCTTACCCTCCAGGTTTTAATCACAGGCACTCTGCTTGCCCCAGATGAGCCAGCTATAATTGTGTGGCCCTTGTGCACAGAGTTACATGTTTCCCTTGCTTTCCTTACACTGGGATACTACAGCACACAATATAATGGGATAATGTGCTAAAATGAGATGCCAGGCCTGTCTCTTCAGAAGGCTAGGCTGCCAAACATTACACCCACTGGATGTTAAATGAAGGCGATGACTAAGTGTTCACACAGTGGCTTGCTTTCACTGAAGAGTTTGGCAGACTGACGTAAATTGAAAATCTGCTGCGGGCAGATTTCCTCCTACTATTTTTGATTTCATGCAAATAAGAATTGCAGGACGCCAGGCAATTTCTACCTGTGAGTGACATATTTAGTGCTGACAGTCCCACACTGTTCTTATATCTAAAAGTGTGGATCTAATGATACATGTAGGGCAGTTGCAGCTTGCGATATCTCATCCCAGACCCATGTCCAGTTCCTCTCCCTCTCCTGCTCCCAGCAGGCTGCATCCGGCCCTACATGGCTTCCTTTGACACACACGTGTCTATAAACTGTTGCAGTCTGCTGCCAAGCTGCCGAAGAAACCACAACGGTGCAATATTTTCTGCTAACAAGTCTTTGTCCTGTGTGTTTCACTCCCTGGCTCTGCTGGATAAAAGCTTCCCGTTAAAGGATTAAGGGGCAGCTTAGTCAAACAAGCATTCCCTGTCTTTCAACTGATCTGGGCAAGGAAGCATCTACTGCTCAAAAGCATTTAAGCTAATCTGAAAGAGTCTGGGAGGGAGGCTCAGCAGGTGCAGGAATTCTGGGAGAGGAGTGGGGACAACAGCTTTTGGGGTGATGGGAAGACAGTAGGAAGCACCTACATGGGGGACCAATGAGCCTCCTGAGAGTGAAACATGTTGGAAGAGCCTGAAGCACCAGGTGCACATGTGGTTTCATTCTCTCAGCTCTGGGTTGCATATGGGTGCCACAAAAAGTGCTAGGAAGGGACAGCAGTGACGTCCCGGGTAGGAAGAGCCCAGCCACTTGTGAACAGCACTGCTGTCTCCCACGGCCAGGAAGCCATGTCTGGGGACAGAGGCTGGCTGCAGATACCTTTAGAAAAGCTCACTCCTGGATAAACAGCCTGTGAACTCTTTTATGCTTGTCTTTTTCTGGGCTCGAATCTTTCTCCATGTATTTTAGTGCACTGTGCAGCCACCATGACACATGGTGGTTTCACATCATCTTTTCCCCGCAGCGAAGTCAAAATCTCATGCAGGAAAATGAGATTAGGTAGCCAGGATGCTGATCACAGGAGGCGACAGAGGATAATGTTTTAATTCCCATCATTGTCTTATTCTGACCAGGACCATCCACAGAAGCAACTGTCTGTTTGGAGACGTGCCCTCCCCTTGCAGGTATTCTGCAGCAGATGCCTGTCTTTCCCCATCATGGTTTAAACGCGGGTTAAGCTGTGCCTACCTGCTCACAGGCATGTGCAACAGGCTACATGCAACTTGGCCAGTGGCATGGTGTGGATTGCAGCCTGATGGTTCAGGGTTTGTCCTGGAGGCAACTAGTAATCCATACATCCATCATATACAGCCTCAGTCTCCACCACCTCTTCTTAGGAGAACCTAATACATAATAATTTTTTGGTGTCTTCCTCCCAGAGTGTTTGAACTGATATGAGACTGTTTCCCACTGTGGTGTTTTGGTATGGTTTGGTCTGTGGCTTGAGGAGGAGAAGGGAAGCTTCAAGACTTTCTGGGATAGCGGTAACTAATGGATGGTGGACAGATCCAAACTTGGAGGAATCTTGTCTGTAATACCTGTGGAAAAGTGTCTCTGAATTAACTATCCTTAGACAGTTATTTAATAGTGCATACATCTGTGGGGAGCTAATTTGAAAGGGACCTGAGGCCCTCAGTTCCCAGCAGAAGGTGGGAACCTTCTGGGTACCTAACTTCTTACTCCATAATTCACACAGGCTCTTGAGATACCTCATCCCTTCAGGAGCAGGAAAGCAGGTGCAAAACCAAATCAGGCTGAAGGTGTCGTTATTGATGTGCCTCAGAAATAGCCCCGGCACTAACCTTGTGGCTAGGACAATGTCCCATATATTGTATTCATGTTGATATGCTCACAAGACTACCTTTTTGCTTGAGTTTTCCAGTTCCACTGAGCTTGGTCCACAAGTAGGCCAAAAGCGAGAAAACTCAAGAGTTGAGATAAAGGTAGTTTAACAGGTGAGGGAAAGAGAAAAAGACAAGTGAGACCAAGGAGATTATTCACCTTGGCTGACAGGCAGACAAGCTGAGCAATGACCACCTTGAAAGACAAAATTTCACTGTTTTCTTCCTTTATGCTAGATTTCATTCCTGAGCATGTCAATCAGTTTATGGTAGAGAATATATCTTTGGCCAGTTTGTGTCAGCTGTGGCTCCCAACTCCACTGGAAAGCTGTCTGGCTTCACCTAGTGCCGGCTGGTTCTGAGCACTTCAGTTCAGGTAATGGACACAGGATTTCAATGATAACACTCCATGTGCAAAAGAGATGTGCAAATCAGCTGATGGTAAAACTACCCATGCCTGGAGGTGGCTAAAATGTCTTTTTTATGGTTACATATTTGTCAGATAGTTCTTTCTTATATGTTTGAGCTGTTGAACCTAAAACAGTGAGGCAGGGCTGCAATACTAGGACCATAGATCTCAGCAAGTGTTTCTGTTTACAGTCCAGCTTCTATTTACATTCTTCCCTTCAGCAGCTGACATCAAAGTGGGAAAGAGAAGTGGGTGGCCTGTCCCAAGGCTGGTACTAATTATTGCAATTAGGAAGCTTCACAAGAATACACCAAACATTCAAACAGAGCATCCAATGTTTTGTAGCTTTACTATACCACTTAACAGTGAGTGTTAATTTAACTAAGAGTGCTTGATCTGTTTCTTATCACAAATATCCAGTTTGTTTAGGACTGTGGGTTTCCAAGAGCTCACGAACAAATAAAAACTTGCACTGGATCCATCATGTTCATTGTTTCTTCTGATCTACCAAGTTAAAGTTTTTTTGAGAAAACAGAACATCATTCGAGCCCACCGCATGCACCACAACAGTGAGAAAACACAGCTACATCCTGCTACCAGGCCTCTGCCTGTCCGTGCAGACTGCCTGCCTCTTTATTGACATTCAAAGCATTGACAGGAATCAGCCCATCTCACCTCAGCTATGCCCACCAGCTCATAAACTTCATTGTTTCGTATCTCTTCTAGTGCCTGCTGCTTATTTTCCATGCTCCTTGCATCCATGCATAGACATTTCAGTACATTAATATTCTTCATCTTCTCTTGTTGAGCTCCTCCAGCTTCAGTCTTATCTGTAGGCTGGAAGTACATGCCAGATTATTTGAGGTAGGTGAAAATTTCTCCTCTTTCCTTCACACTGGGTTTTATAGCTATCCAATAAACTTGCCTGGTTTTGAAACTAGGAGATTGGTACCCTGTTCTGGCAGACTAACATTAACCACAAATTGCTTGCATCTAAAAATAATACATGATAATTTTGTTCTCTCTCAGAAATTGGCACACTGCATTCTCTAAAGGGAGACAAATGAATATGTGAAAATATTTTCAGAACAGTTGCTTGTCTATAACAAGTCAATACAAAATCAAGATAGAATTTATGCTTTGTCTCTCCATAACGGGTTTATTGAGCTATGTATCAAACATCATTCAGCATGAACCCTCCAGAGATTCAAGAAAGGACTTGATCTTTCTAGAGACAACAGGTCTGAATATTCATCTCCTGGACAGCAAGCACAGATTGAGACTCCTGCAGAATTTCTCTGTGAAGTGAGGAAATCGTGACCATTTTTCATTTTGCTTTCTATTTCCTGAGAAACTTCTGGGCATAGCAACACTGAGCAATTTCCTACAAAGAGTCCTACATGCTAATTAATCTCCTCAGACTCATCTCTCCAAGTCTGAAACAAGAGCCAGACATTTGCCAGATTACATCACTTCACCATGAGCAATTCTCTAAGTCTCACCCGTGTCAGCCATGTGACAAAAATTGTGGTCATGCCCTGATCATTTCTCCTCAAGTCTACTAGAGCCTCCTCTTCATTTTCACCTTTTTCCTTTGCAACCTATTTCAAATGTCTCAGTAAATCATCTGCCTCCACAGCGGCACCTCTGAATTCTTCCATCATTTTCCTTTGGCCTCCTGCATTAAATTTCAGCTACTTGTGCTTCCCTTCAAGGATCCCCAGAACACTGCTCTGACCTACAGCAACAAACTGCAATATTTCCTGCTCTCATTTCCATTCAGCCAGTACATCACACCTCGGTGATGCCTTTATCGTCTCCTCCATGCTCCAGACCATCCTCAACAACTGAATTCTTCTTTTATGCAGTTTAGAAAGGTAGGCACTCCAGTTTTCATACATCCTTTCTCAAAGCACACCTTCCTGTGTTCATATGTGATCCTTCAGCCCTTCCTGCTCCATTATGACATTCAGACAAGGGCAAAAATTGCCAAAACTGTCACGCTGCAGGCCACTGATGAGCTCCAGACTTGTATTTACAATTCATGGGTTAAAAGCCCCCACAGGCAGCAGCATTATTCAAGCCTTGTGCCATGCCAGCCTCCTTGCAGACATCAATAACTAATAAAATTAAGATGCCTGGAACAAAGTTTTATTATCCTTCTTATTTTACAGATGGAGTCACATTATCTTTTCAAATCAAAGACCCTTCCGAGGTACAAAAATAGTCCAAGCGAAGATCAGGGTTTCCTGAGAAGTCCTCTGTCCTTAACTGGCTGGCTGAGGCTGCACCCAGGACACTTCTGTTCTCCTGCCATAAAGTATCTCTCATATTTGGTCCTAGCTGTCTTCTTCCTTGTTTAGACAACTCCTAGAAGACAAGAGGCACTGCAGGCCCATCCTTTCAATGAGTGGTGGAGGATCTCACCTGGCTGTTGGAGTCCTGGCAGACCTAGTGGCTTAGCCAAAAATGTTTATTGATGTTGCAGAAGGATGTTTTTCCCTGCCACACAAAATGTGAATAATGTGAGGTTGCGTTTGTGATTATATGTGTGCAGGTGGTGGTTTACAGGTGTGCTTGTAGTGAGAGGAGTGTGGGATGATGGATAGAGTTAAACCTAGAGGGGATTCAGAATTTAAGGTAAAAAGCAGCTGCAACTCCCTGGACAGACTGAGGCCGACATCCTCCCCAGTACAATGATAAACATGTGCTCAGAGAAACAGAGTGGAGTGTGGAACAAAGTGGAGACTACATGTCCCCCCTCCATTCTAATTCAGGCAGAATGGGAGAACATTGTGGTACTGAGACCATACAGTACCTATCTGACAAGGAAGAATCAAGATGGTCTGCTGCTGAAGCCAACAAACATGTTGAACCCCCTCCTTAGGTGCCAAACCACGACCATCAACCCCCTCCCATTAAACACACTAATCAGAAATAAAAGGTACTTATGACTAGAGCCACTCAAACTCCACCCAAACATAAAGCAAATAGTATAAAAGTAAGATGGGGATGGGGGAAAGTGGGACAAGACCTCCACCAAAGCTGCTGGGATCAGTCAATGGGCTGAGTCCATCTTCTCCCATGCCAGAGGGATGCCTTGGGTGAGTAATATACTCTACGTGTATTAAATGCCGCTTTGAAGACTAAAGCTTTTGTTTGTGCTTACCCCACAACATATTAACAGATTGCTTCACATTAGATCTTGTGCTTGCTTAATATATGTATTAGTAGATTGGGATTTTTTAAAGATATATTCTAGCAGTAGACACTATCACTGACAATCTTCAAACCTTATTAATCTGTCACAATTCATACTAATAAAGAGTGTTATTCCGTAAACTGTAATGTGTGTCCTTGCAGTTGCCGGCAGCTGTTAACACCAGTTGCAGAGGGGTCTTGGCTCTGTTGAGTTTCCCCTAATGAGGAAGGCTGAGATACCCTCCGATCTTGTGAATCTTTTGGTGAAGGGTCTCATTACGGGATGTGGACAGACTGTCGGGCACCAGGGTCTTGACTCTCCCAGAGATACCGACAGGCAAAAATCCAAACTCCCATCTTTCACGTGACAAGGAGTTATAGGTACAGTTTTATATATCTATCTATCTATCTATCTATATATATATATATATATCTACTCTTCCTTATGCAACATTTACAACTGCGTGAAGAGAGCATAAGGAATAGGATGTGTTGTATATTTTCTCTAATGAAGTATTATCTTACAATATTGCAAAGATCTGATGAGAAGGTATTGCAGCCATGTCTCATGCTCAAGCCCATAACTGCAAATTCTCTGCCATCACAGAAACAGTGTTAGAGTTACTCAGATACCACCTCTCTCTTTTTCCTTTGGCCTTAGCTGCTGTAGCTATGGGAAGCACTTGCTTGTTCTCATTCTGTAATTGTGGTGAGTTGATCCTGACTGGAGACCAGATGTCCACCAAAGCCGCTCTATCACTACTCAGCTGGACAGGGGAGAGAAAATATAACAAAGGTTTGTGGGTTGAGATAAGGAGGGGGAGAGATCACTCAGGGGAGGGATCACTAATGGGATAGGTTACTCAGGAGTGACCATCACAGTCAAAACAGACTCAACTTGGGAAAATTAGTTTCATTTATTGTCAGTAAAAATCAGAGCAAAGTAGTGAGAAATAAAAAATCACCTTTGTCCCACTCCTCCTTTCTTCCCAGGCTCAACTTAAGTTCTCTCTCTTCCCCACAGCAGTGTAGGGGGATGGGGAATGTGGGCTCTGGTCAGTTCATCACACCTTGTCTCTGCTGCTCCTTTCTTCCAACAAGAAGGACTCCTCACATCCCCTCCTCTGCTCCAGCATGGGTCCCTTCCACAGGGTGCAGTCTGTCAGGAACAGGCAGCTCCAGGGGAGGTCACTTGCAATGTCACAAGTCCTGCCAGCAAACCTGCTCCAGTGTGGGCTCCTCTCTCCACAGATCCACAGGTCCTGACAGGAGCCTGCTCCAGCACAGGTTTTCCATGGGGTCACAGGCTCCTTTGGGCATCCACCTGTTCCAGCATAGGGTCCTTCATGAGCTGCAGGTGGATCTCTGTTCCACCGTGGACCTCCATGGGCTGCAGGGGCACAGGTGCCTGGACCACCATGTCTGCACCACAGACTGCAGGGGAATCTCTGCTCTGGTGACTGCAGCACCTCCTCCCACTCCTTCCTCATTGACCTTGGTGTCTGCAGGGCTGTTTCTCTCACATATTCCCACTCCTCTGTCCACTGCTCTTATTCTGAGCAGTTTTTTCTCCTTCTTGAATACGTTATCCAAAGGTAGCTGTCAGGCTCAGCCTTGGCCAGCGTCCAGTTCATCTCAGAGCCAGCTGGAGCTGGCTCTGTCAGACTTGGGGGAAGCTTCCATCAGCTTCTTACAGAAGCCACCTCTGTAGCCCCCCACTGCCAAAACAATGCCACACAAACCCAACGCTGCAGTATTTTCTACTCTTCTCTTCTCTGGATACAGCCATTTGATGTGTGCTCAGGAGCTGTATCTTCCAACAAATACAAATTATGCACGTACTTTGTGTCATCTCTCAGTTTTCATGAAATACATGTTTGCCTTCTCTTTCTGCAGTGAGGCTTCTATGTATGCAAAAAAAAAAAGGCTTGTGTAAGAGAGCACCTTCCAGACATAAAGTTGGTTCCTTTCCGGCATGACTCACGCTGCTGCATCCCTCTTTGCCTAAAGCTGAGCCTGACGTGCTCCCAAAGGTTGAAGACCTGAGTTTGGGTCTTCCAAGGAAGTGCTTTAATCACCAGTGGGATGGCGTTGCATCTCATTGTGCAGTCTTTCGTGCCTCACTTACAAAGTGCCTACTAGCACCAGTTCCCACGAGTGAGAAGCGACAAAAGGGTCAGTACGGGAGCTCTGCCAACACTTAGATACTTGTCTAAGGATCACAGCAGCTCAGTTACATCAAGGCTTAGCAAGCCTGTGAGTCCCTGTCAACAAAACCTAGGCTTTGTTACGGTAATATTGACATCTACAGGTTAAAATGGGATTTGAACACAAGATTGGCAACAAGTATTAGTGTCACTGTAGTTCTTGGACAGGGCACTCAAAGCAGCTCTTGAAGTACTCGAAAATTTCAAGTGCCCAACGCTTTAACATGAAAGTAATTGCACACATAAATGGCCAGAATTACCCAGGTTTCATTACTTGCTGTTTTGTGTACTGATGCAACACAACATCACAGTTGCTGTATTTAACAAATTGGTCCCTTCACAGTTGTTTCAGTGAGATGTAGGCTAATGAAGCAACTCTCTGTCATGGACTCAAGACGTAGAAACTTCTCTGTTTAGGTACTTAAGAAAGACTCTTGCTTGAAGGATTCATGTTGATAGAATAAAGTGAAGATCAGAACATGCTCTCTAGTCAAGCAACTCATCCTATTACAGCTATCCTTTACAAATCACATATATGTTCCCAAAGCTGTGTCTTCTGGAACTTTTGAGGAAATTTATGGGCCTTAAAAGTTGATGTTCTTAGACATTGTTAGACCCAGAAGAGAGGCAAAATCCAGAACAGAAGACTCTTTCAATTAAATGCTTAAAATGTTCCAGTAACAAACTCCGCCACGTTAAACTAGATGACACCTAACTGAGGCATTTCTGATGCACTCAGCTGCTTTGGTGCTACACAAGCAGAAATCATCTCCAAAATGTACAAGATCCAGCCTACAAAGGAGACTTTGTGCAATGTCTCTCTGAAACAATTTTTATAGCAATTACTTGGAAATTAGGTTCTACTGCATTTGCCATGAACTTCAGTGGAACCAGGCTTTCATACATTTCCTATCAGCTATAGGGTTGGGGTTTTTTTCTGTTTTCCATTTCTGGCATGATCCAGTTCAGAGAGCAGCTGCAATCTGTCATCTGGTGGTGGATACTAAATGTATGTTGGGGGGAGGGGGGAATTAAAAAAAACCCCAATCTGCCAAGTCTTGCAGCCTTCAACCTTTGGTGCAATACAAGGTTTACAAGATGATTTAAAATCTGCATGTGTAGGAAATAAGGAAGATGGGCTGACTCTACACAGAAAATAGATTTGGGACAGACTGAGATTGATGGCTTTGTGACAATGACACTAAAGTTAATAGCTGATATAGGAAGACAACAGAGTCTATTTTAAATTTAAAATTGAACTGTGTGTCACCGACAGCATCATACTGACCATTCATTGCTAGACCTAATTTCTCTCTGGTAATGACTACAAGAAGCAGAATAGATAATGATGTGCACTGCAGAACATTTGGGAAATAGGATTAACTGATTTGCTTTTTTTTTTCCTTGTTTTTAAAACAACTATTTAATGATCAGTAGAGGTGGCTATCCTTGAACACTCCTGAAGGGTAAAGATTAGTCACTCCTCTGGGAACATCTCTGTCGCCTCTATTTCCTTTCCTCTTAGGAGACAGAAGGGGTGTAAATTGTGCTTGCAACAGACCGGGAAGGCTGACACTGTTAAAATATAAGACCTTGACAAAAACCCTGGAGATGATGTATCACCAGTCTCCTGGGCAGTTGCACTCCACATTCACATTTGCACACTGCAGATAATTCCTGTCTCTCAACAGCCTGAACCCAAACTTCAAATGCAAATTGTCTTGGAGATAGAAATGGAAACTTGCATGCACTGAGACAGTTATTCACATATTTAAATAAAAAGCTGACAAAAAAATATGTGAAACAAGGGAAAAACCAAATCCTTCAGTCCTGGGGGAAGCATTTCTTAGCTCTCTATTTCTGTCATTATTCCCTCCTGTTTATCTACCCTTTTCTTCAGGGACAGAGATGCTCATTGGTTTTGTACATCTCCACCCATACAAATAGAGGTCTTTATTGGCATAACACTATAGGGTTGATCACCAGAGACTTACCTTTATTACGTGTCAGGGAAAAGCCCTTAAAAAATGCACAAACCATAATACAAGGGGCGTCTGAAATTTACATGCATGGCACATGGAAGCAATCGACTTCAGGAATAAATATTTGTACCTCAAACCTGAATGCAGCCAGCACACATGGGTGAGGGTGAATGTTGCTGGCTTTATGCTACAAATTTGAGCTGTGTCCTTGAAACCACCTTTTTTTGGTAGGTGCTGTGTTAATGTGTAGCAAAATGGTAGTAGTGCATGCCATAATTTGCTCAGTAACTGTATTTCAGAATATCAATGGGCTGTAATTTCTACCTGCCTTCCTTACCCCTGTCTGTGACGTGGGTTTGCAGACCTGAAGGATTTACTGTTTCTCTGCTGGCTTTTTTTGTTTGGCAGGAAAACTAGTTGAATTGTTCCGACTCAAGTTCAAAAGCTCAAATCTGAAAGCTGCATACTCTTCACTTGAATTAACTGCAATTCCACTCTGGCCTTGTAAAGCTAATTTAAATCATAGTGGTCTCTGCAACTTCATGGTGTAAAATAAATAAATCTAATTGTATTTGGCTTAACTACCGTGAATCTGCTTATTACTTTCCAAATGGTACGGTGGGGCTCGTAGTTTTTATAAACTAAGCTACCAAGTGATTATGATGAGAAATCGGGACTGTGGAAATAGTAATTACACATATATAACCCCATTTTCTACCCTGTGAGAAAGTGCAGTGCCTGTGTTCTATTTCCATCCCTTTCTTCTGTCTTCTGTGAGTGCTGGAGGGCATTTGAGATGGGGTTGCTCAGACTATGCAAGACCTTTAAAAAAAATCTTCTCATTTCCTAGAAAGTAATTGAAAACTCCCACGCCAAACAAAAATATATGTAACATATGTAAATGCTATAAAAGTAACATGTGATTTGCACAACGGTAGGTAATGCTACTTCATATCTGAGGCAAAATATGATCATGTATTTTACGCTCTTAGATCACCCCTGTGTGCCTGTGCTGGAACAAACACGCTCCCTTGGTGCAGACTGTGACAGCTCACAATGCAAGGCAATCACTACAGCTGGTTTTGTTATCAGCTGGGGAAGGGTGGATAAACAGCATCATGTTTCCCTTTAGTAAAAGGCTTCCTAAGTTCCACTGAGTCAACAGACAGTAATCACATATCAGCTACTTCACTAGGAAATGAATCAAAACTAGTCAGAGGTTTGGGATGTGATGTGGGGAAGTAGGGAGGGAGAAACAAGGTACTATTTCATTTCTTTGTCTGCTCTGATTCCTCTAATAGAAATTCCATGCAGGCATGTTAACCTGAAGAGGAATTTCTGCAGCAAGTCTTCACAAAGAAGCCATGAAAGCCTGTTTAATACTTGCAGGTGGCATCTAGTCCAGGTGCTCTCAGGAGCTCATCATCTGACAGTCATCCAATAAACAGATGCTCTACAACTGTACAATCTAAAGGTGGAAAAACCAGTCAGGTCAGTTCAATCCACCTCTCGCTCTGCCAATGCTAGACAGGATTCTTTTGTTTTTCCTTTTCCCAATGCATTTGTTTAGCCTTTTCATGCTGTTCAGTTTTAAAATTTTCAAGTAACCAAAAAGGCGTTTTAAACTGCTATGGAAATTAGTATTTCATATCTTGGCATTAAGAGGTTTCACTTACCCATCCCTCTTCATTGTTGCTTGGTGAAATAAGTTCCTGCTTATCTTCTTTCACTGTTTTGTACTACAGCCACTCCAAATCACTCTAATTATCTCCCCTTCGCATCTACCAAGAATTTCTACTTTTGAGCCTTGTCTTCACTTTCACAGGTTATTCTAATGATGATTCATATGGTACCACATCAGTATTCTTCTTTTCTACTGTGTTAGTAACATGCTGACCCCAAAACTAATGCAGTATTTCATGCAGGATAACTGTATCAGAACTACTGGTCTCAGAGCAAGAGCTCCCCCACTCACACTCCCTACTATGCAATATTTGGACATGCACCCCAAAACTGCAGAGGCTTTTTTTGTCTCACTGCATCCAAATTTATTTCTTTAATGCAGGTTTAAAATGTGTTTTCCGAAATTCCCTTTCATTGTCTCTATTTTATGGCAAGTATGTACTCAGCTAAGTTTTGATGGTTGCTGTTATATTTCTTTGTATTTTCCCCTTACTGTTTGAAAGTCTTCCCACTCCAACAATGTATTTCAGTGACTGATTGTCTTCATGATACTCCTTCCCCCTCCCCAGGACTGTAAATACCACTAAAACTTCTATATGGTTATAAAACAAAGCTGCATTGCTATCCATTGCTACTCAGACAACTTTAAAATCATCAATCTTTCTTCCTATTTGGGCAAATCTGAATTTATTTCTCAAGCAAGATTTCACGATAAGCACACACAAGCCTAGGAAAAAATTTTAGCACAGATGTGTATGCAATTCATTCCTTTCAGCCACTCAGTTTCAACTCCATTTCAGAACGTTGCTCTATAGCTTTGTAGCAAGGGCAGTCAGATGAAAGTGAGAGCACAAGGGGCCAAACAGGGCCTCAGCACATCAGGCCTCTTCCAGGATTTGGGCAGAAAAATCACAGTTTATACAACCTCAGTGATGGTGGTATCATCAGCTGCTGGGAACATGTGCAGAAGCAGAACTCTAAGCAATTAGATGGTTTGCAAGCTGAATGTGAAGGCAGACAATGAGCTGTGATGCTCCCAGAGATAAGGGGACATATGAAAATGTGCCTCAGCTTATTTACCTCAAATATGCTGATGGTCCTTCCTGGGCCTAGTCTGGTGACAAGTGCTGGAAAACATGGATTCAGCTTCTGATTACATTCAATCAATACAAACACTGTTCCATGCTGTTAGTAGTGTTATTTGTTCAGTAGTAACAGATGCCAGAATGCGTCCCTTATTCAATGAGTAAGAAAAATCCTTTAAATTTACACAGAAGTTAGATTTAATAAGACAGAAGTTTTATTATATTGTATTAATTTACATTTATTTTACCCATTATGTTTTCTTAAATAAAAACTGACATTGGTACATAATTTTTGTTGCTTTATTAATATCCAGCAATACGTACCAGCCAGCTTGTTATTTTTACATATAGAGTAACCTTACAACTCAGAAAAAAGCCCATCTCTCCTCTTGATGCTCTGCCATATCAGTCTTCATTGCTATTAAATAAGGAAAGCGAGAAAACTACTTATTTCCTTCCCCAAATATTTTTTCTGCACTGATGTATTTGTAAATTCCTTTATAATCCTCCATTTCCTTTGTTAGCCCAAAGCAATTAAACTAATCCATCCTCTGTGAACCTCAGTTGACTCACAGTGTCCTTGGGCGTCTTTAAATATGGGGGTTTTTCTGACATTTTTTCTTAATTTCAGGTCTTCAAATCTACATGTGGAGCTTACTGTTTTCCACAGCAGTTGTCAGCCATCCTTCAGCTGTAGTCTTTCTGGCTTGTGCAGTCACCTTGTACACCAACGGAATCTTGGTTCCTATGAGATCAGAATTCTTGTCCTCCTCCCTCTAAATCCCTTCTCTACCGTGGCTTATTTAAGCAGCATTTGTGCACAAGTTCCAGTTTCTCCCTCAATAAGAAATATTACAATCAGAGCAGGGGTTTTCTCTATGGTACAACAAGAACGGTCATGGTTTATTAGAGCACTCTGGATATGGCCTTGCTGCCTCTACGGAAGACAAGAGGAAAGGTAAACTCCTTGCATCTTTCCTGAACAAGGCATAAATCTACTCTGCACTTTTGTCTTTTTATATGAGGAAAACCTTGGACCTTTGCATACTGCCTAGCAGGCATCTTCTACTGTTGTGTTGTGACACTGAGCTGCACATTTAATATCTGCTATTTTGTCTACAAGGGTGTTGGATGAATGGTTGCATTTTGAGAGTGTGAGTTAATGTGGAGTGCTCCTATGAATATGCTATAAAGTATTCCACATCATAGCTCCACTCTCCCAAGTCCTATCTGGGCAAATCAGAACCCCAACTCCCTCAAATATTTTTATATTCCAAAAATATAACGATCCTACATTCTGGTGTTTGCTCCTGGGATTGTCTGTATGTTTATCCAGCTTCTGCCTTATCAAAAATACAAATACAGCCATAGAATCATAGAATCCTTTAAGTCGGAAAAGACCTTTACAATCATTGAGTCCAAGTTATTACCAGTCACACGAAGACAACCCTCAAAGTGAACAGGGTGTGCTTCCAGAGAGCTCTGTGTGTGCAGGAGGGACAGCAAGTCTAGCACTGCTGCAGGCAGCAATTTCGAGAGCCACCAGGTTGCTGAGGAAAGCAGGGGAACGCCAGAAGCATGAAGATAATTTCAATGATATATAATGAGACAACAGTCAACTATACATACATAAACCAGACATTGAAACATCTGTGTTGGTATTGCTTTACTGGTATTTGTAAATACTTCATCTGGTGCCATTTCATTAACCAGCAGTTAAAGTTCAGTCAGCATTAAATAAAATATTAAATTTCAGCACATGTCGATGCCCAGTAATTCCTTCAAAAGTGTTTCACAGCTGAGGAATTGCCACTTTTCTTAAAACTGTCATCTTCTTGGCCAAATCCTATACTTATTTACAGACCTGCTAGCACATGAATTATGTTCACTACCCTTACTTTCATCTGTGTAAGTCAAAGTGTATGGTTTTGGTCCAACACCTTGCAAAGTTCCTGATTTGACAGTATTTACTGTGATAATTTACAATTCTGTCAATTTCTGCACTTTGCAATTTAGCTACTGCCCATCTATTCTGGTAGTGGTTTGAAGTGTTTCTCCTCTCAGATGAAAAATTGTAGTATAGACCTTGGCTACTGCTAGCAGCTGCACAGAGACAGCTGAATATTTTATCAGCCAGACATCCAATTGCAATAACTGTACTCTTATTCACATTTTAGGTTACTTGTGTACTGTTTGTATGCAATAAAAAAGTCAACAAACTTTAAACACATTTAGGAAAAAGACACAGATATTATACAAGCAGTAGAGCCAAGTCTAGGCTTATTTCCATTTTCCATAATCATTCCAAAAATAGAACAAAAATTTGAAGAACTGAGAATTTTACACTACCAATTAAGACGATCGTGCCATTTCAAAACCCACCTCAAATACTTCCTCTAGGCTGCATGTACACTTATACACGCACAAAACAGAAAGCTGCCACCACACCTTGCAAAGAGAAAAGTGCATTTGCATTTTAAATCAACACCAAAATAAAATTTCTACTTGCAGCCATCTCCTTTTCAAAAGCGTTGCATATAAAATAGTTAGACTCTCACAGGTGTAGAAATCAATTATTACTTCTGATCAACAAGTCTGCCATAGTGGCCAATCTAAATGGGAAAAGAACAGTTCTGCTGCTGGTAATAAGTAGAGTAAGATATCCACTCTTCCTTTTGCAATGTGGGAGAAAAGAGAAAGACCTTATTTGTAAGGTGTTTTGACATCTACTCACATCTAGGTATTGTCACAGTTACAGATCCCTTTCAACACTGTATGAACTAATCAAAATTAACAACTTCCAACACTTTATTTGCAACTATAAGACAGGACATCCATTCCTCTGTTAATATTTACAGCCTTCAAAAAGAGAAACCAAAGACAAGTATATTGTACAGAATTTTAGGGACAAGTCACATATTGTTAACCAGGTGTGATCACATCTATTACCAGTGACTTTTACCTTAAGGAGTAGACAAATGGGTTGAAATTATTAAAAAACAAAATTAAAAAGACTGACTGAACAACAAAACATGTGTGAGGGTGGTGAGACAGTGGAACAGGTTGCCCAGAGAAGCAGTGGATGTCCCATCCCTGGAAGTGTTCACGGCCAGGCTGGACGAAGATCTGAGCAACCTGGCCTGGTGGAAGGTTCACTGCCCATGGCAGGGGCTTGGAACTAGATGATCTTTAAGGTCCCTTCCAACCCAAACCATTCTATGATTCTGTGAAAACCAGTATAACAGTTTTAAATCCATGAATCTCAAATCAGTAAGCATTCAGTATCAAACCCCCAGACTGTAAAAAGGGTATCTTTCAAAAGGATAACATTTAACTGGATGCTTCAGAAGGTTCTGAACAAATCTTTTACACAAAACTACTAAGAAATCTGACTGGACATGGAATGAGCATTAAAAGTAATACACAAGAAGCAAATCATGAACATGGTAAATTTTCAACTTGACAAATATTAAGAGTAAAGTGCCCTATGGATTTGTATTGAAACTGTTGTTTTATGTATTTTCATCTGGAAAAAGAGACAATAGTCCACTGGCAGCATCTGTGGCTAACAATAATTTTCAGGTCTATTTTCAGGGCTAACGAAAATTGTGAAGAATAGCAAGGGCAGAACAAAGAAGGATGAAGGTTGATGATTAACTCAAAATAATCAACTGCTTGTATACCCCAAAGTTTCCTAGGAATGACAGTCATAGGGAAAAGATTAATGAGACGTTTATTCAGTGCATTCTGGTAAACAAAACCAAAGTATTCCAACCATACATAGTGCTACAGGAATACATCACTGGTCAGCCTGTCACAGCCAGCAAGGCTTCACGTAGGGGAAGTCCTGCTTGTAGAACCCGATTTACTTCTACAACAGGATAACCCACCTAATTGATCTAGGAAAGCCAGTAGATGTAATCTTTTTGTATTTCAGCAAAGGTTTTGATACTGTCTCTCACAGGATCCTTCTGGGCAAAATGTCCAGCACACAGCTGAATAAACACATCATGGGGTGAGTGAGAAATTGGCTCATGGGTTGAACACAAAGACTTACAGTGAATGGGGTAACATCAGGATGGTGCAAGGTCACTACTGGGGTTCCACAGGGCTCCATCCTCAGCCCAGTTCTTTTTAACATCTTCATTAATGACCAGGACCCAGAACTCTAAGAAATGCTAAGTTTGCCAACAACACTAAGTCGGGAGGAGCTGTTGAAACCCTTGAGAGCAGAGAGACTCTGCAGAGAGACCTTGATAAATTCGAGGGCTGGGCAATCACCAACCATATGAAGTTTAATAAGGGTAAGTGCTGGATTCTGCATCTGGGATGGGACAAACCTGGTTGTGTGTACAGACCAGGGAATGGGAGGCTGGTGAGCAGCACTGTGAAAAGGGACCTGGGGGGTCCTGGTCAATGGCAAGCTGAATATGAGTCAGCAGTGCTCTGGCAGCCAGGAGGGCCAACCGTGTCCAGGGGGGCATCAGGCAAAGCAGCACCAGCCAGCTGAGGGAGGGGATTGTCCCGCTCTACTCTGCACTGGGGCAGCCTCACCTTGAGTATTGTGGCAGTTTTGGGCACCACAATATAAAATTACAAAATATTATTACTGTGAGTTAATAATGCTGTACAGCCTAAGGGAAACATTCAGGTAAAACCTGTAGGATGAATCTTCTATAAAAACAAACCCAACACCATTTAAGTTATTAGAAAAAACCCAACATTTTAATCTAGAAGACTTTTCAAACATTACTGCAATATGATTGTAGGAAAACATGTTTCTTCTTACAAGAAGTTAAGTCTATTCAATGTGATTTGTACCTTCTTCAAATACAAAGTTTGATTTTCCTTGTTCAATTCCTCATTGCCAACATGGCATTTATGTCCCAAATAAGATTTCGTAACTGATCCATGATCTGCTTCAGCTGCTGATTCTTCTGTTTCAGTTTCTGCGGAAAGAGTTTATTACCAGGTTTTTTTGTGATCAATTCAATTAACACACTCAAAAATTCAACAAAAGTTACAGTGTTATGAAATGTCATATGAACCTTTTCCTCAGTTGTCTGTCAACACTATTAGTGGGATAATACATCCCCTTAAACTCACACTCTAAAAATATAAGAGAGCCTCAAAAGTTACGGCCCATCGCTAGAGGGTCAATGCTATTCTTTTCACAGCATTCTTTTTTATCAAAACACCTGACACCTTCAAAAGCTGTAGGTTTGTGGGGATCATTCCTCACTTTTCAAAGTCCAAAAGAGAGCATTATAAGTAGGAAGAAAGAATTCGGGAAACAGGTAAATTTATGTGAATATATGTTTTGTAATTTGGGTTTGCAGAAGAAGGAGGCATTAACAGTAGAAGTTTGAACAAAGCACACGGTATAGGTGAAGCAAATCAAGCTTTTGCAGCCTTTCTGCTTATGTAGGTCAACCGTGATGTGCTTAGAGTCCTTGAAAAAGGTTCTCCCAAGCATGCTGAATTCCTTAAAATTATGTATTTGTTTTTGCAAACTGCAGAAGCATGTGAAGGAAGAGAAGAACAGCAAACTTGCCTTTATTTGACTGCATAAACAAAACCTAAAAACGATGTCTTTACAAAAAAGATCTGGGCATTAAGACATCATAAAATTTCTTTAACCTTTCATGTTTCACAATAATACCCATTTTTATTGTCTCATTTATTCATTCTCCTGCTCAAATCGAAGCTGTTCATAACTAAGTTAGGTTGTTGTTACCAATACACAGTATGGCCTTCATTTCATTCTGATTTGACAAGATGCCAGCCTTCTCACATTAGAGATCAAAGTACTTATTCACTATGGAAGTCCAGAGTTCCCAGTAAAGTGAAAGCACAGGAAAGACTTGCCACCATCAAAAGAGAACAAAATATTTCAGGTTTGACATAACTTCGTCATTGCCATACAAATGGCAATACATTAAAAAGGTGACTCGGGTCAGTAATACAACCAAAGCACAACAGCGATAAAAAGAACCAACAAAAGAAGCAATGTCCTGAAAAACTGTCTCCTGAATTTTGATGCAGACAACACAACAATATTTTTAAGTTGCCCAGCTGGTCAGCTGGGAAAGAAGTCCAGAGTAAAAAAGGAAGCCCATTCACTTCAGAACTGTAAAAACAGTCTGAAGTAATACGGTAATTAGGCTTAGATTACATGGGGAACATAGTAAGGGAAATATTTCTGAACACAGACTTCGGGGGACACATTTCCTGGAAGAAGAGACAACGTTCAGTTCCAGACTCCTGAGAAGGATGTGAAAACAGAGGTAGGACAGTTCATGTGCAGTAACACCAAATTTCTAATCGAGCATTTGACAGACTGAAAAGCATTTTAAAGATAACTATGGGCATTTATCTAATGCTTCTTTTATTTCCATTTGCGGAACCAAGACCTCACAATATATAGCAGAGACCCAACTCCTAAAGACAAGAGAGAAAACTAAGAATCATGTAGTTACCACAGCCTCCAAATGACAGAACTGCAAGTGTCTTCCTACAAAGGTCTCGAAGCTTGAGAAAGCACAAGCAGGATGAGATAAACAAGCACGTTCATACCTGTGGCATTTTTAAACATGTTTCTGTTTGCCATCCTCAACATTTAATCTTAAAGAAATCAGTGAATGTTACATCAAAACTACTAGTTTAATGCAAGCTGTCACTCATTGTTACTGAGGGCATGCCATTTCAAGATTTTTCAAAACCTTCATCAACAGAAATGAAGGCTGAACACTCAGTGATGGTCAGACAGAAATAAGAACCATTGACCTCTGATAAGCAGACTCTGTTCTCTCTCCATCCACGTCCTATTGTATTCAATACTGTTACTCAGGTAAGCTCACATGAACTTTATGAAAGTTATGCCCAAAAGATTCATTCCGTAAGATTGTTTTCCTTTCCTGTGCAAGCATTATGACACTGTAAATTGCTTGATCTTTATTTGATACTAGACAAGAGAACCTTCAAACTGGATTTCATTTGTTTTCAAAGCATCTGTAAAGACAGGAAGTATAAAACTGTTGCTTTATTTATCTGAAGATAATTTTAGATCCTTGTCTTCAGTGAAGACCTATTTTCTTAGCTCTTCTACTTTTTCTAGAGACAGAAAAAATCATCTAAGATGAAGCACCATCCCTGGATTGCTAGGCTGTTGAAAGTATAAAGAGAGGAGAAAAAATCCACTTCAGAGAGCATGGTCTCCTAATTGAAATGCGTAGAGTGATCTTTGTTACTGATTTTTGACAGGCAGTGGTTCACACCACAAAGTAATACATAATTAATATGTTCTGCACCACTGGAAGTGCTGGCCTCTGCTTAAGACTTTGCTGAGCCAGTAAGAATATCTCAACCCAGGTCTAACCTTGGAAAGATGGGTGAAATGGCCTTCTTGGGAAATAGGCAAGTTCTGTAAGCAGCTTCTGCAGTAATGACAAATTTTTGTTTGAACAGATTGCTTGCAAGTTGTCTCCCACTCTTTCCTCCTTCTATTGAAATGACTTAGTTGAACTCTGGACTGCTTCTCAGGATTAACAGTTGCATGGAACAAGAAAAAGTACTTCATCCCACATATGTGCTACAGCTTCTGGCTTTATCTGTTTTAAGATAGCACAGGGAAATTATCTTATATGAGGCAGTTTATAATGAGTTAAGAGACCTAAATTCAAGTTACATCTGACAGGCAGGTTTCTTTAGTCCCTTTCTGTCAGAGAAGGGATCTGACTGTAAACCAACCTAAAAGGTCTTCTTTGGTGATACTAATACTCAGTGTGATTAACTATCCATTTTGATTGACCCTGCAAGCACTATGGCCAGCAGGATGATGTTGGCAAGGACTGCACCTTCCAGTAACCAAGACCACCTTAGTAGGCATAGGTCAGGTAAGTCATTTATGAAAACATGTACTGAAGCACAAACCTCACATAAATGAAGTGTGAGAACCATAACATACATACAGAAAATAGCTGTCTTTCAAGGGAAAGAAAAGTTGCCATAAAGAACTTGCCATGTTTCATACAGATTTGGGTTCAGTAGGACAAGTAATTTCAACTTCAACTGAAATAAAACTTCTACTAAAACTAATTTTTGGTTCACTTTCATTTCATTTGAAATCAGTGCTGTCTAGACCAATTCACAACTTACTACCAGAGATGTACCAGAGCTTTCCTTCAACACTGTTCCCATCTCTCTCCTCATTTTAAGCTCATCCATCCTTCAAATTTTAAAACCAAAACATCAGTCATTATGCTGCACTCAAGCCATTTGTTAGAGATCCCTTCTTCAGGCAAAGAAAACAGTGTAAACACTGTGGAAAAGTAAGATCATATTCCAACTGGTGCCTGCAAAAACATCAACAGTACTTGCCTATATTGTACAGGCTCTTCTTCTGCTTAAGAAAAAAAATAAAGAGGGTTTTCCACCTTGAAAATCTTACATGAAAGACCATACCCCTGAATATATATCCTGTGACAGCTATAGTTTTTACCTGCTCTGTTGAAGATCTACAACAGTACAGGCCAGAAGGACATCTCTGTGTAATAAAACATTAAATATTAATAACACTAGTATTAATAACTTTAATTGCATAAATCTTGGCAGAATTACAAAATTATGCTTACTTTGTTGATTATGACTCTACTACAGAGAACTTGCATCGTGTTCTTTTTCCATGAGCATAGAATCATGGAACAGTTTGGGTTAGAAGTGACATTTAATGGTCATCTCGTCCAACCCCACAATGAGCATCTTCAACTAGATCAGGTTGCTCAGAAACCCATCCAGCCTGACTGTGAATGTTTTCAGGGATGGGGCATCTAACTTCTCTCTGGACAAGTGGTTCATCACCCTCAGCATAAAAAATTTCTTCCTTATGTCTAATCTAAATTGACTTTCCTTTAGTCTAAAGCCATTACCCCTTGTTCTATTGCAACAGGCCCTGCTAAAAAGGCTGTTCCCATCTTTCTTGGGAAGCCTTTCAGGCCCCTGTAGGTACTGAAAGGCTGCTATAATGTCTCTGTGGAGTCTTGTCTCCTTCAGACCGAAAAGCCTCAAATCTCTCTGCCTCTCCTCATAGGTGAGGTGCTCCATCTCTCTGACCATTTTTGTGGCTCTCCTCTGGACCTGCTCCAACAGGTCCATATCCTTCCTGTGCTGCAGACCCCAGAGCTGGACACAGAAGTCATGTTACTCCTTCTGACCATTAAACTGCTGTAGGAAGTGATTGTTGAAAGCCTTACGAAGGTGACAGTGGCCTCCATGTTTCCATGTAAGTCAAAGCCAAGAAATTTCTACAGAAACACAATGTTTGTTACAGGAAAGTGAAATTTATACTGTTCGTTTTTTAAATGAGTCCTTCATATTGAAATCTCTGAAGTACGGTGGAAAAACCTTCTCCTTTCTTTTTTCCTTTAGTTTTATAGTCCAAAGAATGACAATATTATATGCATATAGCTAGAAAAAAATATGATAGAAAAAATGTTCTCAACACTTTGTTGAAACTCTCTTAAAGCTGCCAGGTGATATTCTAACTTACGTCTGCTCAACTGATACGAAGGCCCACTTTCCACCGTAATATCAATCTATGTATAATTTTTTTCCAAAGGGATAAAAAATATTAATCACTAATACAGTAACTACCATGCAATTAAACATTAACACAGCTTTTCCTGATGTCATGCACAGGCGTAACTGTTCTACCCTTACCAGAAACGAGCCTGGGTTTTTCTGCCTCACTCCTCACCTGACAGCTGAAGGGAAAACTGCTCCTTCTGCATGTGTAACTCTGTGCTCCACTGCATGCTCAATACTTTTTCCCTATTGACCCAGACAGGATTGCACATATCCACTGCTCTGCTGTCAGGGAGCACGTTCATTCAAGTAGATGGATGTTTGCTCCATACCAATTATTTATCATTCAACGATGAGGTCTGAGGTCTTATTTACTGAGTACCATCTAGGCTGTGTAGCTTGTAATGGAATTACCCATTCCCCAAGGTGCTTCTCCACCACACTCCTCGGTGTTATGTCCCCATTCTTAACATGAAAATCACACAGATGTATGATCCTCAGTTACAGATGGCAAACTAAGTCATATGAACACCAGAGATAAAACTGGAGTGCCTACTAACTTTGTCCAGAGATACTTAAGATTCAAGTTCATCACTAAACTTCATATTGTAACAGTTTCCCACATATTCAAAGCTACCATGAACCATAAGGGGAAGAATGAACAACTGCCACAGGTGTTTTGTGGTAGAGAAAAAAAAATATCCAGTTTTCAGGAGCTACCTTCAGTTAGTTACTCACTGCTCACAATAAATCCTTGCTTCTCATTCCCAATCTTCCTGCTTATTCAATACCCTCATACCAGTTAACAATATACAAACCAGGATTTTTATAATCTTATTTACTACAATACTGATTCAATCTAAACACTGCCTCATCTGCAACAAAAGCAGAGTAACTCAAGGACTCTTCCAGAAAAGAAAGTGGCGAGAGGGGAAGAGGAACCAAATGTGATAATGCAATAAAGGTTGTACAATATGCACCTATATGAGGACAAAAGGTGACAATTGCTTAAGCTTAAAGCTGTCTGTATGTCACAGGTTTAGCTAAGCTCACTTTTTCCTAACCTTCTTCAATGTTGCAACCATGATATTATTTTTATATGGGATGTAATGTGAAAAACTTTGCATGCAACATTTTACACAAAACTGAAATGGGAGTATAGTGTATTATTATCTGGCATAAAATGCATCTGAATGCTGTGGGAGCTGTTTGATGACATTACAAGACCACTGTATGCAATTTTCTACTGGAGAGGGGAGGAGGCTCCTGATAAAGAAGGAAACATCTTAACTCATCTGCAAGAAAGTCAAGGAGTGGTATCCAGAAAACTACAGGGTGGTCAGCCTAGCCCCTGAGTCCAGAAAGACTATGCAGCAAACCCTTCTGGAAGTCGTGTCCAGATATATGAATGATGAAGTCATGGTGACTGGAAACAGTCACCTTGGATTTACCAAAGATGCATTGTGCCTGAAAAATATGATGTCCTTCTACTGAGAAATAACTGGCTACGTGGCAAGGGGAGAGCAGGGGCTTTTCTTTACCTTCATGTTAGTCAGGCTTTTGGCACAACCTCTCACAGTCTTGTTGCCAAACTGGAGAGATGTGGTTTGGATAGATGGATTACAAGACTGACGGAAAACTGTCTGGGCTATGGGATTCTAAATGCTGGGATAATCAGTATTAAGACCAAGTGGTAGCTGGCCACTCTGGGAAGTTTCTCAGGATTGATACTAAGGTGAGTATTCTTAATATCCTCATTAATTACTAATCCACACTTACTGACCTATTCACTGTATCAAATTTGCGGACAATGCCAAGTAGGGGAAAGTGATAAATATACTCAGTGGTAGGATATCTGATTCAGAGGGACCTACCTTGGGAACTTCAATTAAAGCAACATCCTTCATCTGGACACACGATAAACTCACACAACAGCACAGGCAGAGAGTTGATCGAACAGAAATCACATTTGCAGAAAAGGATCTGAGGTAATTTTGATACTTTTTGACAAGTTGAACATGAGTCAGTAGCAGATCTTTTTGCAACAACGAAGACTAACTGCACACCGTGCTGTATTAGAAAGAGTGCACCTATCAGGTCAAGTGAAACTGTTATTCCCCTCTATTTGGTTCTGGAGAACGACTGTCCAACTTGGGGATCAATATAAATCACTAACATACTGAGTAATACCTAGTGGAAGGCCACTAAGATGATTAAAACTGTGTTTGTTCAGTCTCAAGCAGAGAAGGCCATAAGGCATGATCACTGTCTTCAGCTACCTACTGAAGATCATAAAAAAGACAAAGCTGGACTTTTCTCGAATGTACACAGCAAAAGGATGAGGGAAAGTGGATATATGGGTTATGAAAACATTCCAGTGTAACATTAAGAAAAATTTCACAGTGAAAGTCAACCCTTAAGAAGTCACCAGAAAAGGTAGAATTTCCATCTTTACAAATATTTGAAATGATACTGGATACGAGTTGGAGCAACAGGATCTAACTTTGCTGGTTGACTCTGCTTTGAGCTGGAGGCTGAAGCAGATAATGTCCAGACCTCCCACTGAGTCTAAATTCCTCTAATTCTACGATTGCAGAGAGTCAGTTTGGGTACTCAAAATATGATGTCTCCAGTGCAGATTCATCTGCCGGGAAGGTGTCCAAATAAAGAATTCTTCCCCTCTTGCCAAAGTGTTCCTCGCTGCACATGTGTATTTTGGGTGACAAAGGACTCTACACATATAAAACAAAAAGACATGCAAATAGTGTGAAAGGTAGTTTAAAAGGAATTTAGGTTTTTAGCATAGTTCAAAAGTCAAGTTTTCTGAAGAGAAAGACTAATTGCAAATTGCTATCATTTTAAGGATACTTCCCTAAACAACATCAGCTGCAGTGCACAATGTTTACGTTATCAAAAAAAAGCCCAGAGCTAAACTCATAACAGCTTAACTTAAAAGTCTGTCATGTAGATCGTCTTTTCTTCTCTTAGCAAGATCACTGTTAAACACTTAGCAAATGTTAATTAAGAATATCAGACACAACTGTTTTCTAAAGGGTCACCTGGAATGTCCTAATGCTATTTCACATCATTTCAGTTTCATTCAAATGTACTGGGACTACTAATTACGCCACAGTTTTCCTAAGTGCTTCATTTGAAACCAGACCTCTGGCACCTAAGAAACCTAAGCTGTATTTGCTCCACACAAATTAAAGCATTCTCAGTTTCTGATTTGATATTTTCTAAGTCCTGTCAAATATACTACGAGACTACAGAAATAAGGTGAGCCTTAGGTGAAAATAATACTGACGATGCTATATTTAGAAGGTAAAAAAACTGTAGACTGAACATTAAACACTTGAAAAATATGAAGAGAAGTGAAGAAATCTTGGTAACAGTTTCCACTTGTTGCAAATAGATTAATCAATGAAAACTGGGTCAAGACTTGTGCTAGTAAACCAATGCAAATGTTAAACTGATTCTGAACAGTAAATTATTTATTCCGAAAGACAGTCAACCACCCCAACAATTTACAAGCCCAGAAAGCAAATACAGTTAAAAAAGAATAAGCTAAATTTTTGGGAACTGCAGCAGAGAATTGTTTAGCACAAAAAGCAGAGGGAGTTCAGTGCTCAAGAAATGGTTTGTTTGTTTTGTAATAATGGTATATGCTTCTTAGTGCTGGCAAAACTCCCTTGTGGTATTAAGCTTAATGGGTTTTATTTAAACTTACAGTTGCTAATTACTACTGAATTGCTAGGACAGAAATTCATTACCTCGTAAACTGATCTATATTTTAAATTAACAGACAAGTACTTCCACAGCCAAGGTGAGCACAATAAACTTCCTGACCTAAAGTGCAAGTCTAATACAGCAGAAAGATGTCACTACACAGTAAACCTACACCAAAAGCTGCTGCAGTATTTAGGAACTGCTACATCAACAGGTTCTCCTGCCCCACGAATGAGATGCTGAGTTACAGGAAGTACCTGATGCTCCTCTCCTCCTCAACTGAGGATGCCCTGCCCAGACAACTGCAGCAGCAAAGCAGAGCTGCCATGTTTCAAGTCAGTGGTTCATAGAACAAGGGACATTTTTGCGTGAGAACACATTATCCACGAGATTTGTATGAGCTGCTACAAGCTCTGTCTGAGCTCCACACTGAGGGGCAGTTAGTGCCTTTCACATACATCCAGAGCCACTAAAGAAATCAGACTGGCTGGAATATCGGAGGAGGAAGGGTAAAATTAAGCAACCCATGGCAAGTCTAAGAACTCAAATATCTCAATAGTGTCAAAGTATTTGGTTATTGTAACAATGCTTTTTTTGGTACCAGTAACAGCCAAGACTGAAAAAATGCTGCCTATCACAGCAAAAAGGATTAGGTGAGAACAGGACAAGAGCTGAAGGATGACAGTGGGTCAAGAATATAAAAAGCTTCCTTATCTGTAATGTTGGTTTTCCTATCACAGCATCTGCATCAACACTAGGCATTATGAAATTTTTCTAAAATAAATCAGTCCAATTGAGTTGGATGCTATGTACTACAGAGGAACCGAAAAGCTAAGAACCAGAGAGGGCTAGTTAAGCCCAGCAGCCAGTGTCAGAAATTAGATTAATAATGATTCTAGTGATTTTTCTTTGCAAAAGAAGAATTTCTTTATTTCTAGTCATAAAACCCAAAGCATTTCCTATTCTGAAAAGTACTAAAATTCAAGCTTTGAAAGTGGTAGTGGATGTGCTTATACAGCTGGAGGGAGACAAAAGAAAAAAAATCAGTGCACCTCCAAAAACCAAGAAGTTTAACTTTCTTTTGCAGTAATTAGTAAGTATTTGTCCACAAGAATATTAGACAAAGTTCAACAATCTTGTGGAGATTTACTATGCAAAATCTGGAAAACTAGGTCTGGCATTTAGGTGTAAACACAGGATTTCAGACCAGATTTAAATGAAGGTTTAAATGCATTCTTAATTACCAGTTTCCGACCAATGGTCCTATAACACCATCAACCTTTTTAAGGCTCAGAACTCATCATAAAAATTTATGAAATTCTTTTCACAAGATCACACCAAGGAGGTTTAAAAACACATTAGCATACAAGTACAACAACAAGGGCAAAACTATGTCACAGAACTATTAAAACCACAGCAAATATGGACAGTTAAACTTATTAACACATAAAGATTGCAAATAAATGTGCATAAATTCACAGTACAACACTGCATACAATATAATACATACAACACTGCTATATCAGCACTTAGGAGAATGATTACAACAGGGAAGCTGACAACTGCTTTTCTCTAAATTCAAGTAGTCCTCATTTTTATAAATAAATGGGTTATGAAAAATTCAATACATCTCTGAGTGTTGAAGACAAATTAAAATACTGCAAATATTTAAAAGTTAAAAATCTACCAATTATTCTCTAAATTAAACATTTCATCTATTTATTTCCTTTGTTCAGTTATTTTTGTAGATTATACTTGCTTTTTACTGAGTATTTACAGATAGTACAGCCATAGAAATACTTAATTAGTCCTATCTTTGTACTTTACAGATTGAAGAAACAATGTTCAAAACTGTGGTCTGGTAAAACTTTGTATTTTAATCTCAATATTATACTAGCATTCACTCTAGCATATTTATTTTCAGATCTGAATCTATCTTTAATAATTGTCCCCAACTGCAGACTGCCACTCAAACTGAAAATTTAACAGCACCTTTCTAATTCATAGCACATTGTTTTCTGAATGTGCTAAGATTCAATAGATGTTCCTCTTAACAAACAAACGGTCTTCCTCAAACTGTCAAAATACAAAACCCTTTACCAACTCACATGATTATAACAATATTTACACATCTGGTGGCCAATATCCTTTTTTTTTTTTTTTTAAACCTGAGGTAAGTTTTGAAGAGAAGTAAGTTCAACAGGCACCTTACCTAAGTCTGCAGCGCTGATATCTAGTGGGCTAAGCATAAACATAATACACTGTGTTCTAAAGAACATATGGTGGTTTTAAAAGAGGCACAGGTAAAAACTGTCAGGGAACCTAAACTCTACAGCCAGAGTTAAAATAATAATAATAACAATAATAATAAACAAAAAAAAACACACACACAAAAAAAAAAANTCCCAAAACAAAAAGCCCCCAAAAACCCTCACCAAAAAAAACAAAAAAAACCCCAAACAAACACTTCTTTCCTAAGAGGAAATTCTGATATAGTTAAGTGCAAGAAGTATTTATCCCCAAGTTTGATGGTAGCCATCAGACATTTTGCATTTAGTAAAGCAATCTAGAAATTTAAGCTTTGCGACATCAATGTGACATTTCCTATTTTATGCAAATTAATTTAACTTTGTTACCTTATTTACTTCCATAATTTCCCTTCTCTCTTCACTAGCAAAACGGAGCTGACTTGCAGCACCGCGATCATCATGCTTAGAGCCATCTTCTTCAACATACGGAATGAGTTGCTGGGAAGACAAGAAGTATTAGCTTTACTGAAAAAAAAAAAAAAGAAAAACTAAAAGAAAAAAATAATAAAAAAAAAGAAATCAAATGCAGAAGATACATAAGGTACTACCATTTTCTCCACAGGTTCAAACCGCTCAAGAGAAAGTGAACACAAGCTTGTCACCTCAAACCCAAAGGCCTTGGAATGATCTCAGTCTGTTCTCCAGGAAAATGATGTGCTTCAAAAGGACAGTCCCACCTATCACCATGCTTAGACCCAAGTAATTTCACAACTGCAGGCAAAACCCACACTTTCCATTTCAAGATGTGTATCACGGACAATTCTTGTATTCTTGAACTATGCAGATTGTGATTTTAAATTTTACTATTCCACACTAAGAAATACCACAAACAAGAGCTTGTCACTACTATAAAGTATTTTAGCAGAGGGGCAGGTACTGATCTCTTCACTCTCATGACCAGTGACAGGACTCAAGGAAACAGCATGAAGCCGAATCAAGGGGAGGTTTAGGTTGTATATCAGGAAAATGTTTTTCACACAGAGGATGGTTGGCACCAAACAGGCTCCCCAGGGAAGTGGTCACAAGCCTGCCTGTGTTCAAGAAACATTCAGACAACGCTCTCAGGAACATGGTGTGATTCTTGGGATGTCCTGGGCAGGGCCAGGAGTTGGACTCAATGATCCTGATGGGTCCCTTCCAACTCAATATTCTGTGATTCTATACTAACAATAATTATGACTGGCTTTACATAGCTACCTGGTTAATATCTAGTTATGACTTGCTATTTTAGTGAACTTCTGTTTGGCTGTTCTTAAGACCAGGCCTATAGTTACCCAAAGGGAGTTTTTCTGTAAGTATTTCCCACTGTGATCTCCTCAGTCACATAGAATCATAGCTTTGTTTAGGCTGGAAAAGACCATATTGTACTATCATTTCTGTAAGCTTCTACAAAGCAAAAAATCTTTGATGAGGTATTCCTAAGTGAGTACTACAGTATGTTTCCTTCTTAAAAAGAAAATAAATGAAAAAGAATCAATAAATACAGCAGGTACAAAACAAATACATGCTTCTGTGTCAGAATACTCCCAAACTAGTAACAACTAATAAAAAAATAAGCTGTAACATTTTATACATCGCATATATCCACAGTGTCCACAGTGCAACATCGTTTTTTCTGTCCTGAACCCAGCAAAACTACATCCATGTTCCCATACACACTACAGACAAATGAAAGACTAGTATTGATGAAAATGAGCAAGAAGACATTAGTTCAAAAGCCTGGGAGCAAGTTGCTCACCAAGTGCATATTAACTTGTTACTGAGGTTGGGGTGCAATATTTCAAAGAATTCAACATCCTCCATCAGCATTCTGATAGAAAACTTACTTTGATTTAACCCACTGAAAATTTAATTTCCTTCTATGCAAAAATTTCTGTAGTCCATTCTTATTAAGCTTATCGAAATGGACAAAAACTACCACACTAAACTTTGCCATGAAAACGTAGTAAAGATTAACCACTTACTACATTTGCAGACCATAAAAAAAGAAGTAGTGTGACTCCTAAATACTCTTGGAAAAAACTACTCTCTCTGATGGAAAAATAAAGTAGCACTCAAAGTAGAACACTTTCTTTGAAAACCTCCCATCTTTCAGAAAAAGTATTAGAAAAAAACCCAAACCCACAAAGAAAAGCCAAATTACACCTAACACACAAAAGCAGAAAATTTAAACCAGATCTGCTTCAAAATTATCTCATGCCTTGCTATGTTGATTACCAGAAATTTAGTAATACCTATTATACTGGTAGTACACATTTACAAAAAAATGTGAAAACATTTATATCATTAATAACAGACTTAGGGATATTAGTAGGTACTGACTTCTCTTGACTGTGTAAAAAAAAAAAGAGCTTTGTAAATATTCTTTAAAGGTATGGTTAGAATGTCAGCCACAAAACAGTATGATTGAGACTATTACTGAAATGCTGAAAGAAGTATTTAAGAAAAGTGATCCAAGAGGAAAGGTGTGCCACTGCCATTCACCCTAACCAGTAAAAACATAAGACAGGCAGGCACCTCCTAACTTCAAAGCAGAAAAGACTAAGCAGATTAAAAAGAAAGAATTCCAACTATTGACACAAAACTCCGCTGCGTCTAAGTTACCAGTGAGACATCACATTAAAAAAGCTTACTCATTTCCTCTATTGCACACAAGTCAACACACCATGGAAAAAGTTTTATTCTTTAAAATGGAAAAGTTATCCTACTCCCTTGCTTGCTGTCAGGTTTCTCCGAAGCACTTGGCAGTGACTGCTGACAGAAGCAGTAGTCCAGACTGGACTGTATAGAATGAATGAACGAACCTAATTTCTTTATTCCTATTCAGTGAAGAGACTCAAATACAAAATACAATCCTTATATGGTTAAAATTCAATGGAAAATCACAAGTCTGTTAATAAAATTGCCTCTGAATCCAAAGGTCAATATTTAAAGAACTTCACAGTTCTGGATAATTAGAGCAGTAGTAACTCGAGTCATAACACAAAACAGAGTTTAAGAGTATTACTAGGAATTAGAAACAACTTAACTTATGAGGGGGAAAACAAAGTTTTGATTTTACTAGGAATAGCAAGTTTATTAGGAAAACTTGCTTTCTGGAAGTCCGATGCTATAACTTTTCATCACCACTGCACAATCAGGTTTGGTTCATTCTGGCACAGAAGGTTAGAAGTAGCAGAATGAGGCAACTAAGGAGGCACAGAGGTCAGAGAAAGAGAATAATGCTTATTAAGTAAGGGAGCCAGGCTGACAGGTGACAGTTTGAAGCAGGCTGTTCCCCACTTTTTCCCCACTTCTTTTAAAAAGTTTCCCCTGACCCCTTCCCCTTTTCCTAGGTGAAACAAATTGATGAAGGACCCAAGAAAAGCTTGAGGAAAAAGGCTAAAATTTTAAATCAAGTATGATTTTACAGAATCACAAAATCAATTAGGTTGGAGAAGACCTCTGAGATCTTGTCAACTAGACCACGGCACTAAGTGCCACTTTCCTTAAACACCTACAGAGACGGTGACTCCACCATCTCCTTGGGGAGCCCATTCCAGTGTTCAACAACCCTTTCCTAATGTCCAACCTAAACTTCCCTTGGCACAGCTGGAGGCCATTTCCTCTTATCCTGTCACTTGTTGCCTGGGAGAAGAGGCTGACCCCTAATTTGCTACAACCTCCTTTCCGGGAGTTGTAGAGAGTGAGAAGGTCCCTCCTGAGCCTCCTTTTCTCCAGCCTAAACAACCCCAGCTCCCTCAGCCACTCCTCATCAGACCTGTGCTCCAGACCCTTCACCAGCTTCACTGCCCTTCTCTGGACACACTCCAGCACCTCAATATCCTTCCTCAACTGAGGGGCCCAGAACTGGACGCAGTACTCGGGGTGTGGCCTCACCAATGCTGAGTACAGAGGGAAAATTTCAAATTGGGATTCAATTTCAAAATTGGATCCCTCTCAATTGGTAAGAATTGATGATGTTAACATGAAAGTTTCACCGTCTTTCAACCAGCTCTAACTCATAAACAGAATTCAGTCCACTTAAAATCCAGTCTCATTAAAACTTGCTATGAGTCTCCTGCAACTGAGGAGAATGGCTGATATGCCATGCGGGGGGGGTTATTCCAAGCTGTAACGTATATATGCGCAGAGATACTTACTTCTATGGGAACAGGATCGAGCCCAGCACAGTTTTCATTGCATTTGTCATAGACTAATCTCAGTTTTCTGAAGAGTATTGATAACTGACGGAGATGTTCCTGCAGCTTTCCCAATCTGTCTTGATATGTTGCAGTATGGTAAGTAACACCGTTTGGTAACTTAAGAGAACCAAAACATAAAAAATATTAAAGCTTCTGTCACACAAAATAAACAGCCCAAAAGAAATCAGATGGGGTTTTGTACGTTTTAAAATCAGACAATCACATTATTCCCACAGCAATCACTTTTTTCAGTGAGTGTCTTCGCAATGCTTAAGTTTGACACTGTTGTGATCCAAGTATTACACTTTGAGAGTCTGTGTCTCAACCTCAGGCCACAAAATTCAGTAACACAAGAGTCGTGAAAACAGAGGGAATGAGGGTTATTATTTATCTTCTGCTTTCCACAGAGAGAAAACACAACAAAAGTTTGTACGCTGTCTCAGTAAGTAACCATGAACAAGTATTATGACCACTTTTATAAGAAAAAACCCAAACTTTTAGGTGGGAAATATTACCAAAAAAAGATCAATGAAAAGTCCTCTAAAATTATTCCCTGTATGTTAACATAAACAGAGAAACATAACCGGCATATAAACAGACTTCGCTATTTATAAAGGAAAACACAGTTACGAAGCGTATTTAGAGTTTATTTATTGTGGGGGCAACAGCAATTCAGCATTTCTGAATATTCTACATGTTCACTTTATCTACAGGAGTAAACAAATACATTAAGAGTAGTATTCACTTCTCCAATCAATTCTTTTTAAAGCAGTTTGGTCGAGTTATCTAAACATCCTAAGCCACCTCTTCTGTCTGTATATACTGGCTGTCAGTGATAAAAACATGGGAAGCAAGGGCCATGAAAATAAAAAGCTGTTTTTCACCTGCATGTTCCTCAGTAACTGGAAGATTTCCATGGTTCGGAACACAATGTCCTGCACGGTCTCCTGGCCGATGCGGCAGAGGGAAGCCGTGTTCACCTCCCTGGCCGCCTGAGCCTGCGGGCCCGAGAAAGCGCCCGGCGGCATCCCCGACCCAGCCAGAGGGGGGGTCGACATCTCCTAGCCTTAACCAGTCCCACTAGGACGAGCAGAAAGAGCAGGTTAGGATGGAACGACAGACTTCAGTCTATCCTAACAAACTTCTGAAGGGCAGCTATGCCATTCCTTTTCCCGGCACGCGGCCCTATCCCAGGCAGAACTGTTCCAACTGACGAAGCCGGCTCAGCGCCGCACCCTTGGGCCAGACCAACCCCTCGGTTCGGACCCCGCTCCCTCACCCACCCCAGCCTTGCCGGGCGGTGGGACCGGGGATGCTCCTCACGCACCTCCGTCCCTCAGCGCGGTCACTGCCCCAGCCCATCGCAAGGGAACACGGCAGTGACCCACCCGCTCCCGTCCGGGCCCGGGCCCTGGCCCCCGCTGGGGGCTGCAGCCGCCCCGGCCGAGCCGGCCCGGCGGAGCCTCCCCGTGCGCCCCGCACTCACGGGGCCGCGGCACCGCTCCCGCTGCAAAGGCCCAGGCGGAAGCACTTCCCGGCGCCCGGTGCCGTCACAGCCGGCGGGGCGG